>CM067369.1:237545611-237550611 GCA_034401795.1 Chaetoderma sp. LZ-2023a | reverse complement strand
TTGCTTAATCCAAAATGATTCTCGAAGTTTTCTTTGTTTATCGGTTTCTTCGGCCATAGCAGAAAGAGACAGTTGCTCAATAGGCATAATTTCAAAGTGTCTATCGACAGAATGACCAGGAAGATTGAAATGTTGAGCTACGTTGGTGTCCTCGTCGTGTCTAATATCGCAAAGGTGTCTAGTTGCTCGCCATCTTAAAGGGCATTTTGTTTCACCGACATACTGCTTTTGGCATAATTTGCAAGATATTAAATAGATAACATTTTTAGAATCGCAATCTAAATTAGACTGAAGTTGGAATTTGCTTTTGTTCTGATAACTGACAAATGTTTTCTGATTAGGTAGATAGAGGTCTAATTTACACCTCTTCTTTCCACATTTCTGAGATTGTCCTACGCCTATAATCGGACGATTGTGACGAATTTTGGTAGGCTTTTGATCGGCAGCCTTATCAGTAATAGTTTCCAAATCATGTAAAGTTTCGGATTTTATTTTGCGCAAAAATCGTGTTGAATATCCCCTCGGTTTGAGGGCTTTAAATAAGGTGGAACACGCAGATTCAAAATTCTTTCTATCACTAGAATTTCGGTGAAATCGGATAATCTGTGATTTGACAATACCTTTAAAAGTATGAGGTGGATGGACAGATTTCTTATGCAGTAGTTGATGTGAATCGGTGGGCTTAAATAATACTTTGTAATCAAGAAGCCCACTCGTGTTATAATTTACACCTTTGTAGAGAGTAACGTCCAAAAAGTCTACGGACGACTGGTCGATGTTGGCTTTAAGTTTGATGTTAGGGTCGTGATTGTCAAGGGCGTAAATGAAAGCGGCTTAGATCCCTCTGTACAGGTTATGTGTTGCAGAGGAGCTAAGATTATGGACATTCTAGAGGTTCTATACTCCATAGACCTACAGAATTATAGAAATATCATCATCATGGCAGGTACGAACAATTCGAATAGTCCGATCGGTGAGGTGTTGCAGGACTTTGACAAATTACTAAGTGACCTACACACGCTGGCACCGCAATGTCAGTTGTACATCTGTCAGCTGTGTCCACGGGGTGACGATCGAAAGCGTAATGACTTCATCACTAGATACAATCGCCATTTAGAGGTGCGGGAGCAGTTCTTGGACTTCACTCTTATTGAGTCGGCGGACTTATTTTATTCACGAGCGGGTATGATAAACAATTCCCTGTTTTATGCAGATAAAGTGCATATAAACAAAACCGGATCTTCTCTACTGGTACGTTGCATAAATGATTACGTGACCATTCTTCGAAACGCGGTGTGTAGGTTTTGTGGTGAGCCCAATCACAAATCATCCATGTGTCGTCATGGTCAACTGGTTCAATGCTATTCCTGTTACAACTACGGTCATAAATCAAATCGGTGCCTTGGACATTAATTGGCCGGCCAAGAAGGAGCGCCTATTGTAAACAAACTGTGTAAAATTAACAAAAATATTTCTCAAACAAAGTATAATAATAATAATAATAATAATAATAATAATAATAATAATAATAATATTAATAATTGTACGTGTATTTATTCCACGGAATATATGTATAATGTTGTAACCAGTAACAGATATGATTTATTAAGATATTTCGATGATGAGAATAATAGCCGTATATCATCAAATTATGACCATCCACCTATCAGTTCAAAGTCTCCTTCTGTTGTATTAGGAACTGCTAGTGCTACTTGTACTGTCACTAATACAGTAACTGTTATCGCTAATGTTAATTCTATGACACCTACTACAAAGTGCTGTCTTGATGATGATACAAGTCATATACCTATTGCCATTCCAAATGATGTTCCATGCGCCCCTGATAGCGCCTGTATACCCGCCAGCCCATGCGCCCCTGATAGCGCCTGTATACCCGCCAGCCCATGCGCCCCTGATAGCGCTTGTATACCCGCCAAGACATGTGCCCCGTTTAGTGTTTGTATTACAGACAGCCTGTGCACCCCTGGTAGTGCTTGTCTTACCGCCAACCTATGCGCCCCTGATAATGCTTATCTTACCGCCAACCCATGCGCCCCTGATAGCGCTTGTATACCCACCAACACATGCGCCCCTGGTAGCGCTTGTATACCGGCCAACTCATGCGCCCTGGGTAGTGTTTGTATACCCGCAAACCCATGCACCCCTGAAAATGCGTGTATACCCGCCAACCCATGCACCCCTGATAATGCTTGTATACCCGCCAACCCAGTTGTCGCATCTCCACGCGTTCATTATAGTGCTCATATTACCACATTTCCACATACCGCTACTAGTGCTAATCTATGTTATGATAATAATAATAATAATAATAATAATAATAATAATAATAATAATAATAATAATAATAATAATAATAATCTCTCCTTTGCAAATAATACCATGAGTGGAGAGAATTGTAATATGAGGATTACGGATAATAATTATCTAAAATTCGTAAATATTTTCTACTACATGAACATGTCCAAAGTAAGTTTTCTAAATTTCATCAATATTATTTCATACGGTGTCGTTGGAAAGATAACCGACCAACAAACACATGCAAGTGTTAGGTCACCTCTTGATCAATGGAAATGTAACAATGCTTTTATCAAATTAACAAAACAATATGACTCCCCATTGTTCAATTCAAATGCGAAAGGCATACGCATAGGCCACTTAAACGTACAGCACTTGTTGCCCAAAATAAGCCAATTGAAAATAATGATGGAAACAAGCATAAAACAAATTGAAATTCTTGGTACAACAGAAACTTTTCTTAGCAGTAGCTCGACTAATAACCTAATCGAAATTAATAGCTATAATATCGAGAGAAAAGATAGGTCAAATCGCTCGGGAGGCGGCATTGTAGTTTACGTTGAGGAGAGCCAATCATATTTTAGGAGGGCGGAGCTAGAATCTGAGACTTTGGAGGCACTATGGATTGAAGTTAAGCCGTACAAAACAAAACCATTTTTATTAGGCTGTGTTTATAGACCGCCGGATTCACCGTCTAGCTGGATTGACGAATTCGAATCTTTACTCGAGGCCGCATATTTATATAATACTCATATTGTACTGATAGGCGATTTTAATATAGATTTTAATGTTCCCATAATAGCAAAATGGCAATCATTAATGGATGCATTTCACTTAGTGCAGTTAATAGATAAACCGACCAGAATAACAGAAACGACTGCTAAAATAATCGATCATGTATATTGCACTGCAAAAAGCAAGCTTACTTCTGCGAGTGTAGGCGAGCTTGCGCTAAGCGACCATTTTCCCGTATTTGCAGTGCGGCATAGTGTCACTAATAAAACTAATAGTCATCATTCAATAAAATACAGATGTAAGAAAAAATTTAACAGCAACAAGTTTATTCAAAATTTATTAGAATATAATTGGGATATAATTAATTTCGTCAACGATCCAAACGAAGCACTAAGCGTTTGGCATGAAACATTCCTTAATATTTTAAATAACCACGCCCCGATTGTCGAGCGACGAGTTAAAAAGTACTCCCAACCTGGATGGATGAACCAAGACATCTTGAAAACGATGAAAGACCGAGATTATCACAAAAAGTTTAAAAATATTGTCAAATACCGGGAATTGAAGAATAAGGTAATGTCATTGATAGAAAACGCGAAGCGGCACTATTTCGGTATACAGCTGACAGAAAATAAGCATAATCCTTCAAATATATGGAAGATCTTAAAAAGCATCAGCCCCAAAACAAACAAAATGCCATTAATATTATTAGATAACCAGGGAAACGAGGTTAGAGATACCGGACAACATTGTGAGATGTTCAATAAATACTTTGCTACTGTTGCATCCGACCTTGCGAATGCCATACAAAATAAAAACCACGCGATTTCACAGGATCTTGTAATGCATGTTAACAGTAGAGTTCCAAACGATGTCCAGTTTAAAATACCTGGAATAACAGTAGATTATGTTTACCGTGAAATTTCCCGTTTAAAAACTAATAAATCCGCAGGGTATGATACTTTGAACGCGCATTTCCTAAAGCTGGCCGCTCCAGTTATCGCACCATCAATCACCGCCATTATTAATAAGAGTATTGATACAGGAGTATTTCCTACCATGTGGAAATGCGCAAAAGTTAAACCCTTACACAAGTCCGATAATAAAAGCGAAATTAGTAATTATAGGCCCATTTCTATTCTGCCAATTTTATCGAAAATTCTGGAAAGACATGTACACAATTATCTATATAAATTTTTGACTACATATGATCTATTATGCGAATCTCAGTCCGGCTTTAGACCCAAACACTCCTGCGAAACCGCGTTGCTAAAATTAATAGACACGTGGCGATTTGCAGTCGATAATGGAGAATTCGTTGGAGCTATTATGATAGACTTCAGAAAAGCGTTTGACCTTGTAAACCACGACATACTGCTACGAAAACTAGGCATTTATAAGTTTCATGCATTTGCGCAAAAATGGTTTAGATCGTATTTAGAAAACAGACAGCAGTATGTTTCAATCTTGGACAAAACATCTGGCATGTTACCAGTCACAGTAGGCGTACCGCAAGGCTCGGTGTTAGGACCTTTGCTATTTATTATCTACGTGAATGACCTCCACATGAATCTTACCTGTAATGTCGATATGTATTGTGACGATACAACCATGCATTGCCATTTCGATAATGTAGCAAATATAACTGAAAAATTAACAGCTGATATGGCATCCGTCCATGATTGGTGTCAAAACAATAAAATGATTATAAATACCGACAAGACCAAATTACTAATGATAGGCACTAAATTCAAACTAAAACAGATAAATCCGGAAATTAAAATATCTATCGTCGATGGAGAAATAGAAAGTGTAGAAAATGCAAAACTCTTAGGCTTAAATATTAACAACAATCTCTCCTGGCAACAACACATCAACAAAATTTGTAGCAAAATATCTTCCCTAATTTTTATGTTAAAGAAAAATAAACGGTACATGAATGTTGAGCA
>CM067369.1:237463111-237540611 GCA_034401795.1 Chaetoderma sp. LZ-2023a | reverse complement strand
CTGAGCGACCTTTCAGCGGCTTGGTCCAGAGATCGCGGAGCGAGCAGCTTTGACACTCTCTGCTCTGCATCTCAGTATCTTGCAGCAGATGGCTGGCCTCGTTAAGATTTTCCCAGCCAATCAATATTCTTCTTTTTGGGTGCGGTGATCTTAACAGCAGCCGGTGCAATGGCGATGTTGTGCTCTTCAAGGGTGTTCCGGAATTCAAGGTTCTTTCTCTTCGTCTTGACCTGTTGTTAATGTTGCGACGAAGCTAAGCCCTCAGGCTTTCCAGAGGTACCAAACATTCCCGGAAACTGGTGTGATCATGGCCGTTACGAGGAAGAAACCGTTAAAAGATCATATATATGAAAAAGCTAATGATGTCCAGCCAGTCATTGGTCGTGCATAGCGTGGCCGTGTTCCGTTGTGTGAAAGACAACCTGTCCATTACGGGTAGTCTCAGTGGCCCAGCGCATGCGCAGAGGTGGCAAATCGTGTCAGACATTCTCGCTATCATACGTGCTTAGGGTATAGCCATCCATAAAGCGACCGTAGTGCATCACGATGGGTGGGTTAACAGTTCCGGGTTGGTTAGTCCCTCCCGCTACACGGCCACATCAGTGACCATGTGACATAGTTGACTATGATGGCATATACCTGAGCAAAAGATCGGATTCCGCCCTTGATAATTGTACATCCAGGTAGTTGAATGGTGATGAAAATTTCCCAATAGTAGTATATCAACCTCATCGTATAGCAACAGAATAGAGGTTAGCTCACACAATAGTATCACCTTGTCAGAAAGTAACGTTTTGGCTGAGCAGAGAACTCTCTCAGTAAGCACTAGTTTTGACACACAGCAAACAGCTGAAGATTGATAATACAATATGCATAGTTCAGCTTCCTAGCCTCTCATCACCTAATGTCATAATTTGTCACTTACTGTTTCTATACATATGAACTTTTGCCAGCAAAGATTAGTAATCTAGAATAGTAATGAGGTGAGAGAGACACACTTTTTCTTTGCCCTCCATCGTGGTTTCGATGGGCCGTGGCTTAATTGCCCATATATCGAATGCCAAAAATGGTCATATTCTGGTGGGTAGGTGTGTACAGGGACACCCACCAAAACATGCCCCGTTTTGACAATCCATATATAGGCAATTATGCCAGCGCTCTTAGAAACCATATGACTTGGGAGGGGCAATGAAAAAGCGCTTCTAACTCATCCCATTACAACCATCTAGTGGCTACTACTTCCAGCATGATATTGAAATCGATCAAGTGCATGCCTACTGATCATGTCTGTTCAAGCACACGCCGCTTCCCAAACTGAGAACGTAACTGATTACTTTAAGCCGACTTTTAGAGAAACATTTAAACAAACTTGCTGTTTATTTCTGTCAGAAATTAAACTGGTAATTTTAACCACTAACGGGTTACGTTAAGGATTGCGCTATTTAAATTGCGGTTGCCTTTTCAAGTGGTTTGAACTGTCAATGGCTGACCTTAATCTTTGGCATGATCTTTAAAATTCATTTTTGCATATCCCAGCTTTGCTGACCATTTCTTTCAAAGAACGATATCCGGTAATTTTGACGTCTATGGGGTGGCCTTGCCATTTGACGCAATTTTGAAACGATCTATTTAGTTTTCTAACTTTTCTGACAAAAAGGAAAACCTGTAATGTTTTAACCCTAAAGGATAGCCTTGACATTTATGTCCCATATCACCCGATACCATCTGGATCCCAAGGGTCACTTACGTAGGTGATCCGGTCAATGCCGTAGATGTAGTTTTTGTTCAAATATCCACCTTTCCAGAGTATCTATCCATCATCTGACCTCGTATGACGTCATGATCACCTCAGCACGTGTATGATAACGTCACAATCATTATGTCACAAAGGGTTTCATATAGACAGTCATCAAATCTCAAAGGTCCGACACGTTGTATGAATTGTATGTCTTTGTAATTCTGCTATTTAATAAACATGCTGCCTTAGGTAGCACCAGACCCCTGTCAAATTAGTTTCAAAATATTCAACAGCTTACCTGTGTAGTTTCTTGGAAATTGATAGTCAGGGTGATCGATCCCAACACGAGCGGCGTGTGGGTGGAGCTTAGATAGAGATGGGCGGGGCATAATTAAACCCGGAAAGGTCCATTAAGTGTATCTAACGCATTAGGCGATAATGTAGATAATTCTGCAGCTGTTTGATTTTGATCAGATAAATCATTCCTATTTAAATTCTTACACCTGGAGTAGTCCTATATGTACACACACTGATATGAATAGATTCTGTCATCAAATGTATCAGTCGAAGCTGGTATGGAATTAAATATCAAACACATTGAATCTTTCTGATCTAGAACATTCGCTAGAAGCAGCCGTATCTCCAGGAGTGCCCGTGATGATTGTATAATCTTATCCAAATCGTATCTTATAAATAGATAAAATAGCCTGGAAGGCATTTCGAAAATTTTGGTTAGACAAAGCATACAGAGCAGGGTTGATTGTAGAGTTACTTAACCCTAGCCAAACAAATCCTAATTTTAAGACAGAGTCGACATGGTTCTGTTTGTGCAATAGCGTTACTATCGTCATCGTTAAACTGAATGGTAACCAACAAATAAGAAACATGCCAACGATAATTCCCGTGGTACGAATGGCTTTGTGACATTTTCTTCTTTGAAGTTCCCGTGCACAATTGTTTTGGTACTGTGGTGTGTCGTGTGACCGGCCAGATAGTGGACTTTTTGCATGACTTAAAGCAATCCTTAGAATACAGCAATATAGAATTATGATCACGACTACACATATATAAAACGGTACACATAAAGCCATTATACGTGGCTTTGTTTCGAGTATTTGATAACGACTCTGACAATGTGCACTATTTGAAACTGTGGCGTTGTCTGTTCCGACCCCATATAGGGCTCCAACGGTAATGCATGTGCCAAATGCCCATGCACATAGAATCTCGACCACAATGACCTTGCATGTTATCTTAACTCTGTACTCCATGGGGTATTTGAGGGCAACATACCTGTCCAATGCGATGGCAGTTAGCATTATTATGGATACTGTACAGCAGGTCGTGTTGCTAACACGAAATATATGGCATTGTAGTGAACCGTAGTCCGAGTGGATATTGGTTTCTATTAAGGTAAACGGCATATTAAGTCCACCCACGGAAAGATCTGTGATTGACAGACCCAGAATAAGGAGATTGGAGTTTGTCCTTAAGCGAGGAAATCTCCATATAGCGATTGGTACCAGCATATTTCCTAAAACTGTGATAACGATGATTAGAGCACCGACAACGATGAGAGGAGCAGATAAGTGTGGAGATACAAAATCTGTCTCGGATACGTTATTGGTATTAGATATATTCTTCATGACTGTGTATGGCAAATGTGTTATTCACAAGTTGAGTCCTTATTCTCACCTTCTAAATGACGTTGTCAGATATTGTACGTGTAGGTGAGGTTATATACAACCGGTTATCATCACTGCATGCATGTTGGTTAGTTTACAATGTGAGTATCTACCACAATCTAGGTTGTGAGTAAAAGGTAAATTCCGAAACTTCAAGACGCATGACACTTTTAAGGTTTAACAGTCAGCACATTATATCAACCAAACAGCAGCCTAGCAGATACTGCTACAATATATTCCAATCAATCACGGTAAATTATTCGATATTCACGAGCATCTATTGGATGCGACTTGTTAGCGCCGCTTGGATCAATCATTCAGCGCATGCATCTACATACGAATTACTACCTACAAATTTCCATTCAATCATCAGTAAATATTAGCTGGTATTGCAGGTATTATAGTTACTCACGCGCAGTACTTGCTGTCCTGGTTGTCAGTATGGCAACCATACATACCAAATACGATACATAATTTAAAGCATATGATTAATTCTGTTAACTATTTTAGAATCAAAGTTGTTGAAATTCTTCCCGACCATATAGGTACTATCACTTCTTAACTTGCCATATAATGGCTAAATTTGACGAAGAAGATCAAAACATTTGCTTATTGCATGGCCATTTGTTGGCCAAAAAATACTACTTTTGAGAATTTACCTCTGGCTCTTTTATAGACCCAGTCATTTCAGTTTTAAATTTATAAAGGAAAATATTTCTCGTGACCTGCAAGTTGCCATTTCACGATACCAATGCAGAGACAATACGTATACGTTTTATAGTGTGTCGAATATAGTTTCTACTCTCTCCTAACAGAACTAGTGCACTTTCATCATGCATCGCTAATGTTAACCTTCTTACAATTAAACATCACATCAGCTTGATTATGCCACAAAGCTATCAGCTTTTTCTATATAAACACACGAGATAACCTTATCTCAAAATCAATTTCTCATTTCATACTCTGACATTTGATCCATATTACTATTTCACCATATACTCCGGGCGTACACTTAAACCCCGACTTCTTATTGTGAGAGCAATTTAACCATGTACAGCAACAAGAAACTTCCCTGCAAATGAATCTCGGAACCTAGTATATGATGTATGGTCAGTGTTGATAGCTCGCAGTAACCCAGACAATAATGTCTGTCGTCAACGTATGCTAGCTTCACAAGCAATCGCATTGCTCGATATTATTCACTCCTTTATAAGAGAGGCGCCTCAACTCTGCGACACTTGCCATTTCAGTGTCTCAATTTCCAGACAGATATGCATATATGCTGCTACGTACTTATTAACCATTTCGACTGGAACCGGCATCAGGCATAGGAAGCAACCACCCACAGTTAAATTAATTTCAAAACATTCAATTGACTATTCCCTAAAGATTAAACAAATCACACTTTCCAGTCGATCAAGGGATTAAGTGACTGGATAAGACTAACTGACTATTTTCCTGTCGAGCGCTCCATTCTCGTACTGTAATAATGGTGTGTTCAACTTGGAAGTGCTCGACTAAGTTTAACACTACTCTCCCAGGCGAACGGTCCCTATAGTAGTGATACCCAGTCAGAGCAATGTCAAATGAAACGTTAATGGTTCTGATATTTGAATTGGATTGGCAATATTTGCAATATTCATATTTCCTATGAACACAGGAATGCATTGATATCGATAGCAATGAAGTTAGAATAACATAACAACCCGTGATAATCAGTGGCATGACCTAATAAAGAGAGCATCTCAAGATTACCTCAGATTACATGAAACAATCGAGCTAATGGAATGATTTGCAATAGATTGATTATATGTAATTGATGCCTCTGTAATAATGGAGAAGTCCTTTTATAGCTATGACCCGCCCACGTTTAACGCGAAATTCCTTTGCTAGATTCACATAATCTAAATTTTAAGATAACTATACAGGTAAAATGTTGAATATTCTGAATCCAAAATGTGGCTGGTGCCGGTGCTGCAGCTGCATGTGTTTAAAAATATGCAATCGTATTTTTAAATTAAATTGTAAATTCATGAAAAAGTTACAATTCGTACAATTCATGAAGGATTTAATGATTTTCGCGGAGTCTACGTCATTATTATTGTGATGTGAGCCAACAACTGGCGTAGTTGTTTATAACGGCACATACTTGCGTGACCGATTGGATCCCTCCATCCAAGACGTATGCATAGCTGTCATTGTTTAGCAAAGCGCGTGTTAAGTATGACATCATGCACGTGCATCTGGAGCATGTAGTGTCTAGTTTTATTTTATTTTATGCGTGCGTGCGTGTGTGTGTGTGTGTGTGTGAGTGTGTGTGTGAGTGTGTGTGTGTGTGTGTGTGTGTGTGTGTGTGTGTGTGTGAGTGTGTGTGTGTGTGTGTGTGTGTGTGTGTGTGTGTGTGTGTGTGAGTGTGTGTGTGTGTGTGTGTGTGAGTGTGTGTGTGTGTGTGTGTGTGTGTGTGTGTGTGTGTGTGTGTGTGTGTGTGCGTACGTGCGTACATGTGTGCGTGACGTCATCATTTGTTGCTGACTAGAAACAATGTTTTTTAATTTAATAATCAAGATAAAGCCTGAAGTACTTATAAGTCTATTTCAGGACAATCTAATATCGGTCTAGTCCTACCGTCATTCTGAATAGAGGAATCCAGTCTCTCAGTCAATCATATGATGTCATCAACTACGTCACAGTAGGATGACGTCATAATTAACTACATCATGAAGGCGTGATTACGTCCGTCATAAACAGTTAAAAGTCCGTCATGTTGTACGAATTGTATGCCTTTGCTGTTTAATACGCATTGTGTTGAATATTTTGAAACTTATTTGACTGGGCGCTGGTGCTGACATAGGTGGCAACAGCATCCAGACAAATTAGATTCAAAATATCCATCAGCTTACCTACATAGTCTTAGCTTAGCTAGAAATTGACGGGGTCGAGCAAAAACTGGATTCATCCATTCCTGTGATAAGTTTTAATGAGAATGCTGTCTGAAAACGAGGCATAGTTTGAAAATAATTTGATTGAGTCGCTGCTACCCCAGTTGGCAATGCCTTTTAGTCAAATTGGTTTCAAGATAACAACCGCTGGGTTAATCGCTGAATGTAATAAACATATCATCAACAAGAATATTACAAACTGGAGGGAGCCTAGTTCTTTTATTGCATGGTAAAAGCATTCCTGGATTGCTTATCATCGCTACGTTTCACAAAGCATGTGTCCCACAGTTATCCGGTGAGCACCCTACATATGCCCGCCGGTATATTGACATGGTCGTTCATTATTACAACGCAAGATTATCATGATATTATTCTGCGTAAACAATAATTTAAGCGGTTTGTAAGGCGAATTATAAACCTTGAGTTGATGTGTTCTAAGTTGCTAGCTGAGATATATGCATAGAGCCTACAACTTTAACCCGAGATTAGTACAAAGGCCAGCTGCAATATGCTACACACCTAAGAACTGATTTGCTTACTATATTTCACCTCTATCGGCTTATATACAAGTGTAGTATTGGTTATAATCACCTTGCACATATGTAACCTGGCTGCTTTTCTTGCAATCTTCTGAGTTTGAAATTCTAAGTTTGTTCCTCTAACTCACATAGAGTGGTGTCGAACCCGCCATGGTTCGCCGCCACGAAGTGGATCGCCATTTTCTTTAGTTGCATGCTTTGTAGATAGGTATATGTGGGTGAAATCTGTTTTGGATTCATTCATAAGGAGATTCTCAATTTTTAGTTTGCTTGCAGCTATTGTGAGAAGTTCGTCAGAGGTTTCTTTTCCTCCGCTATGAAGTCCACATCGTCGGCATATTCCATGGCTAGCGGCATACCCAGTATTGATACTGGGGAGTTGGGTATTGTGGAATTTCCTCGCACGGATTTCAAAGGAGCAGCAGGTAACAGGTGAAAAGCACAGGGGATAGACATCTCCCTGCTGGGAGCCGATTGGTGTCTTAAACTCTACAGACTTCACTGACTTGACTCGTACTCTCAGCTTGGGTGTCTGTAAGCAGTAGTCTCACTAGTCGTAGCTCATCTTCATTGATTATCTGGCGTAGTACATCTAGGATCTTTGAGCATTTAATTGTGCCGAAGGCTCCTGACATGTCAATGCTCATTTTGTGGACATCCCAGAGTGAAATAAGTTGTAATCACACTAATTAGGCGACAGATTTTTTATAGCAACGTTGCATTGTTGTTCGAGAAGAGCTTATGAAATTTGAAAAGGTTAGGTATTTTATAATAATATGTAGGTAGTAATTTTTGTCGGGTTTTTTTAAAAAAGCTACAGATAAATAAATAGTGGAACTCATCCCATATCTCATCCTTTCCACACATGGTACATTTTCTCTTCTCTCAGAAACCAGTTCCAAATCCTTCATCAAATGATGACATACACCATGTTGCAAACGCTTTTGTATGATCTGGCGTAGCCAGAATTGATGCTGTTTTTTCTTCGCCATTTGCTTTTTGTGTAGCAATATAAATTATAATTGCCTCTGTTTAGATTTTATATCGGAAAATTCTCTCACACACACTAAAGGTTTAGAAGGCAGAGATGCCATCGTCGTCAGACAGTTATCTTCGGTGAAGTGTGTGTGTGTTTAAAATGGTAACGGCGAGAGACGTGGCTCCACGGGATGCGGCGCCGGTGGGCTGGGCAGTTTCCTCCACTTTAAGGGCCGAAACCCACGAAATGCGGCGCGGCGCGACGAGGAAGCAGCAACGCAACGCGTTTCACCGCGTTCCACCACGATGTTTGTTTCTACCACAGCAGGCGTTTTGGCTCCCTGAGACATTTAACGACGGGTGTTGTTTCATAACAACTCGGTTTAGAAGGCGCGTCACGTGATTTAGTATTTAAAGTTACTAAATTACCAAGATAAAAAGTTAGGAAAATATCATAAAATGCCAACTGAAGAACTTTTGCTACTATTGCTTCGCCGTCATCGTAAACGTCGCCGAAGACGTGGATTTTTAGATACATCGCATCGTCCAGAGATAGAAAACGTTTGTCGAATTTCTTCTTTTAATATTAGAGCTCTACTTAGACGATGCTCAATTTCACCAATATTTTCAAATGAGTAAAACAATGTTTGAACAGCTTTTATAACATCTAGTGGCTCCACAGATTGCAAGGATGCATACACCATATATGGAACCAATAGATGTGGATCAGCGGCTGGTAATAGACCTATGCTTGAGGTAACTCATACAGATAGACGCTAATGATGATGAAGACGATGGTGGTGGTGGTGGTGGTGGTGGCGGCGGCGGCAGCGACGGCGGTGGCGGCGGCGGCGGCAGTGGCCGCCGCAGCGGCTGCGACGATGCTGCTGCTGCTGCTCGCGATGATGATGATAATGATGATGATGATGATGATGATGACAATGACGGGGATTTTGCTGCTGCTGCGTTCTTTGATTGTGACGTCAGCCTAAGCGTGATTATGACGTCTTATACTTGAGCTACAGATCGGATTCATCCAATATTCTAGCTTAGTGAAGGCGTATTCTCTGCCAACTATCATTCTAACGCCAGCCTGCACGTGGCGTCATTGATTATGACGTCATATACGTTAGTGGCAAGCCGGATTCATGCAGTTATAGATCCTAGGTAGACAATGGACCTTTCCATTTTTAGCTATGCCCCGCCCATCACTAGCTAAGCTTCACCCACACCTCGGCGTGTTGGGATTGGTCGATCCCCAAATGCCCTAACTATAAATTTCCTGAAAACTCTACAGGGAAGCAGTTGAATATTTTGTAACTAATTTGACTGGGTACTGTTGCTGCCTATGACAGCAACAGCGCCAAGTCAAATTAGTTTCAAACTACTGCTAAGTAGAGCTCTAATATTAAAAGAAGAAATTCGACAAACGTTTTCTGTCTCTGGAGGATGCGATGTATCTAAAAATCCACGTCTTCGGCGACGTTTACGATGATGGCGAAGCAATAGTAGCAAAAGTTCTTCAGTTGGCATTTTATGATATTTTCCTAACTTTTCAACAGAATATTTTTTAAACAGTAAAAGCAAACAATTTGAACAACAACGCATAGACCGTCATCAAATATGCGTTCGTGACGTACGTATCGACGTCATTCATGACGTCATTCATTATGATGTCATTGTACACATCACGCAGTTCATTATGACGTCACATGATGGTTGGGTACTCTGGAAAGGTGAATTTTCATTGATGTAATCAAACATCAAACGTCACCTAATGACGCCCAATGACGCTGCGGAAAAAATTGCGTCTTTAGTACCCAGCCACACACACATACTAACACTCGCGCGCACACGCACGCACACTATTGACATTTTTATTGAAATAAACAGAAAAATACGTATTTTGTGCATAAACAGTCGCAAAAAACTGTATGCCATGTTATATTCATTAGCTGTCTTATTTAAATATTGTGGTACATTAATTATATTACAGTATTGTTATGTATTATTTCTATTATACTGCTCTTGGCAGTGCTCACGTTGTGGTTGAACGGATGTAATTTGATTTTTTGAAACTCCATTTCCTTGACTCTACACTACGCTACGGATACCACACCTGCTTAGTCCGGCACTGACAATCGGTAGTAAATAGGAAAAACATAAAAATTATGGCTATGATAATTAAGATGATAAATATGGGCTGTGACGAGCAGGCTGAGGATTAGTAGATTGATATGAATAATAGTACTATTTAATTACGATTGAGATGCAATGTCTTGTAGATGATGACCAAGAATTCTCTTTGATGTCGGTGTTATGATAATCTCCGCAACTTTTATCATACAATTGGCGGTGCTTTTCTACGCCAATTATCAGTTTCTCTTCAGTATTTATGAATGAAAACATCAATTCAAAAAGGCAAATGTATGTCAGATGCAAATAGTATATATAATTTGAATAGAACTTGAGTTATAAGTAATTAACTTATTGTCGTTATTATTATTATTATTATTATTATTATTAAATAATCACCATCATCATCATCATCATCATCATCATCATCATCATCATCATCATCAGACGGTCTATCCTTATGAGTTACCTCAAGCATATTGACAGCCGCTGTTCCACATCTATTGGTTCTTTATAATCTCTCTGCATCCTTGCATTATCATCATCATTGTAAGTCTCGCCATTGCCATTGTCGTCGTCGTCGTCGTCGTCGTTGTTGTTGTCTGCGAAACTATTTTAAGATAAGTCTGTTTAAATTACAGTTTGTTTAATAGTTTGTGCCTTTTTCGATATGAAAAATTTCGAAATTTTATCTTAGTTTTGGCTGGTTAAAATAGTATTTTTTTAGCAGCTCCATCCGTTATAAAATTCACATGTAACTATTCCATTCCATATAAATTATTATGTTTTATTTGGGAAGGTGAATTAGATCCATAATTCAATGATTTATACTGAATGAAATCGCCATAGGATAAGATTATATTGTAATACACAGATTAAGACTTAAACTTATTTAACATTAAATTTGTATAGTTTCAATCATCTTAGTGTGCATGTGTGCATTTTACTATTTTTATTATTATTATTATTATTATTATTATTATTATTATTATTATTATTATTATTACGTCGGTGTACTATACCGGGCGGGGGTTGGGGCGTGGGTGGGGTGGAGTGGGGTGGGGTGGGGTGGGGGGGGGGGGGGGGGTGTGTGTGGAGAGGACAGAATATAAAGTTAGAATAAACGATGATATTCCATTATGTAAATATTATGCTTTTCCATTTTTCGGATTTCCAGCCTCCTGGATACCAGTTTTACTGGTACGCGTCTCTTGTTTAGTTGGCGCATCTCTCCGCTATACGTTAGATGAAGCGTCGCGTGATTGGATTGCAGATTTTACGCCCACGTTTGGGGGGGGGGGGGTGACGTTTACTAAGAGCAGGCCAAATGATGTACATAGATAATATTAAACATATTGTGATGCCTCTACCATGATAGTGCAGCTACTGAACCCGATACACGCCCAATACCTGGCGGTATTTGACCCGGTATTGGCTCAGTATCGACCCAGTAACCTTCACTATGCGGGTAGTAGTCCCGTATAATAGGTAAAGACCGCTCAGCCAGTGGCGAAGTCGTATTTTATTTGACGCGCCTACTTGAGGATAGTGAGAAATGGTGCGCGTCTTGATACGCCTAAACCCACGCCTACTAAACGAGATCTTCGCAACTGACTCCCGGCTAACCCAATAATAAGAATACTAATAATCACGAGCGTGAAAGAGATCCGACGTTTAACGATTACCGTGAAAGCGTTAGAAAACTAGCGATTAAGTCACGCAGAACATTGAACAGATTTGTGTATGAAAAGTTGTGAAATATGAACAATAATATATAAACAACAAGGACACCTGCTTGTAAATATATTGTATTTATAAATCGAGACGGCTCATAGGCTACAGATTCTTCTAAGCTGTGGGTCTAGCGATGTATCAATAATGATGATTAGAGCTAATTGTTATTAATTAGTGGCTTACACTATGTCACGTGTGCTCGCTTAGACATCGTTCTGTGACGTCATCATAATGTATATGACATCGATAGGAGGCATGGTGACTTCCTCAGGCGCCCCATCTACAAATAACAGGAAAATTACAGGTTTTAGTATTGACGCCATAATCGGTACAAAGAATGACGTCGGAAGTGGGCGAGTTAGGTCTAAGTGTTCAAACGATAATGAGGCTTCCAGGAATAATGTCGATGACGAAGTCGAAGACCGGCTCGGTGCTAGTGACTTGGAGAAGAACAGATATGGATGCTATGAGTTGGATGGCGATAGAGAAGGAAAGTGCTATAAACCCATCTCACAGACTCACGTGAAGAACAGGTTCTGGCGACCATCAGAAGACAAACGCAATCAATCACCGATAAATGCATTACCCCTACAGGGCTCAAATACAAATTCCTTAACATCGCCACGTTCATCCGCTTCACCAGCGTCGTCGCCTGCATCGTCGTCACTATCATTGTCAGATTCGTTACTATTGCACCCGCGTCCGCCTCATCATGAAAACAGTTCTAGTGCAAACGCTTTTTCAGACAATAAACATCTACCGTTACACAAACCGCATGTGGAACCATCAACCAGAACTAGAATAATCGCCGGAAATAGGACTGCTAGTGATAGTGCTGCAGTAGGGTCTCCTACTCGCTTCACTCACAAACATCCCAATATATCATTCGGTGAACTCGCTCAATTGGACTATCAGACTCTCTCATCACTCGGTCTTTTTCAATTGGGCCTTCATCAAGAATCAACTACAACTATCGGTACATGCGCACCCCCGCCGTACGCACACTACCACTACGCTCACCATCTCCAAGCACCACATGGCGCGGTGCCGCTTGGGTACCACCACCACGGCCATCACTTACCCCACCTAAATCCAACACGACTACCATTTCCCGGGCCAGAGTTGCACCATGCCTTGGTCGGCGGGCCAGGGAGAGAAGGATTCCATATGATGCCCTGGTGGTCAGCCAGACATGATGCCTTTCTCTCCGGAAGATTTACAGGTTTGTTCAAAATGTTATCTTAAAATGATTTATTAACGCATCTATTGATAAATTAATAAATAGATGGATGGTTGGGTGGGTGGTGTGATTATTATTGTTATTATTATTATTATTATTATTATTATTATTATTATTATTATTATTATTATTATGGGTGGTGGGATTATTATTATTATTATTATTAGTAGTAGTAGTAGTGGTAGTAGTAGTAGTAGTAGTAGTAGTAGTAGTAGTAGTAGTAGTAGTAGTAGTAGTAGTAGTAGTAGTAGTAGTAGTAGTAGTAGTAGTAGTAGTAGTAGCCTATTATTATTATTATTATTATTATTATTATTATTGTTATTATTTATTTATTTATTTATTTATTTATTTATTTATTTATTTATTTATTTATTTATTTATTTATTTATTTATTTATTTATTATTAACAGATTACATTTTAAACGTATTATTGTTTTTATTACAATTATTATTTTTGTAAATAATAATAATACTAATAATTATAATAATAATAATAATAATAATAATAATAATAATAATAATAATAATAATAATAAATAAATAAATAAATAAATAAATAAATAAATTTAATAAAGGGACCCATTTTAGGCTATGCTCTCAAATTTCTAGCCAAGCTTGCTCACTTTTTACGCATGCTGAACTCGATTTGACACCTGGATTCCCATATTATTTTTCTCTTATGGTAACTATACAGGTAAACTGTTTGAAACTAATTTGACTAGAGCTGCATATGGCAGCAACAAATCGCAGTCAAATTAGTTTTTCAAAATATTCAACAGAATGTGTATTAAATTGTAAATTTACGATAGACATGCGATCCAGCCACTTATTGTCGGACCTTTGTCAGGTTCGTGACGGGCCTACGTCATTTGATTGTGACGTAGTATTATGATGTCAGATACTTGAACGACAGATCGGATCCATCCATTACCGCTGTTGATTGATGCATTGTAAATAATATATCTGATATTAATGTTCATCGGTGATAGCTAGCACATTCAATGAGTCCAAACTTGAGATTGTACAGAATGGTTTGCAATCAAAGTTGTAATACTGCTTTCACTGTCAAAATACGTTCACGCCTGAGTGGAGCGGACAGTGCGTGGACCATTGGAATGTGGTTTCCCAAGACTGGTGGTTGCTCAGTACAGGCCCTTGGCAATGGTAAATAACCTTTGGCGTCTACACATGCTGGTGAATTACAACCCGTCTTTTCAAAGAACCAGAGTCGGAAGGGGCCCCTATATCTAAATCAATTGTTGCATTTTACCCATTTACCTTACCATCATTGACCCACGTCATAAAGGGCACCCACAACTAATATGTCATGTGCCCCAAATCAGCTTAATCCGGCTATTAAAGAACCACAATTTTCTGGGTCAGGTAGCAGGTAACCGTTCTAGACAGGTTCATAAATCATCAACAATCCCCCAAACAGCACTTAATAAATATCCCCATTTAAAAAACCACGTTTACAGAATGAAATGCGTCATAAAATCAAACGCCAGAAAGATAATAGCAGAAAATCGAACTGGGTCGTCTGCTGTAGTGGAGCTTCTGTTGCACGGTCAATTATATTAATCGGTGTAAATAGTTATTATATTAGGAGAGCGTTTACCGGGCTAATGGCCGCCACACAACAGATTTCATGCAATAGTCAATTACGACTCCATCGTCTCATGCCAGGTCGATTCGGTCGACTACAGAACGCGTGTACACATCTCCCTGGCTCTCCACTCGCGTGCGGATTCTGCTGATATATTTACATATGTATTGTTCCAGATCAGTTCACGTTCAATTCCAATGTTTGACTTATTCGTAATGTCCGTATGAATCCAGATCGTGTGTTTGCTCAAAATCAAGGGAAACTGTTGCAAATCTGTTCCGTGTATTTACCGAGTAATTTGCAAGATCGAATATGGCTAACCGGTGTATTTATTTATTTATTTATTTATTTATTTATTTATTTATTTATTCGTTTTCTTTTATTGAGAAATGCATGGTGTTTGACATTTTGGTAGGGGTATGTGAAAATTGTTTAAAAAGTAAACATGGCCAATGGTACATCAAGTAGCAAATTAATATGTGGCCGACACGCATTGATGACTAATTCATGTGTCAGTTTCTAGATCACATCTGTCTGTCCATCAAACCAATCAGTCAAAACGGTCCAGAATTAACATTTACAGTTTCGTCAATATGTCAAGCACGCATTTTATCCGGTATTGTGCACTGATTAGCTAGTTCGGCATGGTTTTTAGTGGCCTATAGCTGATACCGTATCAGCTAAAACACTGAAACACGACACACATATGGATTCATTCTAAACACGCTGCATAATAGAGAAATACAATACCTGTCACTCAATTGTCTGACATCATAGTCAAATATGTCAAAGGTTATCTGACTCCAAAATATAGATGACGTAGCTCCGTCTCGGAAAAGCACGTCAATAAAGCGTACAAGTTGACCTTTCCAGTTTTAGCTTTGCCCCGCACATCTCTATCTAAGCTCCACCCACTCCACGCTCGTGTTGGGATCGATCGATCTCTGAACTCACTGACTATCAATTTCCAGACGAGGTAAGCTGTTGAATATTTTGAAACTAATTTGACTGGGCCCTATTGCTGCCAACAGCATGTTTGTTAACTTGAAAAAACATACAATTCGTGCAGCGTGTCGGACTATTACGCGTTAAAGACGGGCTTAATCGAATCATTCATGACGTCTGATTATGACGTCAGTATGCACGTCACGTAGTTGATTATGACGTGATACGATTGAGTGAGGAAATGGATTCACGTATGTCTTTTATGCGTGTACAATTGGATATTGGCCCCCAACGCCGTTGAAACACAATACAGATACACCTCAAAATGCATTAATCACAGAGTAATCTGTTTGGTTTATATAATAACCCTAGGAACAGCTATATCACACAGGATGTGAGACACTGAGCACGGCAGTCTACCAAGCTTATGAGTAGCACGTTAATCTAGTTAACAGCCAGGTCTTTGAGCTAGTATGGAAGTGAGTTTTCATATGTGGGACTTCAATAAGGTCGTGTTCTCACTAGAGACCTAATCAGGAATAATGCCATAGTGACGTATGGCGTTATTCCTGATTAACTTTCTAGTGAGAACACGGCCTTAGATTGTCATTCCAGGGGTATCTAACCATCTTGTATTGTATTAATACATTTGTGATTTATACGGCAGACTTCTATAAAGCGACGATTTACCTGTCTGCGTTAGTTGATAATAATAATCAAAGTGTATTTAAGCATGATTTAGTTGTTAACAATAATAACTTTAATATGTAAATACTTAGCACTAAACTTGGTAATAACCACCTGTTAACTAGGCCTAAATCGCGATTTTTTGAAAAGATTAGACAATAAACAACACCTTAAATTTTTTATAAGCATTCGCTATCATTTCAAATGATACGCACACGCCTAACGGATAATTTGGTCGTAAAGTATAACGTTAACTTCTTTTACGACTATATTTAAAACTACTTAACATATTTAAAATTACTTCGAAGCATTAGAATAGGCCGACTATTAAAGGTCCATATTCACAGTAAAAAGCTTGAAAATAAAATAGTATGCCTTTAGATTCTTAAATTGTGGGCCTAGATAAAATGAAACGAAATAGATCTTAACATATGATAATTTCACTAAGTATAAATTAATTTTAAAAATGTTTAAGTTGTGTGATGTTCTAGACTATAGGGCTTACGACGAGACACGATTTTTGTCGGAAACACCCGAACTACATCAGTCACGGACGGGTCATCACTAGGGATGGACGTGTATATATTAGACTCCGTGTCTCATGTATCACATAGCTTAGTTAGTGGTAATTAGCAATAGATTGTTATCAATAAATATAATAACCAGTTAAACAGCAGTCTTGTGAAGTATTTGTGTGGTGTTCTAGACTATAGCGCTTACGACGAGACCCGACTTTTGCCGGAAACACCCGAACTACATCAGTCACGGACGGGTTATCACTAGGGATGGAGGTGTATATATTAGACTCCGTGTCTCATGTATCACATAGCTTAGTTAGTGGTAATTAGCAATAGATTGTTATCAATAAATATAATAATCAGTTAAACTGCAGTCTTGTGTGGTAATCAAATAAGGGATACGACAATGGCGACGAGGATTAAAGGTTAGAACTTTTGTTAAAACCTTCGGAATCAGCATCGACATTGCAACATGGCAGAACTTTCGCCAGGCGAGCGATAAGACTCGGACTAGTTTAGTAAACAGGCAGATATTCGACACATGGTGACCTTGTCAAAGACATTAAATTGCCGCTAAGCTAAAAATTGGCCAAAGTAATAAATTTCCTCAGCGAAATTCGTCCTGCTCCTTCCTCACTGTGCTGCTATGGGCTAGTGACAGATCTACATATTCTTCTAACGGGATTTATTGTGTGAACCATATTATCGTTTAGTGCAAATTGGTTATAATGCGGAACAGACTGGTCCAAAATTTTTAAAAACTGTTTTGAAAATCTTAAACGCTATATATGGTCACTGAAAGAAAAGAAGAGGGTGAGGGAGGTGATAGAAACATTAGTTACACCACGCTATTATCTCATCACATTGGATTAATAATCAATACCAAATTCAATGGATCAGATCAATTACAGGGGCATGAAAGACTATGTGTCAACCATCAACGACAATGTGTCAACCATCAACGACTATGTGTCAACCATCAACGGCTATGTATCAACTCGCAACGACAGTGTGTCAATAAACAACGACTATGTGTCAACCGGCAACGACTATGTGTTAATCTACAACGACTATGTGTCAACCCTCAACGACTGAGTGTCAATCAACAATGACTGTGTCAACCCTCAATGACTGAGTGTCAATCAACAAGGACTTTGTGTCACCCCTCAACGACTGTATGTCAATCAACGCCGACTATGTGTCAACCCTCAACGACAGTGTGTCAATCAACAACGACTATATGTGCCAACCCTCAACGACTGTATGTCAACAAATAATAACTGTGTATCAATCCATCAATAACCATTATCATCTCGTGAACATCTGTATGTTAACCATTACTGACTGTGTGTCATGCCGGGGGAAATTATACACCATGCTCTATTAATAGCTTCTCTGAGAGCGATATCCAAACATGCTTCATCAAGGTGTTTTATCAGAAGTCAACTGGCATGGATTACGTTTCTTCCCTCCTTGTAGATATGTGTTTATCGCATCTATCTGCAAAGTCATAAAGTATCTTATTAAGTTCATAATAAATGCGTTTTCTATATAAGAGTCCACTGGCACAGGAGTACAACGTGCCCTCCCGTGGATATGTGATTTATTTTATTTTACCTAGATCACCAATACCTATGTGCCATCTTATGAACGAATGACTATCATACCATCAACGACTCTGTGTCATGCCGTAGACAATTATAATTCTGCATCATACATGAATTATAAATCGCTATCATTAAACTGAAAGAAAGGAGGGATGCGGTGCTCTAGACTAGGGCTTACGACGTGCCCCGACTTCTGCCGGAAGCACCCGAATTACACCAGTCACAGACGGGCCATCACTAGGGATGAGCGTGTATATAATGGACACCGTGTCTCATGTATCACATAGCTTAGTTAATGGTAATTATCAATAGATAGTTATCAATTATTTATAATAACCAGTTAAATATCAGTCTTGTGTAGTAATCAAATCATGGATACAACAAGTTGTGAAATTGAATTAGAAACACGAGTTCTTAATTCAACGTCACAACTAAAAATTATATTTATAACTGCGTAATGAAATCATCATATGCTAGGATTTGTTTCGTTTCATCGAGGTACACAATTTAAACCTAAAAGTATATAATTTTAACAATTTTATTTTCAAGAACCTTGGTGTGAATATGCACCTTTAAATTAGATAATTGTGTTTGCCCACCAACACGCTGATGTGAAAGTGATACTGGTCAGGTATCTCGGCTCTGGAATCTTTCTATACATACCTAACTATATACTTGGGGATAATGATTCTATATATAGATGCGGCTGCTTCTCGAAATAATATGATTGAAACATCACAAAGATATCGCATGCAGCGCCAATTAATAAAAGCAAATTATAACAATAAATATGTTTCTTTTTCTGTCTCAATGTTCACAACGTCTCTCTCATCTGTATGTCCAAAATAATGTCTTGTCCAGGAATAGTGGTCACTGTAATTCTATTGGCATGGGTTGACCAGAAACTGCTATAAAATTCCTTAACCCTTAGCAGTCTGATGTAAAGATTTTAATTTTTCAAATTAACTTAAATCTCTAAGACAAGAAGCGTATTCCATATATGGACCTATCTTCAGTGATAGAGCTTACCGCTGGCAAGCAAACAGTCATTGTTTTGGTCTTTTAAGAAGATCCATTAGAATTGTTCTCTTCCCTATGATGATCGTGAAGTTGCATTGTAGTTACATAGCTACGTAGTCGGCTTCTGCTGGGTAGGCTAGACAGCATGCATCATGTCATCACCGGCTTTTTCGTCCATTTATTGTACCTGCTGAACGTTGTGAATGGGGACGGGTTGGATCGGGAACTGTGTTGCTCAAGCCACGTTGTTAAAGTATTTGTCTATAGCCATATTTTAAGAGTGTCGAGAGTTGAAGCGATTACCACGGTGTCGTAAACGCTATTTTAGTCGTGGTTCCTCCAAATGCTCAAGAACCGTCTTCTGGTGTCACCACCAAAAATCGTTACCTGTGTAGCTTGCCATGTTTCGGTCAGATTTGTCGGATGGTAGAAGGCTCTCGGCCTCCCCCTCATAGATGCCGTGTGTGTATTTGTAAGCCTCGATAAGGTCACCACCTAAGCTTCAATATATTAAACTTGGCAGCTTCAATAATTTTCGACGGTCTTCATAATGCATGCCCTTTAGCTCTGGGATGCTCTTTGTTGCGCTACATAACTTTCTCGCATAGAGGTGACCAGACGACGTATCCATATTCAAAGTAATGCCGTACTAGACCTTTGTAGACTAGACTGAATGCGCTTGGATTGATGAGGTCAAAGGACATGCAGATCATGCCACCTAATGTATTCGCTTTGTTAGCTGCTCTTTGAGCAAGTTGGTTGAACTTTAATGCACTGGCAACATAGCTGCCAAGATCTTTCTCACATATAGTTTCCTCTTGGGTTACAGCTATAGAGTTTTCGTGTACGGTGTATTAGTTTAGATCTAACATTTGTTCTAACCATATGCATAACGTTACTTTTCTAGCATTAATCTCCAGTTGACAGTTGTCGACCCATTTTATCAGAAGGTTCAGATCACCATGGAGGCTTTCATGATCTTCTTTGAAAACAGTCTGGTGGCATCCGCAAATATCTTCAAGTAAGTTGCGGTATATGAGTGTATCGCCTACATGAGTGGCAGATATAGGCCAAAGAAGCATGTCTTGTATGCTAAGAGTTAGTGATTAATGTTAAGACCCGGCTTGTATATGGAATCAGCGGACTCGAGGATGTCATGTCGATTTATCATAAATTATGTCTACCAGCCCAGAGAGCATTGGAATTCGCCCTACTCGGAGCCAGCAAATACAAAGCCAGGAGAGGACGTCATTGCATAAATCTGCTAAGCGTGCTACGAGGTGACCTCAAGAAAGCAGGACTCGGCACACTTAAGTCAAGAATGGACATGAGGAAGCTAAGGATTTCGGCTGAGGACAAGACACAGTGGCCAAAAGTGAAGAAAGACTGATTGCAGCTGTGGGATGTTTCTACTACTACAGCCGCAGAATGCAGTAATCATACATATGTTTACCATCAGACATTACTAGTACGAGGAGGCACAAGAATGTACCGGGTGGCATTGCCCTTTGATGCGTGTTAATATATTATTTGAAGTAGTAATGTTATTCTTGTTGTGGGACTCGTGCTGTTTTATTAATTTATGAATAAGAAAGGACCTCAACTTTATTAGACTTTTATTTCGAAACAGACAGCCCAGTATATCTGCATTGATGACATGTTCCGGCAACGTCTTGATTGTATCTGTGTCAGCACTTATCATTATAAGTGATCGGTCTCTATTTATAGACATAGATAATTATCAGGTCATGGGTAGATAACATCTTCATGGTCATGGCACAGTTGGTATCCATATCCTGGAGTTATATAGTGATCCCGGCGGTACATTCGCATCTCACACTTAGCATTTCTATCTATGCAGTTAGGAAGTGGTCCATTCAGGTACATTGACACACATGCACACGCACGCACGCACGCACGCACACTTCTGGTAATGTTTCAAGTAACTTAGATTCATGGATAGCGTTAGTAACCTTCTGGAATTAGATGCTACCACTAAGACAGCACCATGGATCATGGAACACGTCTTTTTCATTAATATTATTAATTTATAGAAATATATATCTCTGGTTTCTCTGTTTCTGCAGATTAATGGCGACGAACGATGTGTTGATTGTTTTGCCATTTGGGAGCGTGTAGCGTTGATTGGTTCAAAAACTTGTTACAAACTGTGTAAAAGCTGGTTAAAATTGAACATCAGTTTAGTTATGTGACCATACTTGGCGGCTGACACTATTCCACCTCAGGTGGCAGGCTATTCCACTCTTGGCTGCTCCACCCCTGGCAAGGGAAGACAGATTCTTTTCTGTAATCATTTGAACATGGTGGAATCTGTTAGCGCGTTTCGTGCATATTGCGGGCCAGGCATCTATGTGGAATACGGCGTGCCTCTTTGCTTATTGCTAGCTTATCATTGACGATTTTGTAAAGTATGCCTAGTGTTACATCACTTCTTCTCTTTTCGAGGGATCTCCAATGTGAGTAGTTCCGCATGTTGTCTGATCTATTTCGATGTCTGTTACTGACATATCATGTCCCATGTCTTTGTACCATTTCAAGTCAGTTTTTGTACTTCTAATAATATAGATCCCAGATTGGACTGACATATTCGATAATTAGACTTACTCTAGAGTTGCGTATGCATTTTCCGTTACTGACGTTGCTCCGGCCGTTAGGTTATGCTTAAAAATTCGATAGTACACTTGGCGTTGTTGCATAATACCATTGACGTGCTTTGTCCACCTTAGGTCAGATGCTATATGGCAGTTCACGTACTTCACACACATTCTGTACTGATTTTAGAATGCGGCCATGTAAACCTATAGTTATGGCATATATGTGTTTGACTTTCTCCTGATGGTTGAGATATTGAAGTTTTCTGGATGAAATGCCATTATTCTCCATTTTCCTCCCATAGTGTCAGTTCGTCAAGATTATTTAGCACTGACATTGTGTCCGCGTATGATTAGATTGTTCAGTATGCGATGGTGTCTCCTGTGAATAATTGAACAGTTGACTTGAGTCCTTCATGAATGCTGTATATGTAGGCGAGAAATAGACTATGCCCGGGGACTGATCCCTGGGGCACACCATATTCTATGCGGGTTTAGTTCGAGGTTTTATCATTTGTGTAAACTGCTTGTGATCTGGCTGATAGAAAGTAATCCATACGTTGATTCTCCTCCTCTACCTTACTGATATAGCTCATGAGCAAATAGACTGTGTGACTATCGTTGTCAAATGCTTTGGAGAATTAGTCCACTATTAGTACAACTGTTTGTTCTCCTGCACTCATGCTCTTTGTGATTCATCTTTGAATTCTACAAGATGAGTATCACGCGATCTTTTACTGCGGAATCCACGCCATAGCAGATATAATGTGTTGTATCGATCAACATGGTTCATTATATGTCTAGTGATGATGGGCACCATTAACTTGCAGCAGAAACAGGTGAGCGAGATGAGTTGGTAATTTTCTGCATTATAGTGGTCCCCTTTTGTAGACATGGCTGACATTGACACTTCTCCGGTCCTTTTGGACTATACCCCCACTTTCTAATGATTTCCTGAATATGATGGTAAGTACTGTAGCGATGTCTGTAGCTAGTTCTTTCAGTAGTTATGGCTTTTTGTTATCTGGTCCTGCAGCTTTATTTGGGTTTAGTTTCTTTAGAAGATTCTCTACACCATTGACCGTGATATTTAGGCTTTCGGCTGATGGATTGTTGCCAGGCATTTGTATTGGTGTCTGAATTCATTTGGGCTTATGTTCATTTTACCCGAGAAAGCTGGCTGAAACCATTTGTTGAAGGTTTTTGCCTGTTCGAATGGGTCTGAATGTAAGATGCATTCATTTCACAGCCGAGCTCTCCAAAACCTTCAGTTCGTTTACGTTTGATGTAAGTACAAAAGCGTTTCATACCATAGTACTGATTTTCATAAACGTGGAAAGAGAGCATCCCCTCAGTGTATGTTCAGTAAGTGCATCCCAGTTACCTCTGTACTGTTCATTTAACTATCTCTTGCTGCCCTGGTTTTCATTGAAACGTATGGTTCCAGCAGACCTTCTGCTCAGTAGGATTGGCTGCCATTATTATGCTACTTACGAGCCCCCACCCCACGCCATCACAACGTATCATCTACGGACCCTGTGCCATGTAGGTTGGGCTTAGAATACACCTTCCGTATCCTCCGCGTGTCGTAACAGGCGACTAAAGGAGGTAAGGGTGAGGTAACCCTGACAGAAACCTCGAGTGCTGAAGACGGAGGTTCCAGGCCGCACGGCGTACTCTAATAAACCATGGATCCACGCACTTAACGCTTATGGTCATGTCGATAGTCACTTACAGGACTGGCGGTATGATCAGCGAACGAAAAGAAGAAGAAGCTTTACGGACCCTGATGTTCGCCTAGTTGAAACTACCAGGCGGTTCCCTGCCTGGAAGAAGAAAAGCGTGTTGGCGATCGACAAATGTCGACCGGGACCTACATGGCAGTACATATATTGGAGAATGGTTCTGTCCGGTCACCACCAGATGGGTGTGGCAAGTTTTGTAAACTCTACGTTTCTCAACAATATCAGTAACCCCATGACTGGCTTATTGAGTGCTTGCGTCTTACATGGTCCCAACCTCTCGTCTTGAACGAGCGCTTCAAGATTACGACCATTGCAAAAAATACTTAACACATTTATAACTTATTTATTACATGATTTATGTTTCACGCATTATAGGTAGCATATACAATATTTAGTAGGGCATGCATACTTTAGCTAACATAGACAGGTGCTACGTGTGATGGCTCCATTGTCTTACCTGGTTATGCATTCGAAATTTCGCGTTGCAAAACATTGCATCGTCCGTGACATTCCACGTCAAGAATCTATTGCCATGCATTTGCTGTACCAAGAGGTTGTTCTTTCAAGTTCCATGAAATCTTGGACCCTTACCTTCTTCTGAAAATATTTAATTTTCTGTTTCATATCGGTCTTCGTTCCAAGTCTATCATATCGTAACAATTTACGTCTTTTCTTAAAGTATTTCGTGTGTATATTCGCTAGATTATGATATTTCACATTCAGTAGCTTGCTTATTTAATTTTAAATTTGTGGATTTCCTTTGCGACTTTAGGGGAGGTGATTATCTCGATTTTGGCGCTTTTTGGGCGTTAAGTCTAGGCGTACAAGATCCATCTTGAATGTCGCTTTTCGTATGATGCATCACCAAAGCACTTAAATATATAACAAACTATAGTGCAGTAAGACTATACAAACCAACTAATCATAAAGAAAGAAAGAAAGCAGGACACGGTACACTCAAGTCAAGAATGGACCCGAGGAAGCTAAGGATTTCGGCTGAGGAAAAGACACAGTGGGCAAACGCGAAGAAGGACTGATTGAAGTTGTGTGCTGTTTCTACTACTACAGCTCCAGAATATCTCAGAATACAGTAATCATACATAATCAAAAAGGGACTCATAGGTATAAAGGCAAAAAAAGCTAACTACGACGCCCTCCCTTCTCCCGTCATAGATTCTATCATGAGAGCAGGGGGCGCTGTATTTCCTTTGTGAAATCACCCCCAAATCCTCATTAAATACCAGATAGGCCTATATCTTGCAGCCAATTATATCTCCCAAATTGTGTAAGATCATTCAAATTCACTTATTATATGAGCCGAGTACGATATGAAACTTCTAATTAGGATAGGCTCTTCGTCCTAACCGCTTCATGGATATATTAATGGGGCGGACGAGCGAGGCTGGTCATTTGTGTAAAACTTGCATGAACTTGAAACTGTAATTATTGATATCTATGTGCTTATCAATGTCGCTCAGCTGTACATTTTATCAACCCTTTAAACCTTAATTTGTTCAAGAAAATTTAAATTTTCTCAAATAAAATGCCAATTTGCAGACCAAGCGACGAGTATTTTTGAAAATTTACCACTGAAATGAATGGCTCGGTTATCAAGCCAGTCATTCCAGTGGTAAATTTTCAAAAATACTCTTCTCTTGGTCTGCAAATTGGTATTTCGCAAGACCTCTGTAGAAGCCGTTGTGGCTGATATGAGGGTTAAAGGGTTAATTAAGTGGGTGTTTTATTTATTGGTATAAGTCTAGTCCTTTCCCCGCTACGGGTTGATACTGAGTATCGAGTATGTGGTGAGGAAAGCTGTTGCTTCAATTGTGCCGTTTACAGCATTAAGCTCTAAATACGATGGAAGCGCTTTTATATCCCTATTATATATATACTGCGGCTGTGAACTGATTGACAGGAACATATACTAACTAACACGGCAGTACAAGGGGCAGGCATATACACGCAGTCTCTCCATATTCTATGACAAGTCCTCTGAGCTCCTTTTAAAATTGCATTTAAATACTTTTCTATATATTTCTTGAATCGCAATATAACATTGATATCTTCGTTTTCGTTTCTATTCACTATTATATACGCTCCCGAATTCTAACGATTTCCGAATCGTCTTTTTGTCGACTGGCATATTTGTAATGCGTATTGACCTCTAAAGCTATGTTTTCAAATAAGGGTGGGAGGGTGATGGTGGTTGAGAATCCTTTCCTAATTTTACCTAGTTAGGGCCGTAATTTTCATAAATACGTTTTTCTTCCGAATCCGTATTCGGGTTGAGATATTTCTATAGAATTCCTGTCTATTTAGCTCTCATTACCACTGATCATTATTCCCGGGTCAAGATCTCATATACGGGTTTGTATGAAGCGTCTTTTCCAGTTAGACACCATACCACATATATTATATTAAGCTGGGATAGACTGAAATTTTTAATTGAATCCAAACCTGAATACGAAATACGACATTTTATTTTAATGAAGCTGCGGGGTGTGCGTCTGACAAAAGCGAGGCGATGTTGCGGAAAAGATAAGTGTTCTTGTCGTAAAATTGATCCGACTCAAGAACCCAGGTGCCGTATTGCTGGAGCGGAATATCTCAAGCGGTGGTGATAAACGACAACGACTACCATTTTTCGGTTGCCGTATTTGCCACCTTGCATCTTTTGTGCCTCGTCGTATTGAAGAGCTGCTATATGGGATGTTCGGTATTGTGGCATACTCGTAAACACAGTGCTTTGTAAAAACCAGTCAGCGTGCTTAGCTGTCAGTCTGCTGAATTTCGGCAGTCATATTTTCCATGTGGTTTAATCTGAATATGCTGATTATTTTGAAAACAATTTGACTGACAGTCGTAGGTTGCTAAGCCACCAACGACTTTCAGTCAAAGTATTTTCAAAATATTCAGCTGGTCCAGATGTATTACCCATTCAGATTATTACCAGGTGGTTTACAGCAGACATATAGTTAACACTTTATTCCTCTCAATCGGTGCATTAAATTCGCATTTCTTTCAGATTCTTTTCGCCGGACAAATTGGCAATCAAGAGACGTATGGGTGGGATGTGGTGATTGCGACAATCATTAGTGGTCTCGTTATAATGGCGCTAAAGAAGGGCGGAGAGATATTTAAGTGAAACCATCTGTATTAAATTAATAACTTTCAAACTGTCAAGTTTGTGTGTATGGACACGCAGCCATAACGAAGTGAACATTAATCCTAGCTGATAACGCCTCTTCGACAACGCCCCCACCTCGTCAAATGAGCTAGAAATATTTTTTGTCGGCAGAAAGATTGTAAATATATTTATATCCGAATTGCAATTCATTATTTTACCTTCGCAATAATGCCATGGTTGAGAATGCACAATAAGATAGTGTAATCTAGGTGTATATTCATGTCGCCATCTTTGCAAGCACCCTCATTCGCTAGTATACCATGTTTCTACTTCCTAGAAATGTATAGAATATGTTTCTAGGAAAGGTCGCTTAATCGTTCAATGACAAATCTGAAAATCCAAATTTGAGGAGCTCATCCCTTCCTTAGAATTCAAAACACCCTATGTCATTTTGGTTCAGCAAATAATGAGTGTGGTTGTGGAATTGGTATTTATGATCTACATGGGGTTATCGAACCACGCACGCTATTCAATACCATGCAAATTCGTGTGATTCTCACACACGACGTGCCGGCATATCGTACTACAACAGCGCATTACGTCCGATGTATAGATGAGTCGAAAAATTGGATTCCCTCGTAAATAAAATAATCATCGTTGCGCCGGTGCATAAGAAAGAAAAAAACCCACCAAAATGCCAATTTGTGTCTGTTTCGAACGAACATATTAATGTCTCCGCCCAGCATATTGCGTAATATTTACCGTAACGCCTGTAAGATGTGGTTGTTTCTCCACCGGAGGTAACCTCGCCACATAGGTTGCCGAATTGCTTTCATGACTCACCAGTCTCAGTCACCCACCCTCACCGTCACGGACTCAAAATTCACACTCCCACAAACCCACACGCTCACACTCCCAATTATTCCATTCACTTACTCAAAAACAAACTCATGAACACCTACCATCCGACCCACTAACCCACTCACACAAACCTACCTACTCAAGACCTATCCTTCTACCAAACCACACACCCATAAATTGAGTTGCACAACCCCGCTGAATGACACCTTCCAGCCCACCTACCAATTCACTGCATTACACCAACCAACCCATTCACCACTCAGTGAGACCCGCACACTCATCCACACACCCACATACCACCCATCCCCACACCCACATACCATCCATCCACCCACCAACATACTACCCAATCACTCACTCCCAAACCATAACTCACCATCACTTAGCATCATTGTCGCTCACCGTCAATGTCACCATCGCGCACTTCCACTCACACATATTGCCACCATCACTCACCAAAGCAAACTATGTCTCTGTTATTTTGAATTTAAATGCTTTCATATAGTCATTAAATCAAGAAGTGGCAATGATGCACTATATCTTGGATAACTTGATCAATATATTCGGATTTCATTATATGGAGCGGTTACCCCCGAATCGTAGGTACCTTCTCTACCATTATAAAATTGCTCCCTATCACAGTCGCGCGGAGTATCCAGTCCCGGGACGCCTAAGAAGAAATTGCAAATAATTTTCTAAATACTATAGATATTTTAAAATAAGTTGGCTTAGCTTGTTAGTGACTTTACCCCTTATACCGGGCCAAGTTAGAAGAAAATCCCCAAAACGAAATCTGAAAACACAGCGCCATTAGGCGATGACGTAAGGCCTACTTCAAAACAAGCAAAAATAATGACATCCTGGTTCGGTGATACTGCGTGCAGGCTCGCCCAAATGGCTGTTTCTGGACAATACACTTGACATATGATGCAAAAGATATGGGGTACTGTTGTATTGTCATTTACTTGTTTTCTCTCGTGTTGTGGCGGTGAGATGTTTCCTCAGGTTGGAACTAGTTGTGAGGGCTTGATGACTGAAGCACCAAATGGAAATATGCATAAGTTATTGAATAATACTATGCATATACTTATTGATATTGATTTTTTAAATGTGCTAAGAACAGGAACCACGCTATTGACTTTTGAACCACACTGCCCATTACGCATTTTGACATTGTCACGTGATATAAACAATAGATGACGGGTAAGTGTTTCCAAAATTTGAAATAACAAATTTCCCTTTCTAAAATTTAAAATACAATGATTTAAAGGCACATTATAAAAAGTAATAAGAAAATCGACCTTTTCTTACATGTCAAAGTTGATTTAGTGCTCAGCTAACATGTTAACGTGCATATTGAAGGAAAACGCGCGTTACCAATAATTATAGTACTGTTTGACCACAAATTTATGACGCCATGAGAACTTGTGTTGTTACACAATGCATGTGTAGCGAAAGTTCACAAAAACTAGAGCCCCGCCGAAACAGAATACTCCACGATAAATAAAAAAGATTGTATTCTCTTAACTAGAGCATAGCAATGGACCTTCCCGGTTTTAGCTATGCCCCTCCCATCTCTAGTTAAGCTCCACCCCCCACCCCCACATCTTGCTCGTGTTGGGATCGATCGATCTCTGAGCACCCTGACTATCAATTTCTAAAAAAAACAGAGGTAAGCTTTTGAATATTTTGAAACCAATTTGACTGGGTGCTGTTGCTGCCTAAGGCAGGCATGTGCACGTGCGTGTGTAATCAACCCATTGTGGTGACGAGTGACCAGCCAGTCTATGCCATAGCTAAGCAGTTACAATGGCTATTGCCCTCAGAGTATGGTGAAGACAAGATAATTACCTATCTACCTATCGAAATGGCAATGTTGAGCGTAATTGGTGATTGGATAGAAGGTAGTGGGTGGGTGGAAATCCTTACAAAGGCAGATATTGCAACGCTTGGTAAAGCAGAGTCGTTTCTATGTGAATCTCATGTTAACCGAGCAAGGTATGCGCATCAGGTGTCAGTTGCTGGCTTATACATCCTTCTTATGAAGGCCTGACAATAATTTCTGGAGGCTCATAGTGAGAGTGGATTATGTTTCAGTGAATGGATTGAGAAAAGATTAAGAGACTATGTCCAATTCTTATTCTGGTATCAAACCATTTTATTACAGATGTTGCTCATAATCTTGGTGCGCAGTTTGCGGACAGCAGATTTTGTGATGTATTGGGATGCCTTGATACAAATCTGCCAATGGATGTTTGCTCTTGATCTTATCAACTATGCTAGACGTTGCTGGAATTAAGAGTACGACGTCCTGGTGTTCATGAGAAGTTCGTTAATGGAGAGTTTGTAACACAGAAGACAGATCGACCGTTTTCCTGTGTATCAGATGATCATGCCCACGAGCAGAATAACAAGACCGTCAAGACTGACGGGGGTGCTATGGATTTGCTTTACAGCCGAGGTGCGCTCTTAAAGTGGATGGTTGCAAGTCCACAAATTGTTAAAATGGTAAATGAATTCCAAGCGAAACCTGAAGACACAAAAGCATTTGAAAGTCGTTACCAACAGCATGTAACAAACGTTGTAATGTTCTTGAGAGTGAAGGAAATCCTTTTCAAGAAAGTGACATTCTAGTTTCGTTAGTGAGTATAAGAATAATAAGTGATGTAGTAGTTAAGTCTGTTAGAGAAGCTGAAAAACCTGGACAGGACCAGTACCATACGCATATGCAAGATAGACTAATAGAATGCAAATGCTCTGTTCATGATGTAATCCATAAGAGCAAACTGTCTTTGTTTAAAGAGCCAAGTATGCCATTGACCTCAAAGGCTAAGTCTAAGTTCACTGCTTTGTCCAAAGATTGTCAGTTGTTTTCGAGATTGTGTATTGCTTGTGAGACGAGACCAGGGAATCTGTCTGATTTTTTCAGCAATGAAAATCACTCATACCCGACGTCAATTTCCGATTATGGAAAACTAAGAAAGGGCAACAAATCTGATGTCATGATCTGTTTGCAGAATTCCGGGACAACAGAGATTTTTGCGCCGCAGGCAGGTGCAGTTATAATAGATTGACCCACTGCCATACACATGACAACCGCTGGCACTGCGAAGATATAGTCAGAGCGTCTTCCGACCAGTTATTTTGAAACTGTGTAGCTCAGCATCTCGTGTTGATATCATATTTGATAGGTATCTTTCAGGAAGTCTGAAGACAGAGACGAAAGAAAAGCGGGGTACCGTACTGGAAAACTATTCAAAGTAACACTTGCATCACCAGTTCCAAAAGATTGGAAGGGGTTTCTGCGCGTTGAAGAAAACAAAAAAGAGCTGTTCAAGATCCTAGCAGAAGACATAGCTAAAGTGGAATCCCAGACAAGGACCACTGTTTGTACTTATGGCGACACAGTCCACTATTCGTAACGTCGAAGTACTGTCAATATGTCAGCATGAAGAAGCGGACACGCGTATCCTCTTGCATGCTGGACATGCATCCAAAGATGGTCATCGAAAAATCCTCACTTGAAGTGTTGACTCAGATGTCGTTGTTTTGGCGGTGTTTGTCTTTCACAGATTGAATGTAGATGAATTGTGGGTTGACTTCTAGTGCAGGTAAGAAAAGAGGATACCTCCCAGTTCACCAGTATTTCCAGACGTTAGGTCCTCGCATGTGTGCAGCTCTGCCATTTTGGCATGCATTTACTGGCTGCGACATCGTCTCCGCATTCGCAGGACGTGGCAAGAAAACAGCATGGGATGTCCGGAATGTGTTTTCTGAGATTACGGATACACTCAGTATTTTGTCAGTGTCCAATAGAAATTCAGGATTGCCACATGAACAAGATAGAACCGTATGTCGTCCTCCTGTATGACAGAACAAGTTCGTCAAACAAAGTCAACGAATGCAGACAAATTCTTATTACGAAGAACAATCGTCAGATAGACAATAAATCTCCAACTGAAGCAGCACTGGTGGAACATACAAAGTGAGCTGTTTTACAAGCCGGCTACATCTGGTCACCGTGTCTGACACAGATACCTACAAATCCAGACGTTACCAACTGGAGATGGCAACACTGTGGATCTGGATTTAGGCCTCTCTGGACAAACTTGCCAGAAGCATCTAGTCACTGTTATGAGTTGATACATTGCACATGTAAAGTGCGGTGTACTAAATTGTGTAAATGTGGATCGTCAGCTCTTCTGTGTACCAGAAGTATGCAGATGGTGTTCTAAGTCTTCTAACCTTTAGGAGCATACGCCTTACTGTAGATTGATTTAAATAACACTTCATTATCACGATTCGTTGTGTACAAATCTGTGTACATGTGACACCAAGTGTTCTCGTGAGGATGTGCTAGTGTATGGGGGCGGGGTGCATGTAATTGTATTATATTAAGTATGCATCGTGTTCTAAGTCTTCTAACCTTCAGTATCATACTCCGTACTGTAGATTGATTTAAGTAACACTTCAGTATCACGATTTATTGGCTATGACATCGCGGAAGTCCATTAATCATATACTATTCTGTTTAACCTCATCATTTGAATTGGTATATTGAGATATGTACTATGCAGTTAGAATCTAACATTTATAACATTTGACAACATGCCTTATGTGAATTTGATTGTTCACACATTGTAAACAGATTTAACACATTACCAGTTATAGAAAACTTAATGATAGTCATACAGATGGTGCTGGGGTATGGGTATGTGATATTATGCCATACAATAGCGTGATATATCACACAGAAAATCGTGTGATATACTAATATATCATATGCCATGTTGTCATGAGACTATATTCTATAGAACATTAAGAAATGGATTTGAGTGGAAGCCGTTGTATAGTAAAATATCGCAATATTTTATCATATCGCGATATATCGAAATATAAAGAAATCGCGCACCCCTAATGGGCTTGGAAGGGGGTAAATCATTAAATTTGGTCATACATCCTTTTGTATTAAAGGGTTTGTTACAGACAGCATTCTGCACATACATATACAGCAAAATACAATGTCTAGTAGACGCAAGATAAGGAATGTGTGGTCTTTAAAAACATTTTGTCATAAATGGCGGCCATCTTGAATGATGACGTCATACTCCTAAATGGAGTCTTACCCAGTTTGCGTCTGTAGCTAAATTTATTCTAGACATAGTGCCCTTACTTTGAGCCACGCGGCTTGTTGGTATCACATTTTGCATAATTCTACCAGTTTGTGTTGCTAACAGACTGCACTATTTAAATATGTAACGTATTCAACAGTAAAATTAAAATGACTAAATATAACTTTATACTGAATATCATCCCTTGAAAATAAATATATTAACTTACTTTAGAAATTTTGTTATTTGAGAATAGCTTGTCAAGTGTCAATGGAATTGCTATAAACGTCCTCAATTTCATCCGGTGAATATCATGAGAACGTTCGTTACTTGTGGGTCAATTCACCTTTCCAGAGTACCCATCCATCATCTGACCTCGTATGACGTGATAATCAGCTCAGCGCGTGTATGATGACGTCACAATCATGACGTCACAAAGGGTTCCATAAAGATCGTCATCAAATCCCAGAGACCGACACGTTGTATAAATTGTATGTCTTTGTAATTCTTTGCTATTTAATAAACACGCTTTGGCAGCAACAGCGCCCAGTCAAATTAGTTTTAAAAGATTCAAAAGCTTACCTGTGTAGTTTTTTTCGAAATTAATAGTCAGGGTATTCAGAGATCGGTCGATCCCAACACGAGCGATGTGTGGCTGGAGCTTAGCTAGAGATGGGCGGGGCATAGCTAAAACCGGAAAGGTCCATTATATGTCTTTGATAAGCTGCTAAATTAATAAATATTTTGTTTAATAATTAGAAACTAATTTGACTGGGAGTCATCGCTGTTCTGTGTAAAATCAGTCCCAAGTCAGGGTGGTTTCTCAATATTCGAAAGCGTTATTTATAGTTTGCAGCAATTTATAGACTTCGTTCAACAGGTCGCCTGCCATCACAAAAGGTTATCTTACCGGTAACAAGAATCAACTGATAGCGCTGATTTTGACAGACGTCATATCAAATAAGGGCATGCTCTGTGAAAAAACTGATTGTTCCTGGTAATGATCCTGTCCCAGTTGAAATAAATTCAGGAATATAGTCCCAAGGAGGCAGCGCATGGCTGTATCACACGATGGATCTGACACAATAACCCTTCAGCAAAGTGTATCCGTTGGAGCTTCTAGAGATCTGGCGGTAGCTGAAGACATGGACGTCTTTGTCCTATAATGTGTAATTTCGTGTTTCTAGCGGCATCAATAACCATGTTATGATAGTTTCTCTGCTGAGGTTAAGAGCCCTAATTGACATAAATAGCAGTGTTAAAAATAGCCATGCTGTGATGAACAATCTATTAACCGCGCATAGGGTTACAGCTTGTACAGTGGCAACATATGTTGGCATTGGGAAGAGTGTCGCCTTGAAGGCTTTGAGATCAAATAAATACACTCTCAGTAAGATTAGTGACATAAACAGCTCATTTCAAGATGGCATTCAACAATCAACACAATTCTTGCTATTCTGCTATGGCCATTATGAATGTTACTCTATGACTAGAGATTGGCACAGGATATGTTTATCAACGGTGTCCCACAGCATCGGCGGTGTCCCAAAGCTTCATACCATTCCTCACAAATGGTGTGTTTATGGAAAGGTGGCCAGGGCGCAGTTGTAGGTCACCATATAAAGCCACGCTGCAGAAGCCAACCATCCACAGTTCGGTCCATTCCAACACGGATGGATGAGAAGTAGGATCTAACGCGATAACAGTAATAACTGTGAGAGAAGATGGCGCCCTTGCCCCGGCAGAGATTTTGAAAATGATCACTGTTTTGTGACAGAGATGTGCAATGTAAAACTAAAATATGTGGATGTCATAACGTCAATATAGCATTAGTGTGCTTTGTGTGTGCCAATGATGACTCGGTTGTTTCAATGAGAAAAACTAGAGAATATCTCTAGGCAGCTGATGAGGAATGTTAACATGAGTTATAAGTATCCCGCCTGTTGATTCCATACTATACTCTAGAGCAAGACATTGATTTTATCGGTATTATTGTTACGTACAGAAATATTGATAGTGACATTTTCAAAAGTACGCCATAGTTGTAAATGAATAGGGTGTAATAATGGCAGTGCTATATTCATATATAAAAGATATGCTATGTTATTATTTTATTCCTGCAATCTAAATCAATGGATGATCAATGTCCATTCTGACACAAAGAGCGTGTTTACTTTTTTAATTTATTTAAATGTTGAAGGGAGAATTTATAAGAGAACTCGTTTACTGGGCAGCCTGATAAGGGTACCTTGGTCAGCAGATTTGAAAGGAAGATTTGTATGAAGTTAGAATTTATTATGCGTGTCATTGCTCCAGAAATGTTGTCACTTGCAAACGCAATTAAACAGGCCATTCTGGTGCTGCCATGCCCATTTCTTATGGTTGCCAGTGGCTTATCAAACTCGGTTGTTTCGATTGGTGTGTTTGTAGTGGTCTTGTATCACAAAGAGAAAGGTGGAATGGCTCTCGTCTGAATCCATGAATGTGTTATTAAGCAATTCTCCGAAGGAATCTGCCTTTCCCATGTTAGTTCTGAGGAAGTTGTCTTCAACGATATACATTACCCATAATGTGATGGTGGTGGACCAGCATCTCTCAGGGCCAGCGGACAGGTACCCGACGCAATTCGCGACAACAATCTGCGGGTAGCGAGTATGCTTGTAAGATTCAATGATCAGACGAAGCGTTCTTTGTGTTCACACACCATTTAATATGTCGCACATCATTCTTCATCGAGATTATTGAGTGTAAGACGGTCAAACAAACAGTGTTGAGAATGTCGATGACCACTGTTCAGCTAGCGCTGATCAGGTGTCACAGGTTGGATGATCCAGGCTACATTTGTTGAACACGGCGAATATTTTCAGAGGTTGATAAATTATTATTATTATTATTATTATTATTATTATTATTATTATTATTATTATTATTATTATTGTTTATTAACTGCAGGTCCAGAAGCTGGATTATTGTTTCAGCCCTTTCGAAAGCCTAAGCGCATTAGAACCGCGTTTACGCCATCACAATTGTTGAAACTTGAGCAAGCATTTGACAAGAATCATTATGTAGTGGGTCAGGAGCGGAAAGATCTGGCGGTGAAACTGGGCCTCACAGAAACACAGGTGAGGAGGTATATATTTGTGAATGCCGCTTTCTTCAATATTTGCACTACTAAAAGATTAAACAAGGCGGCTTGATCTGCTATGCAGGTTAATACATTTCCTCAATTTATATATATATATATATATATATATATATATATATATATATATATATATATATATATATATATATATATATATATATATATATATATATATATCAGATGTCCATGCAATTGTTAAACAAAGATAAATATGTATTCCATTGCCAGGAATGTAGCAATGAAAACATGTCGGCATAAGGCCAACACTTTCACTCATCATGCAGGCTATCGATTCAATATATAATATATTAAAACTTTTTCACCCTATCTCCGATAAACAATGAACCTTTCCAGCTTATCTATCCATCACATGACGCCATTATCTATTACGTGGCGTGTAGGATGATGTCATAATAAATTACATCATGAATGACTCGATTTAAACGCGTAATAGTCTGACACGTTGTACGAATTGTATATCTTTGCTATTTAATAAACATGCTGTTGAATATTTTGAAACCAATTTTACTGAACGATGGTTCTGTCTGCATCACACAATCAAAATAGTTTTAAAGTATTCAATATCTTACCTATACAGTTTTCTGGAAATTGATAGTCAGTGAGGGCAGGGATTTATTGATTCCAACACGAGCGTGGTGTGGGGGGATATTAACTAGGGATAGGCGGGACATAGCAAAAACTGGAAAGGTCCATTGCTTTCAGACAAACTACTTTAGTAAGTTGATTACAACAGATTGTTTACACGAACTGTTATGCTTATAAGAGATGAAATGTTTTAATAGTGAGATGCACAACGCATATAAGAAGAAAGGCATGATTAACAATGTTAATGACATGTATATACGCTAATCCTACATTAATTAATCACCATCAGCTTCGGCAGATTACGTCACATATATATCACATGTGACGTAATCTGCCGAAGCTGATGGTGATTAATTAATGTAGGATTAGAGTTTATAAATGCCATTAGCATTGTTAACCATGCCTTTCTTCTTCTTACAAAATAAACACTACCAGCAGATACATAGATGACAGATGCATACTCAGAATTTGAGTATCAGACGTAGTGTTTATCTTTAGTTAAACCTTTTGCAGACTAAGAGCAAACTACTTTTGAAATTGTACCACTGGAATGACTGTCTCGCTTATTGAACCAGTCATTCCAGTGTAAAATAGTCTTCTCTTTGTCTACACATGGAACTTTACTATGAAAAAATAATACTTATTTCACCAATGACCGTTTAACCATCGAATTTGTTCAAAGAATTTCAATTTTCAGAAAATGTCTGATTGCAGACAAAGAGAAGACAATTTTTGAAAATCTACCACTGAAATTACTGGCTCGATTACCGAGTTATTATACTCTAGTGGTAAATTTTGGAAAATTATCTTCTCTTGGTCTGCAAATGTATTACAGACATATGCTCTTGTCAGAGCACATTAATACCTGGAAGAACCGGCTTCACATTTAACTTTCTGCCACAAACTTTGCCCCGCGCATCACTAGCCAAGCTCCACCCACACATCGCCGTGTTGGGATTGATCGATCCCCGAATGCCCTAGCCATCAATTTCCTGAAAACTATACATGGAAGCTGTTGAATATTTTGTAGTTAATTTGACTGGGTGCTGTTGCTGCGTATGGCAGCAACAGCACCCAGTCAAATTAGTTTCAAAATATTCAACAGAATATTAATAAATAGTAAAAGCAAACAATCTGTACAACAACGCATAGACCGTCTTCAAATATGCGTTCGTGACGTACTTATCGACATCATTCATGACGTCATTCATTATGAGGTCATTCTACACATCACGCAGTTCATTATGACGTCATATGATGGGTGGGCACACTGGAAAGGTGAATTGAACCTTCACAGATAGAGAAGAAATGTCTCTATTGGATGCTTTGTCATTTCTTTTGGATTCCATAAATCATATCAGTCAGGCAATCATAATTGTATCATTCTCAAGCCTACATCACGCCACGTGGTGTCACAATGTTACGTCACGTTCAAGAGACGTCACGTGACAGTGTTTTGAAGGAGGAATACTACAAACATGATCGGCAGTTAATTATTCTGAATACTATTTTTATTGGGCGGTTTCCTTAATATATAAATTAATATTTCTAGTTAGCTCACATAATCAACAGCGATTCCACACCCGCGAATACATTACATCAGCCCCAATCTTACGTTCTAGTGGTATTGTGCTATGATAGAAGAAGTTATTGGTTTGGTTTTCGTCTATCGAGTCCCTGATTCCAGAGCCCATTCACGCCATTCTAGGCGGGCTTTATTTCAGTCTATTATTGGTAAATTCCTGTAGCTTTTAACTGGTACCCATTTATACTCCTGGGTGGAGAGAAGCGACGAGGAGTGAAGGAGATTGCCTATGTTTCCAGCGATCGTCAGTTGGCCGAACAGAGACGCGACCCCGGGATCGCCGGATAGATTGTGTTTATCTATGCTATATGAGCCAATGCAGTATGCTTATAGAGGGGGTGGGGCGGCATTTCTCGCTATGACTCGCTCATTTGTAGTTTAGCTGTGCTCACATTTTGCACATGTTAGAATCGATTTGAAGCTTAGAAACCGAAATACCCAGAATCTAATGGAGACTGCCAGTTTATCCATTAATCATATGACATCATAATCAACTACGTAACGTGTAGGATGGCGTCATAATGAAATTACGTTATGAATAACGTAATTAAGTTTATCACGAACGCTTATTTGATGACGGACATTGTTGTACGAATTCTATGCATTTGTTATTTTAAAAACATTCTGGTAAATATTTTGAAACTAGTAGGTAGCAGCAACAGCGCCCTGTCAGATTAGTTTTAATATATTCAACAGCTTACGTCTATAGTTTTCTGGAAATTGAGATTCAGAGAGTGCAGAAATCGATCGATCCGAACACAGGCGAAGCGTGGTGGAGCTTAGCTAGACATGGGCGGGGCATACCTAAAACTGGATCCCTTCATTCCCGTTGCGTTCACATACCAGCTACTCATGGCTGAACTGCAGATTCAGTAGGCCCCTGTGCAATGCTTGGGGATGCTTTTGGATGCCTTCTCCCAGGATCCCTCCCATTTTAGGGCAGTCCTTAGGTCCTCTTCTGGAAAGAATTGGATAATCTGAGAAGACAGTTCGTGCATTCTAAGTGATGGATAACAGACTTGTTTCCATGGATTCATCAACGTACTGCAATGCACTGAAAGGTTACATTTACATATGTGCACCCATTTCTCATTTCTGAAATGACAGGTTTTGGATTTTGGCGTCTGTTTGGTATAGAAAATATATCCAAAAGGCACTGTTCTGGTGAGTTTTGAGGCCAGGGACTTCTTTTACCTGCACTACATCTGTCGATATGATGACATTATCTGCTCTAAAGTATATAGGGGTTTCCATCTCGCTTTTCAACAACAGTATGTACCTCATTCCATCGATATGCCTCGCCTTGCCTCCGTGACAGGCCCGTCCGCATATATACCTGCTCATGGGTGTAGGTACATGGAATGAACTCTAGGCTGTGTGATCTCTCCTCCACGGATCACAATTCCTACGGTAGTATTCCCGCTGGTCGGAAATGGTTTTCGTTCTCAATACCTTCCCAATTAAGAAGGAATTGAGGCATGCTAGGACATAGTATTTGGCATATGACCTTGGCGGTCTTCTGTCAAGAATATTGACTTGGTGAGTGAGACTAGATGCGCAGAGGTCTTCCCATCATTACGTTGCTCATTCTGACGGTGCATGGTGTGATCTCCTCAACTTGTTTATATGATAACACATGTTTGGTGTTCATCGTGGCATCGTTTTGTTTCGCTTCTTACGAGATAGATGTAGACCGATTGGCATCGGCCATTATTCTAATGGTATGAGTTTTGATTTTATCTATTGTGTTACGATTTGTGTTGGCAGGATTAGGACATGTAGCATTGACATACCGCAAGTGAGGACGTTTAATTAATGCATCACCCACCCATATGTTGGTCTGTCTGCAATGCGCGTACATACCCGTGCCTACAGAATGGCTTTTTCAAAACGATTACATCGCTGCCGATTATAATTCTGAGGTGTAAAATAAGCATTATAACTAGCTTATGGGCACGGTAAGTTTTCGCGCCTTAAAAAAGGCTCCGAGCAAAATGTAGTCCTAACGAGGGAAACGATGCGTATTTGCGGTATAGTCCAGTCTGAATGAACCATCTCGATAAATATAAATAATTCACTCACTTTCTTTCGTTTAACAACGCTGAATAAAATAATTAAATTATGAATATTCAGTATAATTAAATAAATATTGAATATCCACAAAGAACACTCATTAACCCTTTAATGACTAAATTTGTTTAAAAGATTAAAATATTTCCTTATTGACTGTCCATTTGCAGGCCAAGAGAAGACTATTTTTGAAAAGTTACCACTGTAATGATTGGCTCAGTTATCGAGCCAGTCATTCCAGTGGTAAAATTTAAAAAAAAATAGTTTTCTTTTGGCCTGCAAATAAACATTCTCCAAGGCCACAGCAGCGGCCGGTTTTTGGCCGGCTTCGTCGTGAAATGGTTAAACCGTAATTGATCCCTTTCATTGACATAGCAAAGGTACATAGAGGAACCCCACGTGCCGAATGATGATGTCTCAACAGATTTGTGTCGACGCCCATTGTAATATATGGTATACGTAATATATAGTATACATGTATGGTGTATTACATGCTGCTGTTCGCAAGATCGTGATGAATGTTTGTGGGAATGGACTGAAAATCATTAATGACTTGGATAGTAACTACTTTTAATCAAATTTTTTGGCGATGTTCGTCATATTTCCTACACAGGCCACTTTAAAGCAATCTACAAATAAATATGTGTAGAATCTGTGCACACAAGCACACACGCACATTTACAGGAACATGCGCGTGCACATACATCACCTATACATCGATTTAAACGTGGCAATATCATTGATATAGTCATAATACAATTTTGAACGTTTGAAAAAAAAATTATATAAATTAAAATTGTATGACAGATAAAATGGGTAAATAATTCCCCGCTCATACAGAGAATCGCAGGTGTAAGATTTTATATCATTATTTAATATCAAATAATTGGAAATAATAGACCTACATTGAAACGATTCACATTTTGGTATATTTACACATGTCTATAATCTGTATGTATTTTGTCAAATAAATAAAATGATATAAATTTTGTAAATACTCCGTTTTTATTCATTTTAATCGCAAATGGTCGCGTGTGATGCCGTGGTTTGATTAACTGAATTAAATAAACAGGCTTCTGAATATACACGCGTTAGGCTTTTTTGCAGTAATAAAAATCTATTGATCAAAATCGTCATCTGATTCAATATTTGCAAAGATTCCTGGACATCTGTCTACATTTATTAAAAAGTAATTTGATTAATATCTTGAATTAAAGCACACATGAGACTAATGGTCGATGTCGACACAATGACCACACTCCCTCCACCCCCTCCACCCACCCCACCCATGTACCCAATTACCCTCCATGTTTAATACTTTTAAGTTTAACAGCTAAATCTCGTTAAAAATGAACTATTTCGTTATTGAATGTCAATTTACAGGCCAAGAGAAGACTATTTTTTTTTAATTTACCATTGAAATGGCTGGCTCTGTTATCGAGCCAGTCATTCCAGTGGTAAATTGTCAAAAAGTAGTCCTCTCTTGGTATGCAATATGAATATTCCCCAAGACAACTTTAGAGATCGGTTTTGGCCTAACTGAATCAAATCTCTTAATGAGATGAATCCTAGAATGTGGAAATCATATTTCATGTGCGCGAAACGTGCCATTTTGCAAGATTAGTTCACAATCTTATTCATGCCTATACAGAAATGTGTTGTTAAAGGGGCGTGTCAAACGGGAAAACGGGAGATCAAAACAAGTTTCAAACACTGGTTATCGCATTGCAACTCCAAGACAATTTCTAACTACTAGGTATTCTGTCGTTGTTGACAGGAAAGATTCTAAATATCATCGATTGCGTTCAATTGAAAACTAGCATACGTTATTAGCCTGTTCGAAAGTACATAAGGTACAAAACGTTTTAAGCCTACACATGGAAAATTTGAGCTGTTTACTTATTGTTTGAAATAGTGAATTCGAAAACAACCGAATGTCGCCGGTGGAGATTCCGCAAGGCGTTTTCCTTTTCCGCACAGAAAGCTCGGACTCGCTTTTCATGTTAACCTGCTTTTAATCATCAACATCCTTAAAATAAGGAGCCAGACCTACGACTGTCAAATACGTAATTCTCTTGCAAAGAGGTATGGGTGTAAACAAATTCATTCATTCATTCACTCATTCGCTATATGCGTGATTGCTATTATCAGTTATCGGCCCTCAATTTCAATACACACATATAAACGTTTGAATAGAATTTCAAAAATATATTAATTAAAGTTATCATTAATTAATAAAATTTTTCGCATTTGGTCATTCGTGTTCAACGGGATTGATTATATAAAGTTTCGATGTGGCATTTTGACGATATCTTATTGTTTTAATACTTCTGATGAGATTTATATGGTTGATATGGACGCAACCTTGCATGTTACAGCAGCGACGCGAGTAGTAAGGGGCGTGGACATAGACGCGCTTTTAGATTGGCTCTCACAAGTCAAGTGATTTCGAGGATGCGGGGCTTAATTGCCCATATAAAGAGTTTCAAATAGGGGCGTGTGTGAGTGGGCGATCTTGTACAAACGCGGCCACAGCACATGCCTATTTTATACACTTCATATATATGGGCAATTAAGCCACGGCCCTCGAAATAACGGAATCGGTGAGACCCGATCAAAAAAGCGCGTCTGTCACGCGTGGGAACTCACACACGTGCTCTTGCTAACACACGCGCACGCGCTCACAGCCTCCCTCCTGTTTAATCCTCTGCGGTGATTAAGACGTAAGAAAGACAGTTCTAATTATAGATTTTTTAATTTTTAGATTTTGAAAAAATTGGCAATGTGTTCTTATAGGCCTACTATTTTTCTAGGTTATTATAAAACACACTCTAAAAATAGCTATGTTCGTTGTTTCCTGTCCCTATTCTTATGAATCCTGTAAATCTGTTTATATGCAGAAAGTATATGGCGTGTTGCGTCCACATACCAACGTCTACCCACCGTCGTTTTAAGTATAAGATCCAGTACCAGTAGTATTAGTTCTGACAATACTATAAATATCATGAAAACATACATTACTACCAGAACAGAGAAATGTTTACTTTAGCTTGATTTGTGTGAGAATGAGCTGGAGAAACCAGAGACTATTATTTATATCAGGCTAAAATTAGGAAATCACGGGGCTTGTGAGAGCCAATCAAAAAGCGTGCCTATCACTCCACTCCACCCCACCTCAGTCAAATTAGTTTCAAAATATTGACCAGAATGCTTATTAAATATGGTAGACATATATCCATCAGAGACATAGAATTCGCACATTTGACGAACTATTCACTGTTCATAACAGAGATAGCTGTGGCAACCATTAAGCATTATAAGTGTGACGTCAGCCTACATGTGACATAATTGATTATGACGCCATATACTTGAATCGCAGATCGGATCCCTCCATTAACATCGAAATACATCGGGAAGTTTGACGAAGTTTGAACGCTTAATAATCGTCTTCATTTAGCCAATTAAATCTCGATAAAAACATTACATCTCTGCGGTCTGCTAGAGAGATGTCGATAATCCGGGTAACTGAGTGCGCGCGCGAGATGTGGTCGCCTATTTGCACCAACAAATCATCTGTTATCAGATGCCTTGCGATTTAATTCAGAATTATCATGTCTTGTTTTAAAATATACGGAATATAGGTAAAACAATTTGACTGAATACTATTGCTTCAAACGGCAACGGCAACCTTTTGTCAATCTGGGTTTTTTTAAATATTCAGCAGAATCTGACTTATATTGTTGAGAAAGCCTACATGGCGTCTGCTAAGAACGAATCGAGTTAATTACGAACGCGTTATCGGTGAACTTTATATATCTAGTCAGTGTTGCGTAGGAACACTACACCAGTTTGTGGCGTAATTAGTCGGCTAAAGAAGCTGTATTATTTCACTATTTAATTGGCTATATCGCTCCACAGCGCACTATTTTACTGGCTCTGATTATGTTGGGTCGTTTGCCAGATGCAAAACGTGGGCGTAGTAATTATATTCTGATGAGAGGAAATGGAGTTGAGGATGGCGCGGTGTATCGGGATGCATGGCCTCGTTATCACCCACCTGCCCAATATGGCGCTGATTAGTGGCTGCTGCATAGAATCCGATTCGAGCAGCAGACACATTAGACGAGTTAACCCACGATATTGTCTTTGAAATAATGATTGCTTAGCACAACCGTTTCTTCCATCTAATCTAAATAACATAATTGCTCTAAGTTTTGATCGATGTAGGTTTTAATTTTAAGAGGTTTGGACTCTAAATCTAGCCTAATTTGAATTAATAATTATTTATATCCATAGGTCTAATTAAACTTGTTTCTAACATACATTTATTAACGTTCTGTCGATTGAAGAGGCTGTAATACTAGGAGACGAAGTATGATAGAGACATTTAAATAGCAATCTACAATCTCTTGCCAATAAACTAGAGATTCCACTTCTGAACCCAATCGGTTCAGGACCCAGTCTATATATCTCCTTCGTGGGAATGCACTCAATGCAGATTTCCGACGGGTTTGTGAAAATTTTCGAATGTTACGTCACAATAGACTAGGAACCCTTGTATGGTATCGTCTCATTTTCTCAATGTGTTACGGCATTTCGTCATGATAAGAAAGCAAATGGCCGGAATTCAATAAGGAGGTTTAAGCCCCGGTTTAGCCTAAACCTGGTAACAAATGTAGGGTTAGTTGTATAGATATGGCGATGCCCCCGGTTTTCATCGGTTGAGAGCTAGGGCAGGCCCCTAGCAAGAGGCGTGGCCTAAATGACAAAATGTGGTCATTCCTTCTAAGTAGGCGGAGCATCAAAGAACCCCTCCCACTTCTGAAAGGTGCCCATACTTCGGTATTTAAACCACACCCCCCCCCAGCCCACACCACCCTTCAGGGTGTGTGGTCTGGGTATCAACTAATAAAATTTGGCGGTTATCGCCCTATCTATAATACTACCCTTGCAATTCCTTTGGGATTTGTTACCGGCTATAGGTTAACCCGGGTTTAAACCTCCTTATTGAATTCCGGCCAATATGACTGCGTGACGATGGCTCTGATTGGCTGGTGGGTTTTACCCCGTTAGTCAATCACACCCATCGACAGAGCAGGCGTTGAAATATGTTCGCTGAGCTAGGTAAGCTCCAACCACGCTTTGACCGTGTGGGATCGATCCCTGCACTACCCGAATCTTAAGTTCCAGAAAACTATACAGGTAAGCTGATGAATATTTTGAAACTAATTTGACTGGGTGATGTTGCTGCCTATGCCAGCGCCCAGTCAAATTAATTTCAAAATATTCAACATAGTGTATAAATATCTGAAGAAAGCATGGAAGACATAGGATATTGTGTTTCTTACGCTCGCATGGAATGTGTGTATATTATATTTAAAATATCAACGATCTTGAATCCTACTTCTGACATTTCCAGCAAAACTGCAGTGTTTTGAAATGGAAAATTGGACCCTGATTGGAGACGTCATAAGATGGGTCTGTCAATTAATGAAATGGGTCAGAAAATGGTCAGGACAAAGGCGTATGAATGGACATTTCCAGTTTATCCATCCACCATATGACAACATAAACAACTGCATGATGCGTAGGATGACGTCATAAACAATTACACCACGAATGACTCGATTTAGTTGTATGAATTGTATGTCTTTACCATTTAATAAACACTATGTTGAATACTTTGAAAGTAATTTGACTAGGCGCTGTTGGTGCCATGGCAGCAACTGCACCCACCCAAATTAGTTTCAAAATATTCATCAGCTTACCTGTATAGTTTTCTGGAACTTAAGATTCGGGTAGTGCAGGGATCGGTCCCACACGGGCAAAGCGTGGTTGGTACTTACCTAGCTCAGCGAACATATGTCAACGCCTGCTCTGTCGATGGGTGTGATTGGCTAACGGGATAAAACCCACCAGCCAATCAGAGCCATCGTCACAGCAGTCATATTGGCGGGATATAGTTTTCTGGAAATTGATAGTCAGGTAGTTCAGGGATCTATCGATCCCAACAGAGGCGTAGTGTGTGTGGAGCTTAGCTAGAGACGTGCGGGACATAGCTAAAACTGGAAAGGTTCATTGCATTGCGTGCACTGACTCTGATGACTGTTGTGACATCTAGTTGTGACGAAATGCTCCGCCCGTCTACAAACCGGCGCACCGATAACCAATTTCTATATGGGCCATGCACCGTTTACAAACGGATGCGTCGATAACAAATTGTCATATGGGTCTGCACCGTTTACAAAACGGTCCTGCACCGTTTACAAATGGGCCAAATTCGTTATTGGGTCGCTACATCTAACCAGATAACCTGTTGAATATTTTGAAAATAATTGAACTGGGAGCTGTTGCTGCCGTAACAGTAACACCTGCCAGTCAAATTAGTTTCAAAATAGTCAGCAGAATACTTATCAAATAGTAAATCCATCAGAGGCATACAATTCGAACATTTGGCGGGCTTTTCAAAGTTCATGACATACAGGCATGGCTAGATACGTCACTATGTATTGAGACGTCACCTTCCTTGTGACGTATTTGAGAATTACGTAATACTTTGAGTGTCGTATTGGACCCCTCCCCCCCCCCCCCAGCCCACACCACCGCCCCCGCCCCCCAGGTTGGTCGCGCAGGGAAGTGAAATGATGGATGTAAACGGGTGTTTTTCAGAATCATGTCCTACTCGGCTAGACATTGGCGAAGTCTAGCTAAGTCGGGCATGATGCAGATAAATCGTCACATCGAAACCATGCCTGCCCGACTCGACATGATGCTGGCAACAGGAACCTCGGGTTGCCAAGCTGGGGCGTATATTACTTATGTGCGGTCTCATATATACACCTGTGCAAAAGCTAAGCACCAGCAAAAACAATAGAACGTAGAAACATGATGGTACAACTAGGCTGCCATACTTTTTGTCCCCGCGTTAGCTGACATAATTCCAAGTACGAAATGCACATGCATGCATGACATCACGCCGCTTGATGTCCGTGCGTGGCGGGAAACAGCACACGTGTTCAGTTATGTAAAAGTCCAGTTTGAGGTGTAGAAGATTACATACAGATTTAGGCGACAAGCTTAGGAATTTTGTGTTCATGACCGTGGTTTATTTGTAGAGAGAGAATTAGCTCTTGATTGTGAACCGCTATGGCAAGACGAAGGTTAAGTGATCGTGTGAAATGGCAAATCATAGACATGCATACCACTGGTATGTCATGCAGAGAGATTGGCAGACAGCTGAACATTAACCATACTGTAATCAGTCATTTGATTGCAAAACATGGGCAAACTAACGAGGTGAAGGACAGGCCTAGATCTGGAAGACCGAAGAAGACTACTGCCCGTGATGATCGAGCCCTAGTACGCCTTGTTAGGAGATCTCCATTCACCAACAGCAGAGTGCTCAGCCAGCAATGGGAAACGCGCAATAGAGTGTCAATGTCTACCGTCAAAAGGAGACTGTATGCTGCTGGCACGAACGCTAGGAGACCTGTCAGACGTCCTCTCCTCACTGCACACCACAAAGAGGAGCGTCTGAGGTGGTGCAACGAAAGAAGACATGGAACATGAGATCCTGGAGACGGGTACACTGGTCCGATGAAAGTCGGTTCCTGCTTCATGCCACAGATGGTCGAACTCGTGTATGGAGGTCCAGACGCACGGCGTACGACCAACGTAACATCATGGAAGAGGTTCCATTTGGTGGAGGTTCCGTTATGATATGGGGGTGCATCTCATTTGATTGTAAGCTGGATCTGTTGACTGTACCTGGAACACTAAATGGACAAAGATATCAAGATTCCATACTGGATAGAGTTGTGGTCCCTCATTTTGTAAATCATGCACCTGGAACCCACCCTATATTCATGGATGACAACGCCCGACCACATCGTGCTAGAGCTGTGCATGAATACCTCCGCCAGAATGCCATCGAAACCCTACCATGGCCAGTAAGGAGCCCTGACATGAACCCTATTGAGCATATCTGGGACATTCTGGGAAACATGGTGAGAAGGAGGGATCCTCCTGTGCAGAACCTACAAGAATTAACAGACGCACTCCATCTTGAATGGCAACGAATACCACAATGGCGTATCAGTCGGTTGGTGACCAGCATGAGACGTCGTGTCCAGGCCGTCATCCAGGCACAAGGTGCATATACCCGGTATTAATAATGACAGTCTCAAACTCGTGCACAGATGTTAAACTTCGTTTTCAGACACCATTAATGACAATCTAGCCACGTGTGTCAACTGTAGGGCAATCGTTGTCAGTTGTGTCAACGTAACCATATTCAGGCCTCGTTTTCAAGTTCAAACAAAAACATACAGTGTTTCCCCACCATCATAATCAGCATTGCTCTAGTTGCATTATTACCTCTTGCACTAAGATGGATGGGTACATAAATGTTTATGCTATTGCTTTCTTCATAGCACATGAATATACCCTCGCATGTGCGTAAAAATAGGGTGGTGCTTAACTTTTGCACAGGTGTATAGTTACCCGAGTCAGGTTGCTCAGTGTAAGGGAGGCGGAACGATCTCAACATTGGGGTTGGGGAAACCAACCTTAGAGTGGATCTTAAAGGCGGTCATGTCCCCATCCAACAGTCAGAGGGTCCGCGGATCCCCTCACCAAAAAAAATTACAATTTCGGCTCTTCGAGAAACCATTTCAAACCAGTTTAGCAATAATACAATTTCCTTGAGAGTAATGTCATGAAGACCTTTTCTCAGGAGAAAATGAGTAAAAATAGAATAATTTTACAATCAACTGTCGGTCCATATTTACCTCCAGAAATTAAGGAGATGTCGTCTGAGAGCATCTAGTTTTCAGAAGTTTTAGGGAGGGGACCCGGACCACCACCACCAACCCACCCCCAACCCCACCCCACCCCACATCTGGTTTGCAGTTCCACGCGGGCAAAATGTTGCCTCCCTCCTTGAGTAAGATAGGACCGCACGCCGAGGCTTAATTTACTTAACTTTGAAGTATGAAATTTAGCTATTTGTTTATAAATTAAGACGCTTTAAAGTTTTTAACGATTTTGTAAATTGCCCATAAGGTTCCTACTCAGGGCGCGAATCGCAATGGTCCAGGGTCTCGTATCCGGGTCTTATATGAAAGCAATCACGTAATGGCCCTTTCCAAGTTTACCCATCGAACATATGACATGATATGACGTCATAATTAACTAAATGATATGTATGCTGGCGTCATAATCATGACGTCATGAATGACTCGAAATAGTCCGTCTTTAACGCTTAATAGTTCGACACGTTGTACGAATTGATATTTTGAGACTAATAGACAACAACAGCACCCAGTCAAATTAGTTTCAAAGTATTGAACAGCTTACCGTTATAGTTTTCTGGAAATTGACAGTCGTGATGTTCAGGGATCGATCCCAACACAAGCGATGTGTGGGTGGAGTTTAGCTACAGATGGGCGGGGCATAGCTAAAACTGGAAAGGTCAATTTTGAATTGATATTTTGAATCTACATCTGCACCAATGCCATGATCCCACCTCTCCCATTACCAGAATGGCGTGGGTGGGTGGGCACAATCTGGTTGGGTCTTAGGGTGGAATGTGTTCGGGTTACGTGTGGTAGTGTGGAGTGGGTGTGAGTGGAAACTAGGTGACAGGTGGGTGGAATGACTTTTTGGGCCTGGTGTGGTTATGATGCGTGCATGTAAGAGTGTATAGGTGGTGTGTGAGGTGGGGTGTGATATATGTCGGGCATGGTGTGAAGTGGGTGAGTTGGAGTGCGCTGAGATTCGGTGGGTGGGTGGATGGGTGGGTGGGTGTGAGCAAGTGTCAAACTGGTCAACAGTCTTCAACAACATAGCATTTTACATATCGCTTGATCATGTGACACAGCAGCTAATCTTGTATCGTTGAACAACAGTCAGAATAGTGAAAAGAAGCCTATACTTGGGGCGTTCTCGAGCCGAGAAATCGAAATAAACGAACAAGTTTGTTCTCATTGTGATGTTATCAACAATTTAAACGCTTACAACTTGTAACTGGTTGATACGACAAGTGCGATTACGTCACTGTGGCTTCCCGTCGTGACGCTGGGAGGTCGTCTGTTTGAGCGTTCGGTTGGTCGTGTGCAGATGCTTTCGAAAAACACTTGCGTGTCTCATTGCGTTTGTTAATCGTGTTTTACGCTTGGACGCCCTCCTTGAAGATAACTAAGTTTCAGCCTCAGGGGATTGGTGAAAATGTGATCATCGTTTTCCAGCCCTATAGAGGGATGTAGATGTAAGCGGCTTAATAGATCGTAATTCCGCGCTATTTAAATTGTGCTAAGAGGTCTTTGAAAGCGTCATGGGGCAAGCAATTGGCAGTTATTAGTAGCTATTTGAATGGGATGTTGGTCGCAATTAAAGCGAACAAGCGGTCATCTCTGAGAGTAACTGTCACTGCTGGATATAACTCACCATTTAGCTGATACATGATTCGCGGAAAATCAATTTAACCATTTGAACCTGAAACTCAAAATACGAAAAATCATCTACAATCACATGTATGTTGACTATACTGAATCCGCATTGGCTGGGAACTCTTGCTGCGCATGACAGGAACAACTCATATTGAAATATTCTACAGCTTATCTCAGTGGCGGATCCAAGGGGGAGGGGCATTCGGGGGCACGTGCACACCCCCCCCCTCTCAGGCAGGGCTGTAAAAAATTTTTACCTACCCGCTGGTGGCGGAAGAGCCCATTTTCAAGAGCTAACTCCCTTGAAATTGTGGGTGGCCCCTCCCCCCCCCCCCCCCGGTCAAATGACCTCCTGGATCTGCGCGCGTGGTTAAACCGCCTCTTGTATCAACAGCGCCTCAAAGCGCTCAAAATACTACTTGATATAACAATTAAACATTTTGATGGTTAATATTTTTCAAGATAGTTTAAGACTATTTTTTGTAAATTTACCGCTGGATTTTTTTCGCCGGCTTCACAATTAAAGGTGTAATAGTAAAGAAAATGTAAGTTTTTGCTTAGCCAGTGTGTATCTGCAGGCCGAGAGAACAGAGAAGCGTATTTTTGAAAATTGACCACTGGAATGACTGGCTCGGTTACCGAGCCAGTCATTCATTGGTAAATATTCAAAAATACTGTTCTCTAAACCTTTCAAATAGGCATTCTGAAGACCACTGCAAAGTTGTTTTGGTCAGTTTGACCATTAAAGGGTTAAGACGACACAAGCGGGCGGCGTCTAACCTCTAAGTACCCGCGACTTCTGGACTGAAATGCGTAACCTGGTTATATTTCGAAGGCTGAGTAGCCGAGATTGCGACATTTTACAGTTAAATTAAGACTGCTGTATAGAAAGCTAGTGTCATGGAGCGTCGTTGATGCCTTCTCAGCAACTACCAGTGAAGTTGCTCCACGGCAGTATGTACTGTTTTAGATAATATAAAGCTACACTTATCCGTCTTTGTCTTCAGCGTGAACTGGATTATCCCTTTGGACCCGAAAGGCCAAACACACCAAACTCCTTGAGGGTGTTATAAATATTATGTTGAGTATTTTGAAACTGATTGTGCTGGAAGCTGTTGCTGCCTATGGCAGGAACAGGTTCCCGCCAAATTAGTTTCAAAGTATTCAACAGCTTACCAGTATGATTGTTTGAAAATTGAGATTCTAGGAAGTCGGTGTTCAAATGGGTTATGCAGATTACGTTATTTTGCGCGTGTTAACAGTTTCACTCTGAATTCCCCAGGGCTCCATGTTGAGTCAGGAATACAGAAAAGTTTGAACATAATTTTCATGAACTCCACTGATGCCTAAGGCATACACAGTTTATAGGCAATTTAATTTCAAGATATTAAACAAATTGTTTTTACATCATATTTGCGCTGTCATGTTGAAAAGGCGCCACTTCGAAACTTTAAGCATAATATTTGAATAGGGTCTATGAATAAATTGATAGCACAACAGCTGTACGAGACTTTGCTGAGGCCAATAATCTGCAATACATGTAGATTGGTGTGGTATTGTCTAAAACACGAGTGACATAAAATCAATCAAATAAAACCGCAAAATTTATCAAATATAGAAGAGAGAAAGCTTGTACTACCACGTATTTCCTGAATATTAACTTGTGTATTCAAGACTGCACCATATCTGCTGAATGAAGCTATTGAACTATTGCACACGCTAATTACGAAATTGTCAACTTATATGTAATTTGGCATGACCAACGTTTATTATTACACCACCACCTCCCCGCCCACCCACCCCACCCCACTCCCTGCTTAGCCAGTGCCCAGTTGCAGACCAGTAAAAGTATTTTTGAAAATTTACCACTGGAATGACTGGCTCGGTTACCGAGCCAGTAATTCCAGTAGTAAATTTTCAAAAATATTCTTCTCTTAGCCTGCAAATGGATATTTATCAAGATGACTGCAGAGTTCGTTTATTACCAACTTGACCATTAAAGGGTTAATTTGACACAAGAGGGGTTAAATAGGTGTGACCGATATCTTCTAGAATAGTCTGAACATAATTTGACTAAATTATTAGTTCGCGGGGACGAAAGTGCACGCAAACTAGTGTTATAGCATCGGAAGCTTTTTCTTATTATTATTATTATTATTATTATTATTATTATTATTTTTATTATTCTCCGCCACTTTATTTAAGCATCTCGGGACTTCCCCGGTTAGGGTGTTTTCCAATTCACCTTTCCAGAGTATCCATCTATCATCTGACGTCATATTACGTCATAATCTCAGCTAAGTGGCGTGTAGGATGACGTCATAATCATTACGTTATATTCGGCCCGTTTTAACTCTTAATAGTCCGACACGTTGTACGAATTGTATGTCACTACTATTTAATAAACATGCTGCTGAATATTTTGAAAATTATTTGACTGGAGCGCCCAGTCAAATTAGTTCTCAAATATTCAATAGTTTACCTGTATAGTGTTCTGGAGATTGATATTCAGGGAGTTCAGAGGTCGATCGATCCCAACATGGACGTGGTGTGGGTGGAGCCTAGATTGAGATGGGCGGGGCATGGCTAAAAGTGGAAAGGTCGATTATTTTCAAACTTGCTCGGTGTCTAGGATCCAATGGATGATAGTTTTAGCTATGCCCCGCCCATCTCTAGTTAAGCTCCACCCACCCTTTACCCGTGTTGAGATTAATCGATCCCTGCACTCTCCGAATCTCAATTTCCAGAAAACTATACAGGTAAGCTATTGAAAATTTTGAAACGTATTAGACTGGCTACTGTTGCTTCCTATAGCGTTCAGTCATATTAATTTCGAAATATTCTACATAATGTTTATTAAATAGTAAAGACATACACTCCGTACAACAGTCTATATCGCGGCATTCATGACGTAATTGATTATGACGCCATGCCTACTTATGACGTAGTTGATTATGACGTCATATGATTGACTGAGAAACTGGATTCCTCTATTAGCATGTGTCGTTTTTATATTTCATTGTGATCTCTCTAAATGCTTCTGATAAATCTGCATTTCTGTGTAAAACACTACAGGCGATGACGACGGCGGTGGCGGTAACGGTGGTAACGGTGGTGGTGGTGGTGGTGGTGGTGGTGGTGGTGGTAGTGGTGGTGGTGGTGGTGGTGATGGCGGTGGTGGTGGCGGTGACGATGGCGATCGCGATGGCGGTGACGATGGCGATGATGATGATGATGATGATGATGATGATGATGATGATGATGATGATCTTTTGTTACTGTTTTGTGTATCTTTTCCTGTTAGTAATCCATTGAGGTGTATATATGTAAGGGGGTCATTCAGATTATATGCACTGCCTTGGAATCTGTACATCAATAATATTGATCATGATCTTGAAATTGTGTACATGCATGGACATCACTGGATAGCGTGCATCCACGACACAAAATCATTATCGAGCATACAGGGCATAAACGATTATCTTATTTGGAAATATGCATATTTTAGCCATTTTTCATAATTATCAATTTCCGCAGTTATGATCCGATTTCGCATCTTAAGTCATCCGATTCGACTTCCTCTACCACATACCATGTACCGAATTCTAATATCTCAAGCGGCTCCAGAGATATTCTATGTTTTGTTAGAAACCAATTATTCCATAGCAGATGTAACGAACCTTGATCTTATAACCATCACCATGGAGGGATCCGATCTGTCACTCAAGTAATTAACGTCATAATCAATTAAGTCACATTTAGGCTTACGTCACAATCAATATGAATAATGAATAACGTATCTAGCTCTGTCATGAACATTGAATAGTCCGTCAAGGGTACGAACCTATGATGGATTTAGTGTCTATAATAAGCATTCTGTTGAATATTTTCCACTCAGCCCACTTCAAGCTATGCTATCCCCCACCCACCCCTCCCCATGTCTAGTTAAGTTCTGCACCCTTTTGATGTTTGTTGTAATCGATGTTAACGCTTTCCTGACCAAGCTGGCCAAAGCCACATTCTGCAGTTGTCTTGAGGAATGTACATTTTCAGCCCAAGAGAACACTATTTTTGAAATTTACGTCTGGAATCATCTTCTCACCTGCAAATGGACATTTAATAACTAAATAGTTAGATTTTATTGACTAAGTTACAGTCATTAAATGGATAAACATTGAAAACTGAATTCACAGAATTTAAGTTTCAATCTAACTATACAGATAAACCCTTTGAATATTTTGAAATCTAAATTGACTGCTACCGTTTCTGACTGCGACATCAACATCTCTCTATCAAATTAGTTTCTAAATATTTAAAAGAAAGTCTATTAAATTGACAGACAATTCACACTTCGTGATGGACTGTACGCCATTTTGATTGTGACATCAGCTAACACGTGGCGTATTTGATTATGCCGTTAGATATTTGAATGATAAATTAGATCGCTTAATTCGTGGGTAAGACCGCATACAACGGCAGCTAAGTTGCCATTAAACAACATTCTAATTAATTACTTTGATTAGCAGCTGATTATCTCCCTGTTTTCTACAGGTAAAGGTGTGGTTCCAAAACCGACGGACGAAACACAAACGAATTAAATCAGAGGAAGGATGTCCTCGGTCACCCAACGACTCTCTCGAACACGACGATGATGACGATGATGATGACACCCACCACGACGAGGACGACACAGGCATCACGGGAAATACGAAGCTACTGGAAACAGGAAGCGGTATCATTTGGAGACCGGAGAAAGTGATGGACGAACAGTTTATCGCCAGGTGTTGTAGCCGGCTAGGTGTTGATGCGGGAGATGACGTGGACTCTGATGAAGAGATGGACGATCATGGTTCGTGATTTGAGAGATGTTTGATAGTGTCATATTAATGACCCACATGCACACCATACCGCTTGAAAATAAATTATTAAAATTAAATACCTCAATGCAAGGAACCGAAATTTTAACTCCGTTAAATTAAAATAGGTTTTAGTTGTGAAGTTGAATTACGGATTCCTGGCACTAATTCAACTCCACAACTAACATAATTATTTTAATGTATACGGTATGAAATAATCAAATGTTTAAACTGTTTTCATTTCATTACACCGAGATACAATTTTTAAATCGCTCAAATACACAATTTCAAAAGTTTATTTTCAAACACTCTGATGCGAATGCGCGCCTTTATGAACACGCAGTTTTAACACCACTGTGATGGCCAGCAATTAGTGTGCTGCCCTTGGGTGTTAGCCAATGTGACGTTACGGAATGTTAACCATATATTGGTGGTTATACACCATGAACAATCTCATTCAAACTCGCCTGTGTGAGGAAATGATGGTGGTTTATAACACCACTGTCATAAGACCACCCGTCTTAAAGAATGGCAATAATTTGGCCCATAGTCACCACAATTTACCATCGACTATGAGTTGTATTATGCGACCAGTCCTCTTTAGAAACCATATCGTATGGTCCATACAGGGACCTCCATATATTGACCAATCATTACAGTGCATGATGTTTATACTGACCAATCAATAGCTGGCATGATGTTTGTCATCTCCCACCTACCACAAAATTCAACAAAATGTATATAATATTGTATCATTTTCGTTGTCAGTCCCCGGATGTGATTGTGTTATTGTACACACCACCCACTTTCTGGTGCATCGTTATTGATTAATGGTGTGTCTGCTTCTATGATCAATTATTTGAATGCTTATTCATTAACAATTATTTCTATTGACGCTAGCAAAATTGTGTTGTCATTATTCTCTGATGTTCTCACGGCGTGCCGTGTAATATAATCACGCACGCGCGTGCGCCCGCACAGAGCTGGCAATAGAGCGAACCGATCTGTCACTCAAGTGTCTGATACTATAATCTAAACACACAACTGGCGTCACAATTAAATGGTGTAGATCCTAAACGAGAGATACAAATGCCCGATTTAAACCGTCTGAAATGTATGCCAGTACAAGTGAATTTACAATTTAATAAACATTCTGTTACATATGTTGAAACCCATTTGACTGGAAATCCGGCAGTCGGGCTGATGCACCTCGCGCTGGAGTACCCACAATAGATGTTTGCCAATGTTGTATCTGTGGACCCTCGCTATCAAGCCTATGAGCGATGTCAAGCTGGCATCGTTGAACATTTTGAAAAAATGGTATGTTTCCATGGCAACTACTACAAAATTCGAAAAATACAAAAAGTCAAATATCTCAGGATCTACACACGAGATTTTCGTAACCTTGGTGTCTAAACATATTTTCGAGCATGGCCTATTGATGATCAGTCAATGCCGTTGCGAAAGTACACGGTAGACCTAAAATGGACTTATTTTCTAATTGATGTAAAATAACCATTATTGTCTGTGAAGATCAATGTTAGTCAGATCAGGGATGATGGACTCCCTTGTTATCTGGACACAGAACTGCCTGCTAATCAAAATATTGTGTATAACATAGACTCATACCAACCTATACATCAAGACATCACCTCGAAAGACTGCCAAAGAAGGATGGTTTTTCTTCCTAATCCAATCGTGAAGCGAAAGGAGAGAGGAGATCTGAGCTTCCACTGTTTTAGTTTCTCCGCCACTGTCTTTTGTGCTGAAATTTGTGTGCTTGAAAAGGAAAGGAAAAATCTCTTGAAGACGTATTTAGCACCTGAGTCGAACAGCCGAAAGATGGGACAGACCTGGCTTTCACAAATTAGTAGCCAGTAGATTAGCCAACTGCTCTTTTTCGTAGCCAAATCTGAACCTTTTTAGTCAAAGTTTTCCAATGTCTACAATTCATCTCCACCAGATAACCCTTTCAACCCCACATACCAGATTGTGTTGAATATTTTGATACTAATTTGACTGGAAGCTGTTGCTGCCTAAAGCAGCAACAGCTTGCAGTCAAATTAGTTTCAAAATATTCAACAGCCGGCCTACATGGGTGTTTTGACTCACGATATTAAGATTTCAGGGCTTACTTTGTCGCAATTAAAATATAATATAAGTACTAATTACATAAATATTTATCTTAAGATGTTCTTCAAAGTTAATTCTAATGATTAGATCATCTACTTAGACATTATGTAGGCTATAATAATATGATTTTAATCATTAGCCAAATATTTAGCCAATCCTGCTTTGTATTAGCCAGATCTCAATGCTACTATCATGTGGCTAATTGTCGAATGGGTAGCTCCGTCCCTGCGAATCCGTTACACAGAAATCATTCAACGACATTGTCTTAGAGAACTGTGATTCACGAGAAACTAGCTCGTCTGATAATTTATATAGAGTGGGCTGTTATTGAGTTGTATGCAGCTGATTAACATTACCATTATGATTTCATTTGTGGATCTACGGGCTGCACAATGTGTATCTTCAAGTAGCACTGACACCCAGGAACCCGATAGCGATGCTAAAGGATGCTATAAGGTTGTAAATGCTATGAATGAGGATAGAATACAAATTAGAAATTCCACCAATACCTATGAACTATGCAGCAATTTTGGGGGAAATATTATTTCCAGAAGAACAGTGTTCGCTGCCTTGTCAAATGACATCGGCGAAACGCTTCACTCAGAGCAGCAGTCTGTGCACCGCTTCTCGAGTTTCATAGTAGAGCTGAAGTAGATTTCAAAGCGGTAGCTATTGAGGACGAGTGTGATAGTGAACGTTTTATCTGTAGGCTTGCAAAGGATGAACAACAAAAATCACATCCCTTAAACAATGTTATCTATCAGTACATGGTCAAGGCGGACATACCCGAGGAGTATGCACGTGGCGCATTCATTGTGTACACGATTACCAACTCCGCTACCGATAGCGCATGGTGCATTTAGTCTTATCAAGAGAGAAATAATCAAGGAATTAAAACCAATTCGAAGTGGTGTGTACCTATGACGAGCTTGTACGATTTCGTAGATTAGCTGCTGATGCATCAAAATCAATAGCCGAAAAAAGGATTAATCCCCACCCCAGAACCAGACGCATGTTTGGTTCTAGTGATTTCAAACAGTTTTGACTCGAACATATATCCAGTCAGACTGGTTTGCAGTCTGTACATACATACAGGAAACGAACAGGGTAGTCTATAGAATGCCAAAAACGTATGATGCATAAAGAAGAAAAAACAGTAATGTAAGAAGAAGACGATGCAAGTGTTCATAGATTTGCAGGTAAAGGTAATTAGACATGTATCAGATGAGAGAGATGCGGGATGGAGAGAGAGAAATTGAGGGATGGGGATACGGGAGAGGGGGCAAAGCAATCTGTTTTACCGCTCAAGATCTTAGAGATGCAAGCTTTGGTCAAAAGAAGGGAAGGAGTCCATGCACAAGGCAATGACGAAAATATATGTCCATGGTGGAATGGACATAGAACATCATGCAATGAACTGAAATCACTGCTTCCTTTAAACACACGACGTATTCACAAGAGCCATAGGTATCTAACAGCCATGGTAGAAACAGAGAGTCAAACAAAGCATATGTGGCAGGATATCATAGTGTTTAGTGTTTATTTGTGGCCAACAGCTGTATAAGATATAGGATTGCTGTCAACAGATCTTTGGCACATAAATTCACCAACATGATGTTGTGTCTTGGAGTAATGCACTTCCTCGTGAGGTTTATTCCCTGTCGAGAGACTGATGGCAGAAAGCGGTATGTTCTCTTTGTGGTGTTGAACATATGTTGGCAGGGAAGACGTATCCTCTGAATTTTAGTGCACTGCAGTTATACAGGATATTGTTCAGGATGCCTGTGATGAGGTTAACCTGAAGTCATGTCCGGCGTTTCATGCAAGAAGCACCTAAATCGCTAAGCTCTGGCTAGATTGAAGCCTCATGATGCTATCAAGCTGATCTGAAAGGGAAGAAGACTGGCCATTACACTTACATACAGCGAGTCGCCAGATCAGACATTTCTTCGCCGCGGCCCATCAGAACTATGCTCATTATGGTTTATACTACTCTTGATCATCTGGAGCAATACCTGATTAAATCGGTGGGTAAATTCTTGAATTCAGTCTAACATGTGACTCGTCATATAACGGGGATATAGAATGAGGTGTTAGCAGATATAATGATTGATACCACCTTTTTGGGATAGGACAAAGGTTTCAGTGGCCTTCTTGCCATCACATCTACGCTCATTCTGATGAAAATGTGGCTCTATCTCTGCACATGTGATGCTGCATAGAGAAGACCACATTACCAGATGCAAATGGCGGTGGGGGCAAGGGTGGGATGGTGTGGTCTTAGGCACACGCATGGAGAGTCTATCAATCCATTGGACAGTGCACATCATGATGCAGAGGGAATCCTCAAGATAGTGAATCATAGAATCTCAGCAGATGACATTAATGTTGACAACGTTCTGCACACTGGTGAGAGCAAAAAGCATGCATATGAGTTGTCTTCTCCTAAAGGATACAATGCTCCTACCAGCAAGGAAGTCGACATAATGCAGTTGATGAAGAAACACATCGGTGTTTGTGCAGTGCAATTGACCTTTCAAGCTTTAGTTATGCCCCACCCATCGCTAGTTAATCTCCAACTACACCTCGCTCTTGCTGCAATCGATCGATCCCGGAACTGCCTGACTATCAATTTCCAGAAAACTGTGCAAGTAATCTGTTAAATATTTTGAAACTAATTTGACTGGGTGCTGTTGTTACCTATGGTTTTTTACGCGTTAATTTATTTTGAATTCCCAGAACCCAATCTCACAATAACCATACAGGGTAGCTGTTGCAAATTTTGAAAAAGATTTGACTGGCTGTTGTTGCTACCTATGGCACCCAGTCAAATTAATTTCAAAATATTGAACAAAAAGCGTATTAAATTGTAAATTCAGCAAAGACATACAATTCGAACCTTTCGATGTTCGTGTCATAACGGAGCTAGATACGTCATAATTTTGAGTTTAGCTATTATGTGACGTAACTGATTATGACGCAGGTCCTGAGCGAGAGACCGGGTCCCTTTATTAATATGTGTCTCGTAAGGTGGTCCTTTAAGGCAGGTGCTACCGTACGTCATTACTCAGGCATTCTACCAGCCACCTGACGTATCCCTTTAAAATACATATTTACTCTGGGTCTCGTCAATTGGACACTTTATAATAATCAGCAGCACTAATGTAGAATTGCTATCAGTTCCCATTGTAACCAGACGGAATTGCCTCGACATTAACAAAAACTAATGCAAATTTAGAGTAAACAGGGACCTGCATAATAGTCAATTTCAAATCAGAGTTGTTGACAGAACACAATAGTTCGCTTCATTTAAGTGTGTTCATCCTTATTTCATATGCGGGCAATACGTTTACGTGTGGGTAATAGCTTGACTTTAGGCTCGTTAGCCTTGTCTCCATCCTATTCTTATGCAAATAAGGTCGGATACGGGCACAGCCGTTACACTTACTGTGTGCAAATTTTAAACTGTTTGAATGTACTAGCCATGTGGCAGTATTTAGAAATTTCTGGGCACCAATATAGTGGCCATTATTTCATTTGAGCATGGACACATATTTCGGTAACATGTTAATGCATTAGTCCGTGGTAACCGTTATCTATTTTCAAACCGGCATACCTGTGACCTGTTGAGTTTCAAATCTCTCGCTATATAGACACCATTTCCTGTCAAACATTATTCATATATTTCCATGTGCATATATTTCTCTCAGAACTAACGTGCTTATACGCATCCTGGCCGCATCTGAAATACTCTGCTTATACAAAGGGAGTTCATATTGTCAGTACTCAGGAGCCCACACTTTGAAAATAGCAGACATAAGACATTGTGGATATGTTATCAGAAATGTATGGGAAAGATGTACTTTGTTTATGCCTACATAAACTGAAGACGTGTATTTGAAGATGAATGGGAATAATGATTGGAATTCCATGCATACATTAAAGCGATTTACGCCACTGTTAAGATTGGAGATCACGTGTACGCAGACATAGTGCTCACGTGTAATCCACCGTGCGCGTATAAGAGGATAAAGCAGATAGGCATACAAAACAGTACAAAACAGATGGATACAGGCAAACTGCGTAGGAATATAATTGCGAAATAGGAAATTATATAAGTATATAGCCATGCAGGGAGTATAAAACAGAAAGATTAACCGCGCAGTGTGCCTTTTGATGGGAGAGCAAGCCATCTGTATAATCTATTCACTCACGATATCCAATTAGGAGAAAACAACTCGGGTGACATCTTCTTCAAACCCCCTATTTTATGACGTCACTAACATTGCCGTCAATAGCCCATAGCGCTAAAATAATATATTAAACCATACAATAAACACGACACAATCAAGCAGAACGATGTTGGTATCAGAATGTGCAGTGTTTAATAACGCTCCGGCTGGTGTAATTTATGTCATTATTATCCTGACATCTGCGGAACCATTCTATAATGACAAGTACAAGTTAGCCTACAACATTAGCGTGAATGTACATGACGCATCTACTACTTTGCAACAAAATGTCCGTCACTAAGGTGTACAAGTTTCATGTCCCTGGTGAATATACAATTTGGGAAAACAATCAGTTGAGTATTTTAAGCTTAATTAGACATGTAGTTATTGCTGCTATAGTCAGCCATGTTCAGCACAAACTATGTAACAACATCTTTTCTATTTCTACTGTAAGACTTCTGAGGATCCAGGTTTCAAAGTGTTAAGTGGATTCCAACACGTGTACAATGTGAGTGGGACATAATTAGAAATGGGCGGGGCATAGATAGAAATAGATCCCCTATATCTATAGATGTGTTGGAGGTACCATAACTTACAAGAACACCTTGCTTTGTCATAGTGATGGCTTAGTGACGTCATCCTTAGCATATCGTAAGCGATTTGCAATGTAGCTATGCAAACTCCACTATAGAACAAAATAATTACCTCGGTTTTAATGTATTATGAACTTCCGGAAGCAAGTGCTTAAACAATGATACTCTCTGCTTATTTACACACAAAGATATAAGTTTATTCATATTATATATTTGTATTTATTACTAAAACCTCAATAGACCTTTCCAGTTTTAGCCATGCCCCGCCCATCAGAACTTCGTCTGTGTTTGGATCGATCGATCCCTGAACTCCCCGACTATCAATTTCCAGAAACTATACATTCTGTTGAATAATTTGAAACTACTTTGACTTGGTGCTGTTGCTGCCTATATCAGCAACAGCGCCCAGTCAAATTAGTTTCAAAATATTCGACAGAATGTTTATTAAATACTTAAGGCATACAATTCGTACAACGTGTCGGACTATTAAGCGTTTAAGACGGACTAAATCGAGTCATTCATCCTATAATTGATTATGACGTCATATGATGGATGGACAAATTAGAAACGTCCATTACCGTACTTCATCTCCCAATACTCAGCATATGGCCTATCACGTGATTTCAAATGTTATTTTATGTAGCCATAGTAACTTGTTCCTCAAGTCTCTCTCAGTAAGCAAATAAATCAAACAATACTATATTATCTCCAATGCATAGCAATAGTTAACAAAAGGTATCATGATGCCAGAATTATTCTATGGCCAGCTCTGAGTAGTCGTCATAATTTAGACTAAATAATTAAACTTAATTTATCATATTAAAATAAATGCACGCACTTTGTCACAAATGAATTAAACCACCATGTATTTGGACATCAGTTGAGTTTATACCAAAGTTAGTGGCGTGGCTTTATATTACCCCTTATCTGTGACTTTAAATGTCATGCCCAAATGAAATCCGCCCAGGTTAGTGAGCCCAAATTAAAATCCCACTGGCCGCAATGAACAGTACTTAATTGATTTGCATTCAGGTAAATACTCAGAGGTGGAATCTGTGTCATTCTAAGGGCCCAAAACCATTGCTCAGATTTTAAAGCTATCGGGTTTCTGGAGTTTTTGATGGATTTCGGCCATTCTAGTTGGTGAGCTCAAATAAGGTCAATCTGAAGCACTGGCTGGTCAGATTGATCAAAATACACAGCGTGTGAAGTAAGATTCAATAATTGGAGAATTCACAAAATAAACTTGCTAAAATGGCATACTTTCAGAAGCTTAAATTTTGTACCGTAATGTAATGAAACGAAATAAATCTTAGCATATGATGATTTCATTTTATTATAAATGAATATAATTTCTTTAGTTGTGAAGCTGAACTAGGAACTCGTGTCTGTAATACAATTTCACAACTTAAAACATTTAATTATATTAATTTATACGTAATGAAGGAATAAATACAATTGACATAGTGTATAAATCTTCTGAGCTGTGTGCTGGTGAAATCACCATGTAAGTGATTGTGACTACTATGATTATAATGTTCCCTAATGAAAATAGAGTGATCTATATCTAGCTATGCCCCGCCCATTTCTAGCTAAGCTCAGCCAATGCACCTTTCCAGTTTTAGCTATGCCCCTCCCAGCTCTAGCTAGCTCGGTCCACCCACACCTCGCTCGTGTTGGGATCGATCGAGCTCTGAACATCCTGACTATTAATGTCCGAAAAACCACACAGGTAAGCTGTTGAATATTTTGAAATTAATTTGATTAAGGCAGCAACAGCGCCAAACCAAATTAGTTTCAAAATATTCAAAAGCTAACCTGTGTGGTTTTTCGGAAATTGATAGTCAGGGTGTTCAGAGATCGATCGATCCCAACACGAGCGAGGTGTGGGTGGACCGAGCTAGCTAGAGATGGGAGGTCCAAATTAAATAGTAAAGAATTACAAAGACATACAATTCATACAACGTGTCGGACCATTTGAGATTTGATGACGGTCTATATGGAACCTTTGTGACGTAATGATTGTGACGTCGTACTACACGCGCTCGGTTGATTAAGACATCATACGAGGTCAGATAATAGATGAACACTCTGGAAATGTGAATTACTAGCTAAGCTCCACTTTGGAATCAATTAAAACCCTGAATGTAAGCTGTTGAATCTATGGAAACTAAGTTTCTGCTTATGGCAACAACAGCGCCCCGTCAATTTAGTTTTAAAACACTCAACAAAATGTTTATTAAATAGTAAATCCATACAAGGCATATAATTCGTACACTTATCGAACAGGTAAAAGTTCAGGCCGCTGTATCTAAATACATTATTCATTATGCATTTTGATTGTGACGTCATGATGCATGTGACGTAGGTGATTATCACGTCAAATATTTTAATGACAGACCGGATCCATTCACTATGAATTGCTCTACAATAAACTCAACTGTGCACGCGCATGATGCACATAATATTATAAAAATAAAAATACCACATAATCGTTGATTGATAGTACTCTGTACTACTACGATTGGCCGGCGATACCGTTGGTAAACGGTATATAACACTGGTCACAGCAATACTTATACATTATTATAAGCCTGGGATCGTATTACCATTGGCTCAAATGCAGCATATCAGAGCGAGAAACCCATATCTATCATATGTGTTACACGGACACTGACGCAACAAGTAAGTAACTTGACTGCAGAAAACATGGCATTGTCATAGTAACAGAATACAACATGATATTATTATTGTGTTTTAAACCCTCTTGAGTCAACTTAACCCTTTAATGGTCAAGTTGCTAAAAAAAAGGCATTTGCAGTGGTCTTGAGAAATGTCTTGAGAAATGTCCATTTGCAGGCTAAGAGAAGAATATTTTTGAAAATTTACCACTGGAATGACTGGCTCGGTAACAGATCCAGTCATTCCAGTCGTAAATTTTCAAAAATACCATTCTTGGTCTACAATTGGTCTTTAACTGGACACTGGCTAAGCAGAAATTTGAATTTTCTTGACCATTACACGTTTGATGAATGTCCTCAAATTTTCTTGAAAAATATTGGCAATTAAATATTTAATTGAAATAAATAGTATTTTAAGCGCTTTAATGCGCTGTTAACACAAGAGGGATTAAGACATATCTGAATTCACCTTTCCAGGGTACCCACCCATCATATGACGTCATAATGAACTGCGTGATGTGTACAATGACATCATAATGAATGACGTCATGAATGGCGTCGATAAGTTCGTCACGAACGCATATTTGAAGACGGTTTATGCGTTGTTGTACAAATTGTTTGCTTTTACTATTTAATAAATATTATGTTGAATATTTTGAAACTAATTTGACTGGGCGCTGTTGCTGCCATAGGCAGCAACAGCGCCCAGTCAAATTAGTTACACAATATTCAAAAGCTTCCCTGTATAGTTTTCAGGAAATTGATGGCGAGGGCATTTGGGGATCGATCAATCCCAACACGGCGAGGTGTGGGTGGAGCTTAGCTCGTGATGGGCGGGGCATAGCTAAAAATGGAAAGGTTCATTATGCGGTTTATTATAAAGGGTAGGAAAGTCTGAAACATCCTAGATTACCTCATAAATCAATGAGGATATGTTTCATATATGGTCAGGCCCAGTTATGAGCGCGGCATTGTGGATCGATGATACCAACTCCAGCTACGAGTGAATCGCATATATATGTTATCCGTGATTTATATAGTATGTGTCCATGTAACATATATGTACTAGTTTGTACCAGAAACAATGCCCCTGAGAGCACCTGAATTAAATTGTGTAAACTAAATCGCCATCTCTATCGTAACGCACACCTAGCTTATTAATGAAGGTAGCTATTCTTTGTAACATACCTGTCCATTTAACCGACATGCACATGGCCCCGTGAATTTGGTGCATGTTTCTCTAATTTTTACATCGTTCTGTTAAGCATTTTGAACCGAGATATTCTCTCTACGATGCAACAGACTACAGATTCGACTACACCAGTTAGTGGTATTTGACCATTCCAGTTTTTGCTATGCCCCGCCCACCTCTAGCTAAGCTCCACCCACACTTCGCCGTGTTGGGAGTGATCGATGCCCGTATGCCTTAACTATCAATTTCCTGAAAACCATGCAGGTAAGCATATTTTCTAAATAATTTGACTGCGTAATGTCGCTGCCTATGGCAACGCCAGCGCCCAGTCAAATTAGTTTCAACATATTCAACATAATATTTATTAAATAGTAAAGACATGCAATACCTACAGCAACGCACAGTCCGTCTTCAAATATGTATTCGTGACGTACTTACTCACAATAACGTCATTTATTATGATATCATTCTACACGTCACGTAGTTGATTATGCCGTCATATGATGGATGGATAAAGTGGAAAGGTCCATTGTGGTACTATCATCTCCATACATTGTCCATTAGCCAGCTTACAGTCATACTCATGAGGTGTTATTAGGTTAGCAAGCCCATCGTGTGTCAATATCACTGAGAGATGGCGTCGTCTATGATTGCGTAATAATGCAACGCGTTCAAATGTAAATGGTAGGATGCTGGGCTGTACTGGATTCTTCATAAACAATCATTATTTCAGGCTTTGTATTTGTTGGAGTGGATGTTTCTCATCTCATAGGAAAATATCATAATGGACAGACCTACGTATCTTACAACATGTTAATTTTCCATTCCCAAGAGCTACCGAAGTGATCAGTTATGACTAACACATGGAATTCAGGCAGGGATGACTCCTTTCGAGGTCCAAGAAAGATGTGGATGACATTGATGAGATAAATTTGTTCATTTGCTGTTCCGAGCACAAATAATGTACAATGACATGTGCTGCGTAACCCATACGTGGAAGTACCATGCCATCCGTGTCAGCGAAATGTCTCCTCATTTCTGCTTCCAGGCAAGCCCTGTCATGGTCATGTTCAGCTAGATACATAATTAACTCCATTTGTTGAGTAGACACGGAGTTGCGTTATAGGTATGCATCTTATGATGGCGTTGTGTTAGACATCGTATGTGATTGTGGATGTATCAACATGTTTGCTGTTATGTGCTATCATTCCCAGCGATTCTATAGTGCACGATGCTCGTCAAAGGTGGCACTTACCGTGGCATACATACGAATATGGCTTATGTACTGAAGTATACATGTTAGGTATTGCCAGATCAGACATTTACCTTACCTCATAATCCTTTTTCCACAGATGGCATCTCCGTTATTGCATATAGACGACTGTTCGTAGAGTATATCTGTTTTATGGGAGTCGTGTTTGCCTGGTAGCGATTGATATAAATACACCTCTTTCAGAGCAGTCTGAACTGAAAGGTGTAGATTCTTTGACAAAAATATAGTCATCATTATAGCAGACATGTCATGGCTCCAGACACTGTTACCATGGCCCATTCTTGATGATGTGCAGCATGTGATCGTAATGATGCAGGTGTACAAACGACGTGCACGCTATAAGCAAGCATACCACATTTTTTCAGTATATGTTACTTTTTTCGAATCGTTTTAACTGTTGTAATTGATCATTTGATCACTTGCATCGTCTACAGCACATATTATATAATCCAGACAAACAAATCATGCTTTGTTGTCTGTATTCGACCCTAGTATGGTGGACACGCACTGCTGGCCATAGATGGACGTCACTTCGCGTGTCTGGTACAATGTTTATCGTTTCAGTATTATTTATTCAGTCCAATGCGTGCCTCATTGTGTCATGGAATCTTGTAAATGAACACAAATCAGTGTCCATTTCGATCTAATAAGCACACTCTTCACTTAGCGCAGTGTCCATCTCAGTCTAATAAATACACCCCTCATTTACTGCTATGTATGACATTCTAGAAAGTGTTACAACTTTTATTAGTCTGAGGAAAAAGTGGTGATGGATGCCGTTGCTGTGGTTGAGAAGAACTCCATGGAGCAACGTTGTTTTCAAGACAGGCACGAGGTCCCGTTGTAACAATGAACGTAAAGGAGACGAACAAGACCAAAATTCAGAGATAAATTGGTTACATACGTGCTTTTCCTCATGCCGCGCAAAGGGATGCTATCGAATAACGATTCTCTGTGCGCGTAATCGGGTCCCAAATGAAGCTTCATTTCTGGCAATTGTCGTCTGTTTGCAGGTCGTTATACAGACCCTGGTCACTTTAATTACGCTGTGAAATTGATAACGTGCTCGTGTGTAGAGGTCACGATATTCGTGCGTACGTCTGAGACATGGTAGTAACGCCTTTGGTGTAAACGTTACCAGGAACTTTGTAAAGACAGGTGCTAGATGGAATAGATTATCCTGAGGTTTAAGCTGAATTGATCCGCAATATACACGCATGAACGGCATGGCTCCTGAAACCATCAACCACATATTTTAATAAACACGAATTCTTGAAATGTGATTGCTAAAAGATTTCTATCATTAGTTTATTCTTGAGAAATATTATTATTACTTAAGAAATCAGATGAATAAATTATATACTGTCAAACCTGTCTATCACTACATTTGCACCAGCAAGATGCGTGTTGTGAATCTATTGCTGTGTTTGATATCGTTTCCATGGTGATATTCCAAATAGGCTCAAAATAGAGGTATCTGATCTGTCCCTCAAGTACATTGCGTCATAATCAAAGATGTCACTTGTTAGCTGACGGCGCAATCAAAATGACGTAAGCTCGTCACGAAGACGGCAATAGTCCATTACGAATGGGAAGGAATGGCATGTCTTTGATTAAATTACAATTGAATAAACATTGGGTTGAATATTTTGAGAAACAAATTTGACTGGGAGCTGTTGCTGTCATAGGCGGCATAGCCCCAGCCAAGTTAATTTCAAAATATGCAACAGCTTTATAGTTTTCTTGAAACTTAGATGATAGGAATTTAGGTTTCAGTTTCAAATCGATTCCAATGCCCGGAAAATGTGTGCGGAAATAGCCAATAATGTATCCTCCTGTTCTTGGATGTGGTGTATATGTCGAAATGGTAAATTCCAGTTCATATCCATCTTATGACGTCATAATCAACTACGTGACATTTTGATGACGTTATGATCAATTATGTCATGAATGACGTAGCTAAGTTCGTCGCTTAATTGATGACGGACTAAGCGTTGTTGAACGAATTGTATGTCTTTACCATTTAATAAACATTCTATTCAATATTTTGAAACTAATTTAACTGGGCGTTATTGTTGCAAAAACACATAGCCCGTAATCCATTAAACGTTCGTGGCGTACTTATCTACGTCATTCATGACGACATTAATTATGACGCCATCATACACCTCACGTAGTTGATTGTGACGTTATACAATGGATGGATAAACTGGAAAGTTCCATTGGTATTGCCCAATGATGAGCCCGGGTGATGTTGGCGTAAATGATGAATGATATAACGCAGATTTGCAGCTGCTGATTCGGAATATATAAATTATAAAACACGTTATAACGTGGATAAATTTCGTCTCATAGTTTGAAACAAGCAATTACTTTTCAGATAATGTCATATATCTCATTTTAATATGATTGTGATCGAAAGCATGGCGAAACTCATGACGAAAATGATGACCTCATTGCATGGTCTTCGGGCAATAGCTACTTGACGGAGCATTTTAGTTCATACTTGTACCAATTAAGCACCCATTTACTTTTCTTGCCGGTGTCAACCCAGACCCACTATCATGTACGGATATTCACCTCAGTGAGTTGGAGAGTGTGTCTGGCTACCGATGGTGGACGTTTAAAACACCCGTCAGCGGTTTACTTCAACTCGGCGAATTTGCCCATCACCTGCTTATGTAATAATTAGTGCCATACTTTTGTGCGATTTTTTCTTAGCGCAACACTGTATTAATTTACAATGAGATATACACAGTGGGTACACAACTCTCTATTTCCTGTCGATATGTATAATAATGGTAGAATCCAGTTTATCTACGCCCTGCCAATCTCTAGCTAAGCTCCATCCACGATTTACCCATGCTGGGATCAAACGATCCCTGCACTCTATACATCTGAATTTCCAGAAAACTATACAAAGTAACTGCTGAATATCGTTAAACATTCACATATGCAATGCACAAAGCAAACTACAGTATAATGGACCTTTACAGTTTATGCATCCATCATATGACGTCATAATCGGCTACGCGACGTGTAGGATGACACCATAATCAATTACTGCATGAATGGCTCGATTTAATCCGTCTTAAAGGCTTAATAGTCCGACACGTTTTACGAATTGTATGTCTTTACTATTTAACAAACATTCTGTCGAATATTTTGAAATTAATTGTCGAACCGCTGTTGCTGCAGCAACAGCACCCAGTCAAATTAGTTTGCATTGAATAATATTATTATGACGTAATGTTTGCGTGATGTAACAATTCCAATGCAATTGACGTCATACACCACGGTGACGTAAAGTTATTATGACGCAACAAATAGCCTCGAGAGTGCAATAACACTTTTAGACAGAGTCCAATAACACTTTTAGAGTCCATGCAGTTACCCTTTTTTTGTACGGTCACGTGGTAATAATGCAACCATTTCATTGGATAAACACACGCAGGTATATAATAATAGGAAGTATTGGGTACCAAATTGTCATTGTTCCGTGAAATGGAGATACGATCCATTGCAACTCGTTTGAAGTGATATTTACGGAATTGAGTTGAGAATACTGATACTAGATGGGAGCTCTCTCGATATCCTGTATGCTCATTATATAGCTGGTCAGTGCTTATAGAGATATAACCCGTGGTACTGTCAGGCCTACTGAATGTGTCTAATCCTTGTTATAGATCTATTCGTGCTGATGGTCGCGGATGTGGGCAGTAGGCCTACAAATTTGTGTCTGATTTCGATCCAACACAACCATATCTTGTCACACATATTTTCTCAAGAAAATGTTCATTTTCATTGTCAAGTTAGTATTCCTGAGCAATGGAAGAATTAAGTTTTAGCTATGCCCCATCCATCCCTAGCTAATCTCTACAACCACGCTTTTACCGTGTTGGGATCGATGGATCCCCGTACTCCCTGACTCTCAATTTTCAGAAAACTATACAGGTCTAGGACGGTAGTTTGCCTATACATCAGAATCTTTCATCTGGCGGGTGAGATAACACATACGCGTCTTTGTGATTTACGGTACTCCTTTATTAATATACATATTACGCTGGGACAGTCTCACTGGGTCATTTGCACAGTTGGCCACAATCCACAGTTTGATATTCACGTCGTGGAGTGGGACCAACTATCCAAAACGACAAGTGGCCGTGCCCAACGCCAAACTCCAAATGACTGCCGTCCCATGTTCAATTAGAAACATGTGACGTCAGTCCATAGTCACACACCTTGGTTGCACATCGTTTCAGCTGATCCGTGATAACACATTCAGTATGCACAGTGCATATTTATAGATTAAGTACAACATTAAATCATGGACACAATATATTCGACAATCCTCTTTCGTATAAGCCTAAGGTGTATATAATCCGTAGTAGTGTGTATAAGTCCATGGCGGTGTGCGTCACTGTCGATGTATGTTAGTTCCCATGTGTGTTTATCTGTCGGTGGGGCGTGTTCATTTATTCATGCATGTGATGTGACTGTCCTGTGCGCGCGTGCCTGGGGTCATCTGTGTGCTTCTTTATGGGCGTCCGTGTTTATCTATTTCTGTCCTGGAGTGTGCTATATATATTCCGTTTCCTGGTGCGCATGTGGTATATGTCTGTTTTTGAATCATGTGGTCAGTTGTCTGTTCTTGTGTGTGTCTTTCTGTGTGTGCTGAAACTCTCCCGTCCTCTGTATCATAGTATCCCCTGCTTCCCCTAGGATACTCCGTATTTTGTGAAACGATAAAACATATAAACAAAGTTATAATTCTTTAACATCAGTTAATTTTCAATGAATTCAGCACAAAGACAATTTGTCATCATATTTAACATAGAAATAATGGAAACACCCTTTTTAACAATATTTATATATTAGAACTTTAAAGGAGAACGCCAGACCCCATTATACTGAATAATATAACATAAATCTACACTGTGTAACGTTTTCAAAAGCATAATTATAGCCTCTATAATAGAATTAGAGGTATGAATATTCGTTATCTTAAAATATATTATATTATCAAACTTTCTCTTCCTTAGTGGAACGTATGACGTCATAGTTTGAAATAGCTGGAAGAGACTTATAGAGACATAGCACCTTTTCACAATTTAGTAATCTTTAAATACCAATGTATCAGAAACTTATTACACAGACACTTCGATATATGCTCAACGCAGAAATGTGTGTTTTATTTGAAACACATCTTCTGTTCTCCTTTAAGTAGCGTGCAATATTATGATATTCCAGGATACTAGCTAATAATATCCCCGCTTTCCATCAAACATCATTGCTCGTGTATTCCTGATTATGCACTCGTTCATTATTACTAATTCATACATTATTACTCCTTCATACGTTAGTTTTATTCATAGTTTATTATTCAGTCATATTTTATTACTCATTCATCCTCCCATTTTTAAACGTTTTATGAGAGGATGAATCGGTCAGATTATCATGTCACCAGACAAGAGCCTGATATATGGTTTCAAGTCGGTAACAGCAGCAGACAAACACATTAAAAGATACCGTTTATAAGTTTCTAGGAACATCTTTCCTAAACACTATTTCCCAAAAGAGTTTTCCAAATGCAAACGAAAGCTGGAATCAGCGGAGATAGTATTGTGTGCACCCAATACTACCATCCTAGATACCAAGGCTATTACAAGTAATCTTTGCTTGCATACGAAGTCCATGCATATTTCCTGCATGAATCACGATACAGACACGGTTACATCGGATAATTAACGATTTCACATTTAGACCATATACTATACTCATTAATAGTCACTTACAATATACAATATATACAATATACTCACTTTTATCATGGCTTATTCATTACATTATATACATACTATCCTCGCCTCGTGTTTCAATCGTCTCCTGCTTAATGCCTGTCCTGCAAAATAAAAGGCAAAGAACATACAGCAGAATCATTTTAATCATTTACATTACCATATGCTTTAGTTTTTTTAAGATGGATGAATATTTGAGAATTCCTTTGAACATAAACAGCACTTGATTATTATCAGATCTAATAAACATATTACTTAAATATGTTGCACTATGCGATACATATCACCTCTTATTACTGGATGCTATGATTTTCATTAGCAGTGCCATGTAATTAAATTATTCTACCATATCATATGCATCTAGCAACCGTATTGGTCAAGGATAGATGCATTGCTACTGGTCTGCTTTGGACATAGAGCTGGGGGTCTGCTTCATGAGGAACGTTGTTCATTGATTCCAATATCTTCTTCAGATTATTTTCTACTGTGGGATTTGTCCGGGGTTGTCCCATTGTTCTGGCGAGGCTGTCACGTTCTTCATTTATTTGAAGTGATCTCTCACTGTCAGTGTGTATGAGTTGGCCATCAATTAATTTCTGTTGTGCTATGCTTACCAGATCATTGAAATATTTCACAATTTTGCTATGTGTATCTAATGCATTTGCCTATGCCACCTGAGAACATGCATTACATTCACCGTTGTTTTCTTTATTTTGACCATTTGACTGTCTATAATTGAATTTCTTCTGTGATGAATTGTAGCACATATTACAATGACACTTTGCATTTTCTGATCATTTGACATCTGTTTATGTTCATATTGACCATTTGACAATGTGTGGCACTCATTACAGTCACAGTATTTATTTGTTTTCATCTGATCATTTGACCTTTCAAAATATTTATGTCTATACTGTGGTGAACCATTGTAGTCATTGAATTGAGCATATTTATAAGATTCCTGTTGATCATACGATCTGTTATACTTATCGTCTTGATAATAGGAGGGGTATCGATTTGTGCCCCCCACCCCTATGTGGCTGTAGATGTCTGTTGTTGTTCCCTTTCCTTTCTAGATGTGCATAATAGTTACGCAGTGAACCTTCACCTAGGTTCCAAATGTGGAACCATTCTGTGTTTTCGAGTTTACATTTGCTATCTATGATTCCATTTATTATTGAGGTAGCTACTATTTTGCTGATAGTCTCCATTTTGTCTTGTGGTTTTGGTATAGATTCATTGTATGTATTATTCCTGTATGCGCTGACTGTTGTGATTGTGGGTGCATTATAATATTGTTGCTGCTGTCGACGTTTTTGGAGGTGGACGCTTACGTTTCTTACCATTTTGTGTTCTGTTGGTGTAGTATGCTCGTAATAGGGCTTCTGAAATGTTAGTTTGCGGCTCCTATGAATTTGGAAAGTTGCCTTGCCATTTGACCTTAACGTGTTTGGTGCCATCAATGAGTTTTGTAGCCAAAATTTGCTCAGCTACATACCAAGTGTTGTCCTTCTTCACTACCTGTTGTTTTTGCGATTTTGCGTTGCAGTCATTTGATTCCTTAGTTGACTCTCCGTGGATGTTTGTTAGTGTTTTTATTTGTTTTAAATGGTGCCTTATTTCTACAATTATTTATAATTGTATCTAATGTACTCCCACTGGCATTCGGTGTGGGTTGGTTTGTGCTGGCATCTACTGTGTTTGGTATTTGGTTGTTCTGTGTTTGTTGGTCCGTATTGGTGTCTACTGTGTCTTGTATCTGTTGGTGTGTAGTAACTGTTTGTTGCTGTTCGTTTCACTGAGGCATTGCTAACTTATTATTAATTTGCTCAGGGTTAAGGTCATCTGTTTCTATTAACTCTAGTGGTGTGTTTGTGGGCCTATCCTGTGGGTCTATAAATGGTTTCAGTCTGTTTGCGTGGACTCGTGATTGCACGTGTTTGGTGTCACTGTTTCGCCTAAGCTTGTAAATATAGTTGGTGCCTACATCTACTATATAATATGGCTCTACCCACTTGCAATGCAATTTTGGGACGAGTCCCACTGGTGCTTTTGTGCAGTAGAGCCATACCTGTTATTCTAGATCAAATATGGGTTCTTTTGTGTTTTGTCATGGTTTTGTTTGATTCTATTTTGTGCAGCTCTAATGTTTTCTGTTGTTATTTCTTTGGCAATTTTCAATTTATTTGTTAGGTCTCTCATATATTCTGTGAGGTTATTAGATATGTATGTGTGGTCTTCAGGTATTAAGGCTACATCTATGGGCAGACGTGATTCACGCCCATACAGTAGGTAGTATGGTGTGTACATTGTCGATTCCGTTGCCGGTGATGATCGGGATGCAGACATGATGATTGATACCAACTCCGGCCCATTTGTTTGTGCCACATTACAATATTGTCTTGGTGACTGCTCTATCGCCGAGTTCATACGGTCGAGTTGCATTAGACCGTGATATGAACTAGTTTGAACCTTAGAAATCCGAAATACATTGCACATTTCTTGAATAATATTTGACAGAAAATTCGCTCATCTATCAGACAACAGGGTGTGTGGAGCGCCATGCCTACATATTATTACATTGTATACAATCCTAGCAATTTCTGTTGCCTCTTGGGTCTTTAATGGAAATGCCTCACACCATTTTGTGAATGAATCCACTATCAATAATATATGTTTGAAGCCATCTGTTGGTAGCGGACCCAAAATATCGATATGAAGCCTCTTAAATGGTCCTTCTACTGGAAGTGGTCGTCAAGGAGCTTTTGCAAAGGGATAATTATGTGCAGCTTGTTGGCATGATATACATGATTTAATGTAGCACTCTATGTCTTTATACATGCCCCACCAAAAGTATTTCTGCCTAATATGTTCAAGTGTTCTTTGAATCCCTTGGTGACAGCTTTGCAACGAGCCATGATAGAACTTGAGAATATCATCCTGTAAAACTTTAGGTACTACTAATTGCCTAATTATTCTATCAGCTCGTTTACCTTTACCCCTTGGACAGTACAAATGATACATTATACCATCCGTTATGGTGAGCTCCTCACATTCCTGCCTAACCTTTCGAGATTCATTATCATCTTCTGGTAGTTCCCTATTCTTTTAAATAGTTAATGTAAGGTGTAACCTCATTGTCATTCTCTTGATGTTCTTTAATAGTTCTGCTCTCAATTGCAAGAATTTCCTCAGTTATCAGTAATGGGTCTGCCATGCAATACTGTTCATTCACCATGATCATATTAGTTAATGTGTCAAATGTGTTCGTTTGTTTTGTTTGGTGTGTACTATCTTTGTATGTTGATTCACCATCACCATCCCTGTTAATTGTATGGATGTAATCATTAATTTTGTTTATATTCTCTAAATGTCTAGACTCTGTCTGCAATTGATTAATAGTGTAATTTTCTGAATTATTTGTATCTGCATATTGTATTCTATTAAGCGCATCAGCATTGCCACTGTCAACCCGTTTCTTATATACAATTGTATATAGTTGTATTCCTGCAATTGAAGTGCCCAGTGGTGTAGTACCGTAGTTTGCCTATACATCAGAATCTTTCATCCGGCTGCTGAAATAACACATACGCGTCTTTGTAGTTACGGTACTTCTTTAGTAATATACATATGTCACTGGTTCGTTTGCACAGTTGGCCGCATTCCACAGTTTGATATTCACGTCGTGGAGTGGGACCAACTATCCAAAACTACAAGTGGCCGTGCCCAACTCCAAGCTGCAACTGACTGCGTCCCATGTTCAATTAGAAACATGTGACGTCAGTCCATAGTCACAAACCTTGGTGACACACCGTTTCAGCTGATCCGTGACAACACATTCAGTATGCACAGTACATATGTATAGATTAAGTACAACATTAAAGCATGGACACAAAATATTCGACAATCCTCTCTCGTATAAGCCTAACGTGTATATAATCCGTAGTAGTGTGTGTAAGTCCATGGCGGTGTGTGTCACTGTCGATGTATGTTAGTTCACTTGTGTGATTATCTGTGGGCGTGGCTTGTTCATTTATTCATGCATGTGCCTGGGGTC
>CM067369.1:237403111-237458111 GCA_034401795.1 Chaetoderma sp. LZ-2023a | reverse complement strand
ATATCGTTTACAACTGTGTGCAATAGTTAGTGGCGCGTTACACTTGCGCTGTAACCTTCACATTATTCATTCTATATATCCTATGGTACTTCCTCATCATAACAGCTTCAGACGGGCATGATGTGTCTCGTTTGTCAATGGCCCAGAACCATCAATGAATTGGCGATGATCAGCGTCACAAGATCTAAGATCAAATTATTGGCCATTGCCACGTACGTTTGTCAATGGCGAACAGTCCGATAGCCAATATCAGCGTCGCATCAACATCCAATGCACATAGTTTTAAACGAACTCTGCTTTCTATCCTCAGTTCGTTGAGTCTGTGTTTGTAGGCCATTCAAGGAGAGAAAACATTGCATTTACACGATTATTTTACTATATAAGAAACAAACTATTTGACAACCATCTGTAACGCGCCAGTAACCATTGCACATAGGTGTAAACGATATATGATTTCAAAATATTCAACATCATGGTTATTGACTAGTAAATACATTTTGTACAACCCGGCGGACTATTAAGCTGTTAAGACGCAGGAAATAGAGGCATTTATGATGTAATTGATTATGACGCCAGCCTACACGTCACGTTGTTGATATTATGACGTCATATGAGTGGCTGAGAAAATGGATTCCTCAATTATACATGTACTCTAGTGTAATTTTCGAGGATTCTGTTTAAGCTGTGATGGAGGGGCGTTGGTATGATCACACTACCAGGTTGTCTAACACGAAGGAGTTCATCACATTGTTAGAGGTAACACACCGTGCCCATCATCTTAAGACGCTCGGCAACAATCACGTTTCGGCAGCAAAGGAGACCTGGCATTATGCTGCATGTTATATGTAGACAGGCTGGAAGTCATCTTGGCTCCATTGAGAGCATCCTCAGAGGGCTTTAGCATGTTGCACATGAGTTTGACTTGTGCCATAATTCTATTCTGAGTCGAATATGACAAGACCGATTTATTCCAGGTATTTGTAAATTTGCTTTGTTGAAATGACACAGCTGACCATCAGTCGGCGGACTACCCATGTCCATTTCCTGAGTGGAGGCTTCTCTGCATCTCCGTGGCGTGGCTCATTTAACCCATGTTGAAAGATTCCAGCCGATCAGGCAGTCGAAGAAAGCGTGAATAAGTATACGCAGATTCCTGAAGGTAGGAAGAGTTTCAGTCTGAATCCTGCAGCGGCTGAGCTGAGCTACATAGCTACTGACTACAGAAGTCTATATTATATCCACGACGGCTACGAGATATGGTGCATCAAACGACTCGCAATATCTCTCATGGATCATCTTACTAGTGATGCACCAGTTGTGAGCATTCATGAAAGCATGGATAAATAATTGCACACATTTTCAGTACAGAATAGGAAGAAATGTTTGAAGAAATGTGCAAGAAAAATTGTGGGCAGGCAAGTAATTATACGTGCATGCAAAACATACTTGGCCACATGCTACTTGCTGCTCAGAGTGAAAATGGGAACATGCGTGAACTACCTCACACTGGAATAACTATGAATTGTTTTTGGCACTTCGAAAATGTGCAAATAGATAAAGAATCGATGTTGTCTTTGCATTACACCAAAAATTCACTGTCAACCATGCATAGAGATTCAACCATAGAGTAAACGGTTGGATTCAATTATAAACATTTCCGGAGTCAGGCTACCCTAATAGATGAGTTGAAGAGGTTAAAAAAGCACATGAAGTTCTGTGCTAAGTGAAAAATTTATGCATGTCACATCTTAGAATTTCTGGCATATAGACCCAAATCATATTGCACACAGAACGTGTGGCAAAAAAAATGGCCCTATACCTGCTTTAAATTATGGCTGATCGATAATCGTGTACTCTTGGCTTCCGCCATCTTATTGCATGCTCAAAGTATCAGCAAGTTGGCACACAAACCCGTCAGAAATATATTGGCATAAATATGGCAGAAAACGACCTAGATAGTATAAGAAGTGTACTGCATTAATTGGTCTATATGCATTCACTGCATTGATGCAACATAGTCAATGCCTTTTCTATCAAATGGAAAGTTTGGTGCTCTGAGGCTAATGATGTAACGGAATACACATTAACAGTGTTTTAGTGATGTTGGTGATTCTTGGGGGGTCAAAAAGTACCTTTTACAGAGTTTCGAGGCGTTCTCTTGCAGTAAATGTATGCCTCTAAGTAAACAACGTATGATGTTAATAAATGATAATAAACCCTTCTCCGTGCAAAGACGGGTGAGCTACATATCAGTCCACGTGCACAGAATGCTTATTTCAGAATATCAAACATGAAAACTGTCAAGCTGGGATCTGGCACAAGTATCTTCGGTGTGAACCTGGCATACCTAGTCCAACAGATTGTATACCTAGTTCGACAGATTATGGATGGACCGTTGATGACAAATGCATTTTGAACATTCATTGGATGATGGGATCGCCCGCTACTTCACCAGATCTGGAACTGTAATTGTATCCGTTCATGTAATGTTATAGACTGTCCACGTATTGTTAGCGGGCATAAATGTACTCAGATATGTCGGTTATGAAGCTGTGACAAACGAATTTCTGATGAGGTCGACGATTTAAACTCGAAAGTAATGAGGACATTGACGAGGATACTTGATTAGCTGAATTCTTTGCAATAGTGGGCTGGGGGAGTATTCTTGATAACCTTTCACTGGTGTAATTTGCTAATTAACATGCCGGTTCTCTCAGTGAATGTTTGTCAAGAATATAGTTCACCTTCATTTAGCTGATTATTTATAGATGATATTATTGCAGTTATTTCTTGTTGTAATTGTTAAATAATATGTTAACCCTTTCATGACGAAGCCAGTCAAAGCCGGCCTATGCATTTGTCTCGAGGAGTGTTCATTTGCAGGCCAAAAGAAGATGATTTTTGAAATTTTACCACTAGAATGACTGGCTCGATAACCGAGCCAGCCATTCCATTAGTAAAACTCAAAAATAATCTCTTTGGCTGCAAATGGCCCTTCAATAAGCAAATCTTTAAATTTTCTTGATCAAATTTTGTCATTAAAGAGTCTAATGGAATGCTCTCTGGTATATCACGGACACGGTTGTATCAGACAGTAGATACCTCATTAGAATGGTACGGTGATTACTTTCATATTTATCTCTCTGAAAAGCATTCATTTTAGAATTTACCTCATTTGATTACAATCGTTGGTGAAAGTTATGGTGTTGGCAAATGGCCTAATACAAGTTATGATTGCGACGTTGTGAGTTGAGTAGCTGGGACTACTGGTGGGTGGCACTAGGATGGAAAGCAACGTTCACACTTCCCAAGGCAGCGACATGGATTATTAGTAACAACTAGACATTAACAGTATGCCACATTGGTATATCGCGAAATTATAACACATTTCGAGTTGTCTATAATTGCCGACATTTAACATCGATTATATATCTGAAATACTCTGTTAAATATTTTGAAACTGATTTGATTTACAGTTGATGGTGGCCTCTCAAATTATTTGTTTTAAATATTAAACACGTCTCGCCTGTGCAAGTATCATAAGATTGGGTGGACTTATGGTAATGAGTTGAACCACTGACATTGTTCGGCGTACATCTGCTATCGAATCTGGTATCACAACTCGTCATATAAACTCACAGGATGTAAATATTAATTATCATTTCTTGCTTTTTAGGTGAAAGAGGTTTTTTGTAGATGAATTAAGATTGTCATGAACCTAATGAAGAAGGCATGACAAGAACCAAATCATGATTTCTAAATTTATTGTCCAGAAGTCCAAGTCTTCTACTGAACAGAAATAATCTAGTCAGCGGGTCCTCCTTTCTGAGCAAACATTGGAAACATCCACTCGGTGCAAGAGATTCAGTCACGATGTCTGGTTTTATTGCCAGTAATAACAAGCATCTACTGAACAAAAGCAAGCAAGTTTCCATGCCCTGTAATATGGTCATGCGTACCGTTTACCTACTAAGAGAGGAGTGGGGAGGGAGAGAGAGCATGTTAGATTGAGAGATATTGTGAGGGACCACATCGAGGGGCAAGGAGGGACAGAGACAGGGAGAGTGAGAAAGAGAAACAGAATCTCTTGCTCTCTGGCTGTGTCTCTCCTTCCTCCAGTCAACCACGCCTTTGAATTATCATTATTTTCAACAAAGGTGGCATTTTGCAAAGATAAACGGCAACAATATGTTGTCCGTTGTTTTTTATTCATATTTACTGTGGTCTTTTCTTCTCTAACGAGCTAGTCGTAGGTGATAGATTCGAGTGTTGAGTTAAATGAACGCTTTAGGCTAGTTTACTTCGCTAATTAGCGTATGGTGCACTGTGTTTATCTTCCTCTTTAAGTATCTAGTATTTGAAAGACTTGCATCGGTCAACAATAAGCCGCAACTAAGTGCTACTTTATTAATGCAATTTCGCACATTTTCTTATTCGCCGAGTAAAAAATAACGAAGACAAGGACACCATTTGACGGTAGAACACAGATTTTCCCTTCTCTCTCGTTCAATTCATGGTACGGATTGAAGGCTTTTAAGTCCTCTTCTCCCCTGAAGCAGGTATTCTTAGCAGTTGGAATCGCTTTATTATTTTCAAAGCCGATCCGTGTAAATAGAACGACTTAAGGATCTCATACGATCGTCATATCACTAAAAGCGTTTTAAGTTGGCAAAATAGGAGCACTTCTCCAGACAAGCAAACAATAGAAGCCGACATTAAAGAAGACATTTACAATAATTTTGAGAGCGTTGGAGGGTGAGCTGTGGGTCACGCATACCGGACGTATATCGGGACAGTAGGATATGCTTGCAAAACACAGGAAAGTCGCATCGGGAGTACAAAGGAGATTTTCACTAAAAGTGACAATCTCATTATTTAGTTAGCAATTTCTCTCTCTGTGAAATACATTGATATACGATTTATAAACTAAACACTACAAAGGATCTAAATAATTTTATCGCCCAAACGCATTTATAGGTATAGAAAAGGTTCACTAAAAGTCTACCAGCCTGTAATGGGAGTACACAATAAAATCACAAAATCACTTTGTTACTAGCGCCGTATGTTATTTGAACGGACAAGTAATAGAAAAATTAATCTGTTGAAGTTCTGAGAAAATATAAGTTATTGAAAACAGTGTTTCATTGACCATAAATTTATTTACACAAGATTACTAGCAAATGTAATTCAATTAACTACACTGTCTCTCTTGTTATTATCTTTAAATCACTGTTTATAGATACAGGAAACACCTGCTCATTTGATAATTCAAAGGAATGAACGAACGAACGAACGAACGAATGAACGAACGAACAAACATATGTACAGATGAATAAACGAATGAACGAACGAATGAATGAAATAACGAAGGAACGAATGGATGGATGGACGAACGAACGAACGAACGAACGAATGGATGCACGAACGAATAAGCGAAGGAACAGATGAACGAACGAATGAACGAACGAACGAACGAACGAACGCACGCACGAACGAACGAGCGAACGAACGAACGAACGAACGAACGAACGACGGACGAACGAACGAACGAACGAACGAACGAACGAACGAACGAACGAACGAACGAACGAACGAACGAACGAACGAACGAACGAACGAACGAACGAACGAACGAACGAACGAACGAACGAATGAACGAATGAACGAATGAACGAATGAACGACTTAACTAACCAACCAACTAGCCATCAAAACGAGCCAAATGAAGCCTGGCTTGTTACCCAAAGGAAGTAAACTCGATGAACGTGTGAACCGATGAATGAACGAACCATGAGATGAACGACACAACAAGACAACAGTGTTACACTGACAGGATGTTGCTGAAATTTTTAATGTCTTTGTGTTGGCTCCCATTCGTTGATGTAACTATGACCATGCTTGGTTTCAATAATGTGGCCTATTCTGACACTAAGCAAGATGAGCTTGGCAGAAGACCTTAACTGGCGAAGTCTGCATTATATGCAAACGGTACAATGACGTTGAACTTTGACCTCAATATCCTTGTGCTTCATCAACTTGATATATATAACCATTTGTCCAAGTTTAGTCACAATAGGTTAAACCAACCAATCCTGAGATATAAGAAGATATGTTGAGCTAAACCAAAACCTTAACAGTAAAAATAGTTGTATACCAAAGTGCCAGTGAGCTTCACATTTTACCTCCTGACCTCAATATCACGATGCTCCATTCCGTTGATATAGTGAAGCACTTGGGAAACCTTTGTCCGAAAAGGGTGTACCTGTCCTTGATATAAGATATGCATAGAACTAAACCGAAAACCTAACCGAGATTGGACGCCGACAGAGAGCCACACATACAGAAAAACACACAAACGGAGTACCCTAAAAATCGCTTTTTGCCAATAACAATTGGCACACAGTTGAAATAACGAACAAACCGTGTTGCTGGTGTTTTAAGGAATAACGATCGGCCAACGAAGTGCCGAACGCGCGGAATTTCTATATATGGTGATAAGGCTATAATCGCTTAATAAGATCGTAATGGTAAGCTTATCGTTCGCATACAAGTCTCCAATGTCGCTAATTTCCGTGTACGGAAACGTCTTGGACGACGGGAAGAATTACATTTCCCCGAATTTTCCCTCACCCGGCCTCCATTAAGCCCCAATCGGCACGTAGACGAGGACTCAAATTTCGGCACCAAGGAAATAGGGTAACATTTTCGCAGCTAAATTTTGTTTATGTGATAATCTTTTAATTTATCTAATTGAAGGGCTGCATCCCCAACATGTTTGCGCTACGTGCCAGTTTAACGGCACTATTATCAGAGACAGTTGATGTACTTACTTTAGATGGTGTAGATATGAAACACCCGTAATATTCTAAAAACTATTTGATTGAACTTGGCAATCGTAGACAGCAACGACGTATAGTCACATTATCTTCTAGTTATTTCGCGTCTTTGATCACTTGACGCGCAAGCCAACATCTTGAGAATACAGAATGGAATATGTTTAAGGTTGATGCGCTGTATCCCAAAGAAAGCGACCCCTCGATCGGTAATGTAGCCCAGTGAAAGCGACCCCTTCATTGGCCATATCTAATAGCCATGTCATTTCCTAGAATCCATGTTTAGACAGTATAAATTGCCCGGAATTATGTATCGAGGCAATTTGACGAAAAGAGGCCCTTGTATGCGCGTTAGTTAATTCACTATAGCAGTCTAAGCAGTCGTGAACAATACTCCCTACGTCGCGGGGTCGAGGCCTTCCATGCCATCAACTGAACTAACCCTTTAATTGCTCAATTTGCTCAAGAAAATTAAAACATTTGCTTATTGAATGTCCATTTATAGGCCAAGAGGAGACTATTTTTAAAAATTTGCCACTAGAATGACTGACTCGGTTATCCAGCCAGTCGTTTCAGTGGTAAATTTTCAATAAATAGTCTTTTCTTGGCCTGCAAATGACCATTCGTCAGGACCACTGCAGTGGCCAGCTTTGGCCGGCATAGACCTGAAAGAATTAAGCTGTCAATTGTGGCGATCAATTATCCCATAGTGAACACTGCAATGAAAGCATCAAGCAGAATAACATCAGCATCTCAAATGTGTGTGTCTTTGATAGCTAGCACGAACCCAGAGACAGGACATGGTGTTAACACAGACTAACTAATATTTACCATGACTTATATACCCGTACATCGAGTATAAAAAGCACTGGTGTACGACTGCAACAGCCATTAGCAACATTATACCATGTTCGAACATCAGCTATATCAAACAAAGCAAAACTATATAATTACGAATGGAGAGTATATATTCATCTGAACAATGGTTAGCTAACATTAGAGAGCGGCTTTTGAGCACGGTTATTCAGTTTCTTCACTTGTTCTGGTCGTTGAAAACATGGAAAGTCTTGCCAGCCAACTCCACCGGTCCATTCTCCTGCCAGGCACTGTCTAATGGCGTCAGTAAGCACTCGACGAGAAAGCTTCGTGTCAATATTCCGGTTCTCTAGACCGTCCTGAGCCGTGGACGACGTTCAAATATTGGGACAAGTGGAAGGCTCAAATCAGGCGTATAATTAAATGATTAAAGAAACATTAGAACGTCTGAGTATATTGATTTATCTTCAATCTGTAAGAAGGGGGAGATTTGGTGCACATTATCGCTACACTCCCACTGGAACGATTGGGAAATTCCCTGGCATTAGGATAACAGACAAACAAGGCTTGAAGCGCCATGTATGGATTAGATTTCCTAGATGTGTATCGAATAGTTAAACTGGTATTGGAGTTGTGGATGTCAAATCCAGCTTTTGGATGTCCAAGGCCCAGATAATTTACGCGGTATCAAACATATAGTAGGCGCAAAGTTATGGATCAGTTGCGCCTCACATTTTGAACAAATCGCATTATTGCCCAATGGCTAGGGAATGCTTATTACAGTCTCGTTGTTGAGCACTCATTTGAGATTTCTGGTTATTAATCACGGCACGAATTAGCTCTCATAATCAACTACGTGACGTATAGAATAACTTCACAATCAAAGACGTCATTATGATGTCATGAATGGCTTAGATAAGTACGTCACAAACGCATAGTTGAAGACGGACTATGCGTTGTTAATTGGTTACCAAATATTCAACAAGTTAACTGTATAGTTTTCAGAAAATTGATAGTTAGGGCATTCTGTGATCGGATGTAATCATACATACATATCTGAAAACAAACAACGTTTGGCCTATCATTATCCTGATCTAGAACAATAACGTACTTAAAACTCATCTATTGTCTATAGCTGGTGTAGATCTGTTCCCCCAAGCTGGTCACTGAAGACAATATTTTGTACACGCTTCCTGTACTGACATGATACAAAACTCAGATCATCAATGGAGGAATCCAGTTTTAGTTATGCCCCGCCCATCTCAAGCTAAACTCCACCCACACTTTGCCCCTGTTGGGATCGATGGAGCCCTGCACTCACTGAATCTCACTTTCCAGAAAACTATACAGGTATGGTGTGTATGCTAGCAACACCGTCCAGACAAATTAGTTTCAAAATATTCAACAGCATATTTATTAGAGGGTAAAGACATAAAATTCGTATAACATGGCGGGCTATTAAGCGCTAAAGACGTATGTATAGAATCGTTGATGATGTAATGATTATGACGTCATCCTACACGCCGCTTAGTTGAGTATGACGTCATGTGACGTCATTACTCTGGAAAGGTGCATTGCTTCTCGTCGGTGAATGGCTGAGAATGCGGATGGTCCATATACTGGGATGAAGATACGTGGCGACTTGGGCAGGCACGTACGTCTTCTACTCCCACTTTGACTCTTCAATGGCCAAATTTGCTTAAAGAAATTTAAATATTTCCTCATTGAGTGCCCATTTGCAAGCAGACAGAAGACTATTTTTGATATGTTACCACTGGAATGACTAGAGCTCGGTTACTGAGCCAGTCATTCCAGAGGCAAACCTTTAAGATTATTATTCTCTTGGCTTGCAAATGGATTTAAAATTTCTTTAATAGATGTGAGCATTATTTAGTGTTTATGAATGTATCCAATCACACGTGGATTCTACTCAATTTTGGTCACTTTATTTGATCCGTGTACTATTAGACTTCTAATTAATCACTTTTATACAGACAGACATTATGCTATCCAAGACAATGGATTAATCAGCGGCTTGGATCAATTCAATAGTCCCACATTTGCAGATGTATACACAATCGTATTAACCCTCAGTGATGCCACATGATCAAATGCTATTATTTGATTGGTTAAGATCAGGGATGGATGATCTTGTATTTCCCTGCATGCGTGTTTTAGCTTTACTGCGCAGCTAGCCATTAAGCTCATTATAATAATATATCTGTCTCTAAAATGGCAGATATGCGCCCGATTCGGCATTTTTGACAATCAAGTATCGCAATTTCAAAACAACTATACAGGAAATCTGTTGCATATTTTGAAGCTAATCTGACTAGGTGCCGTTGGTGCCGTTGCTGCACAAAGGCTGTGCATCCGACTTGTATAACAAATTTAATACCCGACAGAGCGATGAATTTATCATAGCTATCAATACAGCGAATTAATTACCACCAAACTGTTGCATATTTTTTCACAACCCGAGAATATTGATCTGCCAACAATATGTCATCTTTAAGTGTGACGAGCGTGTCAATTACATTAATCAACATATAGATATGAAATGGATTATGCATCTTTGTAGAAATGCTAGATCAGCTGACAGATGCAATGACAGTATGTTTACAGACAATGAGGACAACCCTGCCTCAGCAAACCCTTGTCCTACAGCTGCTAATGATGCCAACAAATCTGACACTGAAACGTCACATGAACTGGATGATATTAACAATAACTGCTTTTAGTCTTTACTGTCTACACTATAATGAGCCAATTGAAATTTTGAAATTTATTGAAATTTATTTGGTACTGAACGAAATTACACGTTTTGACCATATAGAGATCTACAATGTAATATATAACGTTGGCATAATATAACAGTTTAACTAGAATTTACCGAAACAAAAGCATAATTCGAACGAACATGAAATTACATAATATATACAGTCAGCCTTCTGCGACTAGCCACATAGTTCTGGAAGCAAGAGGATAGCGCTTCTCCAAGACAGGTGGTCCGAATACCACCTGTCTCAAAAATACGTACAGTTGCTAATGGAGGGATCCAATCTGTCACCCAAGTAATTGACGTCATATTAAATTACTTTATTAGAGGGATAATGTCATAATCATTAGTAGGTTTAGCACAGTCGGGGAAAATTGAATAGTCCGCAATGAAGAGTGCCAATTGTATGTGTTTGATCGATTTATAGTTTAATAACTGTTCAGTTGAAAGGTTTGAATCTAACCTGACCTGGAGCCATTGCTGCCATAGGCAGCCATTGTTCACAGGCAAATTAGCTTCAAGATATACAACATTTTAACTGCACAGTTACTCTGAAATTGAGATTATGGGTGTCGGGGTTCAAGTTATATAAATTCATCCCAACTTACGCAGAACTTATGTGGCGCTTAGTTAGAAGACGGCATAGACAATTAGGTCATCAGGGAGCTGACGTCACAGTCATTACAAGGTTTAACGTTGCAATTCCGTTATGAAGTGTACGAATTATCTTTGATCGATCTACAAGTTAATAAACGTTATGTTGAGTAGTTGCTGCGTCAGTTATTGGCAGACTTAGCTGCGCTTGACTCCGCTGTCGAGATGTCTAATTCAAGAAGTGCTTATCTGCCCGAGACGTCTGAGGGGTAATAAATTCGTTACACCAGTGTTTAGCCGTGGGTACAGGCTGTTACCACATGCGCAAACAATTGGCGCTGGGTAATATAAAATGCATTTCCCTCTCAGCGCTCGAGAAATACACCGTTTGCGCATGTGGTAACAGCCTGTACCCACGGCTAAAGACTGGTGTAACTAATATTAATACCCCCTCAGTGTCACATGACCAAATGCTGTTATTTGATTGGCTAAGTTCAGGGATGGATGATCTTGTATTTCTCTCATGCGAGAGCAATACCGCACGATATCCCTCCCCTCCCCCATCCCCAGCACACACACCCCACCTCCGCGCGCGAAAAGCATGTTTTAGCTTTACTGAGCAACACATAAAGCTCATTATAATAATATGCCTGTTTCTAAAATGACAGATATACACCCGATTCGGCATTTTTAACAATCAAGTGTCTCAATTTCAAAATAACTATACAAGGGGTTGCAGGTGGGGAGTAGTTGCATATTTTGAACCTAATTTAACTGTGTCCCGTTGTTGCATCAACGTTATGCATCCCGCATCTATAACGAATTTAATACCCGACAGAGCCATGAATTTATCACGTCTATCAAAACGGCGAATTAATTACCATAAAACTGTTGCATATTTCATCTCAACCCTATATTGATCTGTCAACAATATGTCATCTTTAAGTGTGACGAACGTATCAATTACAGTAATCAACATATTGATATGAAATGGATTATGCATATCCATGTAGAAAGTAGAAAAGCTAGATCAGCTGACAATTGTGGTAATGTTTACAAACAATGAGGACAAACCAGCTTTAGCAAACCCACATCCTACAGCTGCTAATGACACCAACAAATCTGGCACGGAAACGTCACATGAACTGGATAATATTAGCGCTTTTAGTCTTTACTGTCTACATTATAATGGTCCAGGCTGAGTCAGTTATGAACAGATTTAACTGCGTTTGGCTTCGCTGTCGCGATGTCTAATTCAAGAATTGCCTATCTAAATGCCACGTTATGATGAAATATCCCCCTCAGACGTCTGAAGAGTAATAAATTCGTCACACCAGTGCTTAGCCGTGGGTACAGCCTGTTATCACACGCTGAGACAATTATATACCCCTCCCCCACCCCCTCGGGAAATACAACGTTTTCGCGCGTGGTAACTGCCTGTACCAACGCCTAAACACTGGTGTAACTAATAATATAGGCCCTCGTTCTTTTTCTTATGCATGCAGAATTATAGAATAACAGATTGAAGGAATTAGTGAATGAATGGACAGAAGGATTGACGGACTAACAAATAAATTAGCAACACACGTATACTAGTCCAGTAAGAAATGACAATGGACCCGCGCATTTTAGTTAACAACCATATTTTTGCACAGAGCTCTTCCATTTTACCCAAATTAAGAGCATGAAAAATTCCCCGTGAATCCCAAATGGGGAAAATCGTTTTTTGCACAAATTCAAAATGGCCGCCATAATGACTGACAATTCTACGATTCTCCATAGTTCGGTTACTATACAAGCTAGAGTGGCAATTGAAGCGTCTAAGGTTAGGTGTTTGTTGTCAAGGAATTGAATTCTCGTATCAGTTTTGCAGAATAACACATGCTTGTTATGCTAATTTATTCAAAATGGCTGAAAAACCTCAAAATGACGACCAAAATGGCTGACAATTCTAAGTATCGCCAAAGTTCGGTTACTATATAAGTTGAAATGATAAGTGAAATGTCTAAAATTAGGTTTTGGGCTCATGAAATTTAATTCAGATATCAGTTTAGCAGAATGACATAATGTTTATTATGATCATTTATTCACAATGGCTGCTAAAATATTTATGTACGCAGATTTCATTCAAAGTTATACAGGTTACAAAATTGCTTGAAAATATCTGTACAAGGCCATGGATCCGATATCAGTATGCATATATTATGATAATTCCCACGTTTCTAGTTATTTATATTAATTATAAACGCATAATCCACGAAAGTACAAGGTGAAGTATATATTAAGTCACCTGTCAAGGAAGCAGATTTAACTAAAATTATACTTTACATATTACAGTTCACCTTGGGTAAAAGTGGTCCATGTATTTCCACATTGAACCAATTCAGTAATTTGCATCTGACCAATTACACCAATTAATGTTCTGCTAAAATTCAATGTGGTAATTCATACATTGCCCCTCACATTTGCAGTGTGTTGTGCATGGAACTCCTCTCTTCGCATAACTACAAGACACACAACGCGGACGCCCGTGGGTCTATATTTGACATTGTCGCGTTGTCATGCGATATAGCGGCCTCTTTTAACTGGCATTATTGACAAGTAAACAGGTTTGTCCAGCCGGTATGAAACATATGAAATTATGCTAACTTTTTCAATCCTTCATATAAGTTAAATTTATTTTATAATGTGCAATAGCTTATTAAATATCATCGTCTTGAAATGAGACCTCGGTCTCAATTTCAAAACAAACATACTTTTAAACGATTGATTTTTAAACCAGTTAGGTATTTGTTTTCATATATAAATATTCAATTAGAAACGGTTAGTAAGCCGTACAACGGAATTAATCTGCAGATTTAATGTAAATCTTAATTTCAACCTGTTTTATATTTTATGTCACGATTTCCACCAATTTTCTTCTCCAAATAAAAACGTGATTAATTCTCAATGAGCTACAATCTCCATCTATCACCTGGGACAAATTGTTGTGGTGAGGGGGTGGGTGGGAGCCGGTGTTGGGGGCGTATATATAAATATGTAAATATTCAATTTGAAACGGTTAGTAAGCCGTACAACGGAATTAATCTGCAGATTTAATGTAAATCTTAATTTCAACCTGTTTTATATTTTATGTCACGATTTCTATCAATTTTCTTCTCCAAATAAAAACATGATTAATTCTCAATGAGCTACAATCTCCATCTATCACCTGGGACAAATTGTTGTGGTGAGGGGGTGGGTGGGAGCCGGTGTTGGGGGCGTTGTATCCCTCCTCCTCAAACACGTGTTTTCGTTGTGTGACTGATTTCAAACGCATTCTTTCCCTAGTCATTCGAGAGAAAATAGCCCATCTGGCCGATCCTGTACAATCAAATCACGTCGTTTTCTAAACGCTTCTTAATGAACATTTGGTAACAGTAGTTAGTAAATCTCTCTAAACAAACTCCTTTTTTGACAATCCGCTGAGTAAATTTACCAGAATCATCAAACTCGACAATGAGCCTATTATATGTCGGCCACCTGAACATAGGTATGTCATTCAAGTTGCCTACTTGCGCATGTCAAAGCTTTTGACCCACTGCTTAGCTCCGTAAAGCGCCAAACACACCTGGCCTTTTCAGTGAGTAAGAGCTTATTGGACTGATTTCTCTCCACACACAGATATCGTATACGACATTAAAATATGTCCCTACTACACGCTGTGTTTATTTACATGATTGTGAATCATTAAATGGTCTGGGTGAAAGTCATTGCTTCCAGAGCTAACGCCGACACTCAATCAAATTGTATCCAGAATACTTAGATGATTTCTTATAGTCGGACTCCCATACTTCCATGACAATTGCTAGCGTTATTTCAGAGGTAGAAGTGTTAAGAGAGTAGGAGCTTAAACCCACCTTCTCACGCACTTTAATTATCTCTGGGGCCGTGCAAGTCACATTGCACACAAAGCCTGTTTACTTTTCATGAGATTTATTGTAGATTGATAAACTATGCAGCGAATTCGAGTTCTTACCAAGCAATCAAAAGCAAATCCTATTAACATCGATAATAGACAGCAGTTGTCAGCCCCCCCCCCCCCCACCACCCCCACCCCACCATGCCCCCCACTCCCCCACCCCCCTTACGTCTGCATGGTGTCCCTGTGTTAATTCGTTGCTTTCCTCTATGTCCGTATGTTGGCAACTGAGCAACAGCTTGTAGCAGCTTCGGGCTCAGACCGGATACACGGTACCAGTCTGTCTGGGTTCAGCTCTTATAGCAATGGACCTTTCCGGTTTATCCATCCATCATATGACGTCATAATCATCTACGTTACTTCTAGGACAACGTGATAATCAGTGACGTCATGAGTGACGTAGATAAGTAAGTAACGAACACATGATTAAAGATGGTCTAAGCGGTGTGGTACGAATTGTATGTCTTTACTATTCTGATAATAGGCAACAACAGCACCCAGTCAAATTAGTTTTAAAATATTCGAAAGCTTACCTGTATAGTTTTCTGGAAATTAAGAGTCGACGGATTCCAGCACAGGCGATGCGTGGGTGGAGCTTAACAAAGGATGAGCGGTGTTTAGCTAATACTGGAGAGGTCCATTGTCCAGGTTAACAACGAAGAAGGACCGCGTATGTGAACGTGTTTAACTGACAATGTGATTGTGAAATCGTGATTATAGGTGCTGGTATATATCTAACGTATGCCTATATATCGGAATGTGGCAATAAAATGGATGGCATCGAGAATAGCATCGACACTCGTTGGCAATGCTGCCGGAAACGGATGTAGCGTCATCATTGCTCGACTCCTCTTCCTCATCATCAATTACGTCACGTGAGTTTCGTTGTATCGTCGTTTTCCGCATGCACTATTATCACCTTACTTCTCACACGCCTCATCATTCAAATCGATCGTGTCGTCTCTATCATCCCTTTCATCTCCTTGTGCTCGTAATCAGTGTATTGCAAAATGAAGAGGAAGATGACGATCTGTGATAGCAATGGTCATGTTGATGGTGATGACGACGATGAGATTTAAGATGAGGTGGGAAACGGTGACGAGTGTTTGGCTGATGATGATAATAATTCGCTTAAGGATGAGGTTTTAGTTCATGGTGATAGTCAAAGAGCGCATCATAATCACTTCTCCATGAGAACATGACCACGCCCATTATATTTTCAGATTGCAAATATGTCTACAGGCTCCGCGAACAAACAGGCATCACCTGAGTGCGTGCGTGCGTGCGTGCGTGCGTGCGTGCGTGCGTGCGTGCGTGCGTGCGTGCGTGCGTGCGTGCGTGCGTGCGTGCGTGCGTGCGTGCGTGCGTGCGTGCGTGCGTGCGTGCGTGCGTGCGTGCGTGCGTGCGTGCGTGCGTGCGTGCGTGCGTGCGTGCGTGCGTGCGTGCGTGCCTGCCTGCGTGCGTGCGTGCCTGCGTGCCTGCGTGCGTGCGTGCGTGCGTCCGTCCGTCCGTCCGTGCGTACGTGCGTACGTGCGTGCGTGCGTGTGTGTGCCTGGATCTGGGTGGCTGGGGTGCACAGACACATACACAAATACATCCCTGCATAATTGGCTTCATAATTCGCGAGATCAGCTATCGGACACCTCTTGTCGCCTTAATCTGTACACCTTCCGTGATCTAGCGTGCGAGATGAAGCCACTATTCAGGACAAGGATTTGTACATCTCTGTTAAACATGATATTCAACGCATTCAATCGAATTTAAGCCCCTCTTGGCGTTGGCCCGATAAGACTCCTTTTTCGATTTCTGTCTTAGTAACCGGTGGCAAATTAACTAACCCCTTTCGCTCCTATGATACTAGAACGACAAGTGTATTGTGGAGTAATTATGACAATAGTGTTGTATCTAGAATCCAATTGAACAAGAACTTGTCGCTGTCTATGGCATCATCGGTAACGAGTACAATTATCTCAAAAGTAATCATCACATGTTTAATCACGATATGGTCTGAAATTGTATTTATGACAAAAATGTGTTTAAAGATAGCATGCTCTGGGTGAATTTGTCCTACTAAGTCTGTTTGTCGTTGAATAATTGCCTACTTTAGAACATTCCCTTGGTATTTGCGACAGTAATAGTCAGCCTAAGCCGACACGGTCCCGGTCGCTGATAATCTGGAGCGACACCATCGCGAGAGTCAATGCGTGAAGCAAAATATGAAACGTTTCCATCGGCATATTGAACAAAATGTGTTCGAAAAGAGCTTTTGTGGGGGCTAACATTTTAGCGACAGGCAATGCACTCTCGTGGTCGTAGAAGTGTTGTCATTACACTGGATTCATCACTTGACTGGGGTAGGGGCGTGGTCGGAACTACATCTGAAACAGCGTGCCAAAGTCCCCACGATAGGTTTGATGAATCATATTCATGGTTCATTTTAACCATTCCGAATTCAGCCCGGAGGAACAAACGGGGCGAAACAGTTGTATCCAAGATACAAAATTAGTTTACGCTGACATTCACAGACACTGCGACGCTGCCGGGGATGGGGTGTGGGAGAGGCCTGATCGGGGTATTCGGGAGATATCTGGAGAGGACTATGAAGGCATCTGCTCTACATCCAAGTATCAGGCCTCATAGTCAAATACGTCACTTCATAGCAGACGTCATAAACAAAATGATGTGTCCGTCAGTAATGTTGTAATGGTCCGTCGCAAAACGGTCTAAATTGTATATCTCTGATGAAGTTAACAACAACTTAATAAACTTAAAGTAATTTATTTAACTGGGAGCTCTTGCTGCCACAAATGAAGCTTTGCATACATACACTAATACCACATTCTGAGAACACCTACAATTCGTAAAATTTTAGTAATAATCTGCGTACATTTTCACAACCATCTTTGAATAGCATAGGGCAATGTTTCTAAACATGTCTTCCAAGATAATCGGTACCTTACTCGGTAATGATGTTTTTCTGGCCTTAATTCACATTTCTAGAGTACCCACCCATAATATGACGTCATAATGAACTGCGTGATGTGTACAATGACATCATAATGAATGATGTCATGAATGACGTCGATATGTACGTCACGAACGCATATTTGAAGACAGTCTATGCGCTGTTGTACAAATTGTTTGCTTTTACTATTTATTAATATTCTGTTGAATATTTTGAAACTAATTTGACTGGGCGCTGTTGCCGCCATAGGCAGCAACAGCACTCAGTCAAATTAGTTACAAAATATTCAACAGCTTCCCTGTATAGTTTTCAGGAAATTGATAGCTAGAGCATTTGGGGATCGATCAATCCCAACACGGTGAGGTGTGGGTGGAGCTTAGTAAGTGATGGGCGGGGCATAGCTAAAAATGGAAAGGTTCATTGCCTTTATTCCAGACAATGGACTCACAATCAAAGGCCAAGCTGGATATCTATACTGATGTTCATGGATATGACGCATGTGTTCAGCTTAGCGCCAAATATATAACAAGTACAGGATAAACCGGACATTGATGTCACAATGACAATATGAGAAGCACCAGAAGATAGTACATAGACTGTATGAATCATTACCAAGGTGATCAACTTTATTACATTTCATTGTTATGTCGTTCTTCTACAATCTACAATAGGCATTTTCTTTTCTTTGGTCAGTACTCAGGAATCAGAATCATATGTCTGTCTTTCCACAAAGGAATATGGTGCTTTCCACGAGCTCGAGATTTTCCAGATTGTTGTGTGCGATTAAGATGGACTATTCTAGGTGAGCTCTTCTGTCTATGAGCCTGTCATTCGGGTCATACATTTTCAGGAGGAGTGTTCTTTTGGTCTGCATATGATCATTTCCGAGCAATGTAATGCTAATATGAAATTGATAGGTTCATTGCCTTTATTCCAGACAATGGACTCACAATCAAAGGCCAAGCTGGATATCTATACTGATGTTCATGGATATGACGCATGTGTTCATCTTAGCGCCAAATATATAACAAGTACAAGATAAACCGGACATTGATGTCACAATGACAATATGAGAAGCTGCGGGAGTGGGTGAAGGAGCGAGCGAAGGGAGCGAGAAATTGTGGACTAGGTTCTGTATATTTACTTCATGAAGGATTCTTCTTAGCCCGTCGTTACACGAATTGTGTGTAACCACTATTTAATAAGCATTTTGTTGAGAATTTTGGAACTATCCAGGCGGGACGATGTTGGTAGCATAAGTTACAACAATGCCCGGCAAGAATAGTTTCAAAATATTCAACTAGTTACCTGCATAGTTACTCTCAAATTGATAGTCAGTTAGTCGGGTTAATCCGGGCATCATAATCTGCTATCGCGGAACAAAAATGCTCTTGGAAAGGGATAAGCAAATTAGGAATTAATTCTTTAATTATTGTAAGATATGTAGAAGCGTGTGCAGGCGTACGTGCCAATTTGTGGCTGAAAGAACTGCGTGTGATTTAAGGTGTATGTGCGACTTTCAAATAATAATAATAATAATAATAATAATAATAATAAAAATAATAATAATAATAATAATAATAATAATTAATAATAATAATAATAATAATAATAATAATAATAATAATAATGATAATAATAATCTGTCAGAATTTCTTTGTGTGTACATAGATGTAAAAATTTGTACAAATTGTAAATAATTTATGTATATATGTTAATGAGGGCCTCTGTTAGATCAGGCCGTGTACTTGAAGATTTACCCTCAATAAATAACGATTATTATTATTATTATTATTATTTATAGTTCTTTGTGTTATCATTTATAAAGGCTCTCTCGTTTGCGCACTCTCTCTCTCTCTCTCTCTCTCTCTCTCTCTCTCTCTCTCTCCTCTCTCTTCTCTCCTCTCTCTCTCTCCCCTCTCTCTCTTCTCTCTCTCTCTCTCTCTCTCTCTCTCCTCTCTCTTCTCTCCTCTCTCTCTCTCTCTCCCCTCTCTCTCTCTCTCTCTCTCTCTCTCTCTCTCTCTCTCTCTCTCTCTCTCTTTCGCTCGCTCGCTCGCTCGCTCACTCGCGCGCTCGCTAATTTAACTACCGTTATATAATATTTCTATTTGAAAAGGATATTTGTATGTTAAACGAGCATGCCACAAGATCCTTTTCTCTAAATACATTTATTACAATAAAAATATGTTTAAAAAAAAAAAAAAAAGAAGAAGAAAGAGAACCTTAAACATACATTGGCGGCCTAGGAGAGGGGTGTTTCCGACAATGGAGCACTGGAATGACTGGCTGGGTAACCGAGTCAATCATTCCTGTGTCCAATTGTCGTAAACACTCCTCCGGACCAGCAAATGACCATTTCACATATCGCCAATCCAAAGGTTAGAGTTTCAGGATAGTCATATAGTACATGCATGGAAAATACTTCTCCTAATGTAAATAGTTTTGTGTATGCATTGTGAAATTGTATTATACTATTGTCCGTCACATTATTATGTGATTGTGCACACTTACGGGCCATATGCTTACTTTGTGATGAATATATCTATCGTATATTTTTCAACTTTCCCGATCGTTTATCATTAGAGCACGAAATGTAGACACAAAATAGGTTCCCTTGCTGTATAATTTTGATACTAATTTGACTGAATAGTGTTGCTGCCGAAGGTATCAAGGCCTTTCATTCAAATTATGCTTAAGATATGCAACAGCTTAATAGCATGCCTTGAGTTCTCATACTAGTGTTGAAATGGTTAGATGTTGGCGTAGACCTACTATATTGGATGTAAACCCACGGGAGTGTATGTACATGAGTTCATGTGCGTGTGGAAGTGAGTGTGTGTGATTGGGAGTGCATGTGCTTTGGTGAGTTCTTAATTTCAGTAAACTATATATGCCTAATTAACCTTTAAGATACAAACCTTCGATTGAACCTTCTGATTTTATCCTACATTATGAAGTGCTATGTCAAATTTGGTGATTCTTCCGCTCTTTGACCCATAAATGCACAAGCCTATAAACAAGTCCATAAAATCGGCTAGAGAAATGACCATTTGCAGTCCAGAGGACTATTTTTGAAAGTTTATGACAGGAATGACAGGCGCGATAATCGAGCCAGTCTTTCCGGTGGTAAATTTCCAAGAATGGCATTATCTTGTTCTGGAAACGGACATTTCACAATAGATAGACCTAATCGAGGTTTTCCTGACAAATTTAGTCACTAAAGGGTTAAGACATTCGACGGCGTGGGTAATGATAATAATTTTACTAAGTCTATTGTTTCTGTATGTATGTATAATCGTATGGTATAATGTGCTTAGCTGTATTTGTCTACGAAATTGAGAATTAGTTTCTATATTTTAGCACATAAAAATATCGTTATTTCTATTTCTTGCATTGTTTCCAAGGCATTTCAGCAGAAAAGAAAGGAATTTACTTTACAATACTGAATATATCAATGCTAATTTGATTGAAAGTTTGCTGCTGTTGAAAGCATCAGTAGCTTTTGTTCAAATTACTCTTAATACATTCAGAATATTATATGATTATAAGAAATAGATTCCCTAAGTTCCTTGTCTGTACATAGATGTATAAATTTGTACATGTTATATATATATATATATATATATATATATATATATATATATATATATATATATATATATATATATATATATATATATATATATATATATATATATATATATATATATATATATATATATATATATATATATAAAATGTGTATATATGTTAATGAGGGCCTCTGCTAGATCAGGCCGTGTAATTGAAGTGCTACCCTCAATAAATAACGATTATTATTATTATTATTATTATTATTATTATTATTATTATTTTTATTATTATTATTATTATTATTATTATAGGCAGCAACAGCAGTCGTCAGTTTGGTCTATCTTGAGTTTTCGGTACATATATTATTTCAGAGGATTATGCTCAGGTCTCAAGCGGATGGTCCATGTCTGACCTCTTATGAGATAGATAGCAATATGCATCATGCTGGTTTCTCTCTATGTGGCATATTTCACTGCATATTTTAGCATGCTATTTTTGATGATCGTCTTTAGTTCAATGTAGTTCACATCATTTTCAAGCTGGTTTAGAATACCTCCTTTTTAACAAAGGGCCTTTCCAGTTTTAGCTAAACCCCGCCCATCTCTAGCTAAGCTCCACCCACAGCTCGCTCGTGTTTGGATTGATCGATCCCTGAACTCACTGATTATCGTCATGCCGTCCTTAATTATGACGTCATCATACACTTCACGTACTTGATTATAGCATCATGGGATGGATGGATAAACTTGGATAGGTCAATTTTCTCTGCCATCTTGCGTGGTACAGTTCTGCAGTGGCGTAGAGTGATATCTTTTCAGGTTGGGCGAACAGGTTGTAAATTTCCAACTTTGTGGAGGGTTAGTGAGGGGTGTCTTCTCCCTCTACGATAAAGTTTGGAGGTTATTTTCCGGGGAAAATGTGAAATCTAGATAGTCTCAGAGAGCATCTCCTGTGTTTGTAGAGGAGTATTTGTACCTTCAAGTTGCTTGTGAAAACTTTCCGTTTTATTATCTGGAAGCTGTCCACATTAGAGCCCATTGACAGGGAATCAAACCCACAACCGGCGAGAGCGCCTAGCATCATAGCCCACAAACGCTTCCACCACACCAACGCCGCAAGACGTTGCGGCGTTGGTGTGGTAGAAGCGTTTGTGAGCTATGCTGCTAGGCGCTCTCGCCGGTTGTGAGTTCGATTCCCTGCCAATGCCAAAATACCTTAATGCAACGACTCCTTGCATAATTAGAGTCCAGGAGCTTTTGAACTTGCGAGCTATTCAGTAGGTGGGTGATGCCCGGACCTGAAAATTCAAATAATGGGCCCTACTTGCCAACGAGCGGTGAAGAACTAATTAATGTATATACATACACCACCCCCGCCACCATGCTCGCCAATTCTTTATAAATATACTAGTTCTTCACAGGAAACAGCGAAAATGCATTTGATTTATTTGTGAATTTGTCATAGAAACTGCAGGACAGGTGGAAAGCAATAGAAGATTATTATCCCCACCCGTAAGAAGAGGAGGGTAATACCATCTTATATGTCTGCCTGTCTGCCTGTCTGCCTGTCTGCCTGCCTGCCTGCCTGCCTGCCTGTATGCTTGCCTGCCTGCCTGCCTGCATGTCTGTCTGTCTGTCTGTCTGTCTGTCTGTCTGTCTGTCTGTCTGTCTGTCTGGCTGGCTGGCTGGCTGGCTGGCTGGCTGGCTGTCATGCTGTCCGTTTGTCTGTCATGCTGTCTGTCTGTCTGTCTGTCTGTCTGTCTGTCTGTCTGCCTGCCTGCCTGCATGCCTGCCTGCCTACCTACCTGCCTGCCTGCCTGCCTGCCTGCCTGCCTGCCTGCCTGCCTGCCTGTCTGTATGTCTGTCTGTCATGCTGTCTGTTTGTCTGTCTGTCTGTCTGTCGGTCTGTCTTTATGTTAGGAGTTGTATCTAAAAACACACTAATTTGATTACGGTCAAATTCTAACAAAACGATGGAAGTTTTTGTGCAAGACGATTTCTAAATATTGGCCGTGATCAGGATAACAGAACTTGGATCAACTCATGGACCTGTGCATGTTTCGGAAACCACTGTTCCGATTTGGCTCACATTTTAACACAGAAAAGGGTACGGCCATGCACTAGGATTCTAAGATTTTGGGCGTGATTTGAAAAAGCTGAAAATAATCGAGAAAATCCTAAAGCAGTTTACAATGTGACAAGACCTGGGTGGGGTGGGGGTGAGCGATGATATGCAATCTCTGATTGTTCATGGTTTTTAATAGGATAGGGAGAAACAAAGTATGGGTCACACAAGCATATATATAGTAGATCTTTACAGTAGCCTGTTTCATGACCCATACTTTGTTTCTCCCTATCCTATTAATAACCATGAACAATCAGAGATTGCATATCCTCGCTCACCCCCGCTCCACCCAGGTGTTGTCACATTGTAAACTGCTTTAGGATTTTCTCGATTATTTTCAGATTTTTCAAATCACGCCCAAAATTGTGGAATCCAAGTGCATGGCCACACCCTTTTCTGTGTTAAAATGTGAGCCAAATCAGAACAGTGGTTTCCGAAACGTGCACAGGTCCAGGATTTGATCCAAGCTACTGAATTAATCTGGCTAATAATCATCTCGTAAATATAAAAAACTTCCTGTGCTTTTTTATATTAAACCTTCGGATTTGGTCAGAAGTATACCTATAAAGCTGAAATTTGGCTGTTCGTCACTTTGCCACTCGGATTTTCCGAGTCTGAAAATCGGAAGTTCAACAGAACAGTGAATAATAGGAAGCTAACAAATGTTTTACAACTGGTATCAAATTTCCTACTGGTGCATATAAGTTTTACCAGGTGAGGCAGTCCTGCCCCCAACCCCATGGCACACCCACGCTACGCCACTGCAGTTCTGGGATCTACGATAGTGTGAGCTTTCATGTGACTGATATATAAATACAATCAAAGACGAGGTACGTTCATTTACCACAGTTCTGATGGTCTGGGAGTCATTCTACATCACTGATTGTATTTGCTTGATTCTTTCGAGCTTATTCATGGCTTTGAAGGATTTCTATTTCTTCCAGAATAGTTTCACTTTTTACCTTGTAATTTCTGGCAAGATATGTATGTGGGTATGGGGAATGTGTCTAGATGTCATTCGCCATGTAGTAGCCATTCCTTTCTATACTTAGTAGTAGTGTGTCGTGGAGTAATCTATATCATAGTGCAGCACTGTCAAGTATCTCACAATTTGTGCATTGTTGACAGTGTTTGCTTGTCCATGGCAGATCCTGGTCAGGTCGACATGTACTGTGGTGCACTAACTTACGCTGTACGACGTCATAGCGCATTGCTTCGCATCGTGATGTGATAAGAAACCACACAACGTGCCGCGATGCACTATGATGCGAATACGAATTGATTTGGTGAAATGCTATATGATTTCAGATAAATAAATCTCAATGTGCTGGAATGGCATGCGTCCCTATAATGTGCAACACAAGACGACGCATCCCCGTGCAATGAACGGTAATGCTATATCACAGTATGATGCGATCACAAATATAGTTTATGAAATATTTGCTCAGACGAATGACTAACCAGTACTATTTACATAACCTTTGACTGCTAATTGGTGTTTTACATAACAATGGTAACGTTCTAGATGTTGCAGAACAGTTTCAGCAACTTATTTTCAAAACGTTTCACACATAGGATAGCAATAATCCGTTTTATTATTACCTACTGTAGCATGATATCCGTCTAGTATATCAAAACAATCAGCTTATAACATTCAATATTATGTTTTACAGATGTTATATGCGACGACAGGCTATCCAATTCCAAAAGGTAAACTATTTTCGACAAAATCGGGTAAATAGTATTTTAGCGTTTGAACACAGAAGTGTAGTTTTTGAAACTGTGATATGGGAGGATTAGCTCGTTTACGTGCTCTGGGTGCATTTACGGTGACTGTCTGTCCGAGACATAATCCCTTAGCAAGTAAGACAGGGACAGCTTTACTGTCAACGACAACTACTAAAGGCGCGAATGACCATTTTAAATTCGCACGTGTTGGAGTAGCGGGGTCCTTTGATTGGGCTATCAGGCACTGTTCCTACCACGAACGGGAAACAGGTTGTGTTTGATCACTGAGACCCTGAGGTCCCGATCAAACTAGCGGATCCAATTACGAGATCTTCACACCTCATTCTCGAAGCAAACTAGCGCTAAAATGTTTGTATTTGACGAATTTGATTCAAGAGCGGGGATTGCTTGTACGCCTTTGAAGATCCGTTTGTAAATAAGTTCTCGAAAAATTAATCCTGCTATCAATTACACGAGAGTTTTCGAGGTTAATTCTGGCGGGCGCCCCCTATCTATGGACTGTTCATCACATAGGCCAGCATAGTACTTCCGTCAAATGCGCTTCCATTTCCGGGCAAGGCACACTACCAGCGTATCATCTAAAGGTTAATTAACCAGGTTTTCTTTCCAGGTAAGCCGAAGTACCCAATATTGATAGGCCCTACATAATAGCTGCGGGGTAGAAGAGAAGTGGAAACTCGTTCTTCTATAAAAGATTCAAAGCGAAATGTGTTTTATTAGGTTGATATTGTGCTCTGTTTAAAACGGTTAATGGACCTATCCATGTTTAGCTATGCCCCGCCCATCACTAGCTAAGCTCCACCCACACCTCGCCGTGTTGGGATTGATCGATCCCCGAATGCCCTAGCCATCAATTTCCTGAAAACTATACAGGGAAGCTGTTGAATATTTTGTAACTAATTAGACTGGGTGCTGTTGCTGCGATAGGCAGCAACAGCGCCCAGTCAAATTTATTTCAAAATATTCAACAGAATATTTATTAAATAGTAAAAGCAAACAATTTGTACAACAGCCCATAGACCGTTATCAAATACGCGTTCGTGACGTACTTATCGACGTCATTCATGACGTCGTTCATTATGATGTCATTGTACACACCACGCAGTTCATTATGACGTCATATGATGGGTGGGTACTCTGGAAAGGTGAATTAGTATGTTCCTGACTGACAGCAGATATATCTATATCTTATACGACATAACGTTATTTATGATAGAAAGGCCTATACATCCTATGTAATATTAACAATATTAACTCGCTGAACCCTTTAGTGGATAAATTTGGTCAGGAAAATATAAATATTTCAAATTTAATGTCTATTTGCAGGCCAAGAGAAGACGAATTTTTGAGAATTTACAACTGGAGTGGCTGGCTCGGTTACCGAGCCAGTCATTTCAATAGTAAATTTTCAAAAATAGTCTTCTTTTGGCATGCAAATGAGCATTCCTCAAGACCACTACAGAAACCATTTGGCACAAACGGGTTAATAACGCAATGAAGTGTTTTCATTGGTTCTTAGCGCGGGACAGTTATTTTATATTGACCGCTCAGAATAGGCTACGGCCGTTCTCGTGTCGTTAGATATCACTACGCCGAAGTCGATCGCTAGTGACGCAAGTCATAGGCAGCGATGGGGTAGAAATTCAACGCGCCAATATCAAATTTGCGCCGTTGATAGCAAGTTACAAATATCAAATTTTATATCTGCGCGCCCGTTGGCCAATGACGCAGGGGACCAATATCGAATTTGATATCGACGCACCCGTTGGTCAATGGCGCAGGGTATAAATATCGAATTTGATATCGGCGCGCCCGTTGGCCAACAGCGCAGGGTACCAATATCGAATTTGATATCGACGCACCCGTTGGTCAATGGCGCAGGGGACCAATATCGAATTTGATATCGACGCACCCGTTGGTCAATGGCGCAGGTGATCAATATTGAATTTGATATATTTAGGGCGATATGAAACGGTATCAAAGTACACCAATTTCTGTTTGTAACCAAATCTTATTAATGGCTGGCGAACACAATAAATAACTAAATAAATAAAACGCGATAATTCTTTCATTTGAATACTTATAACACAATTTCGTATAATTATGAAATCAAATAGCGCAATAGCACACAATGTTATATAATATTAAAAGGTGTATATTCACACCAAAATACTTGAAAATAAAATTGGTATCAATGATATTTTGACCGTAGCGAACTTATCTAGAACTAATTGGCCAACGGGCGAGCCGATATCAAATTCGATATTGGTCCTTGCAGCGTTGGTCAACGGCGACGCCGATATCAAATGCCATATTTGTCCCTGCGCCGTTGACCAACGGCACAAATTCGATATTGACGCGTTACAGCAATACCACGTGTGACGCCCCATAGTAGCCTATGTAAGATATTTGATTGCTGGCTGTGTAAATAAATAAACCTTGATTGGCGAACATTTTGCTCGTAGTTCAAATTACAAATGCTATGTTTATCGGCGTAAGACGTCCAGTGTACTAAGTGCCAGGTTGCCATTAGCCGCCCTTGCTAATCGTATAGCTATTGGAAGATCCAAGTTGGGTTTTCAGAGATCGGCGTTAATGGAAAATATGTCGAGATTCCATTTTATATATGATAAATAAAATCTCAAACTCGGTCCCATTTAATATCACTATGATCAACCTATTACAAATTTCTCGTGCAAAGCCGTAATTTTCAACTCGGTTGATAATTGCGATATTAAATGTAACCTTGTTTAAGATCCTCTATTTAGATGTATGCATGTCCAGTATGCTATACCTGAATACCTGAGCGCAATTTCAGCATTTGTAAAAAGGCATATGTGAATTTCATCGAATTTATCATTTCTTATAGTGCAAACCACATCGGTTAACACACATGTGTTGACACTGGTGCTGTAATGGTCACAAAGTCACAGCATCATTTAGAGCGCAGATCAGACATCGTTTCTAAAACAGAAACGTTTTGGTTAGTACAATTTTAAACATGATTTTCGATATGTTCTGCTGAATATTCTGAACCTAATGGACCCTTCCATTTTAAGCCATGCCCGCCCATCTCTAGCTAAACCCCGCCCACACCTCGATGGGGTTGGGATCGATCGATCGCTGAACTCTCTGACTATCAATTTCCAGAAAATTATACAGGTAAGCTGTTGAATATTTTGAGCCTAATTTGACTGGGTGCTGTTGTTGCCTTATTAAATAGTAGAGATATACAATTTGTCCAACTTGTCGAACTATAGAATCATTTATGACGTAATGATTATGACGTTATTCTACCCGACGCTTAGCTGATTATGACGTCATATGACTTCTTTACTCTGGAAAGGTCCATTGGATTAGAAGATGTTGTTGCCGTATATGCAGCAATCTTATCCAATCCAATTATGTTTCAAATATTCAAGAGTACATGTTAAATTATTTCTGTATCGTACTGTGCTTTCAAACTTTGCCTGTCCATAAAATGTACTGAGTAGACACTGTCCGTGAATTACTATTTGCCTTTTCGCAAATTGCTCTGTCTATCATCGTGCTTTCCCATTGAGAGTGTATGAAAGATTCTTATATTCTATCATGTAAGTTCTCTTTATTTCACCCCATGCAATTTTCGTGGTATCTTAGTGTTGCTCCAAGTAATAACCTACTACTGGGTATAGTAAGATAAGTAGCATTCAGTTTTTTCCACATAGTAATGGTTCAGATCATGATCCTGTTCTTGCAAAGGTGTCACTGAGTGTTTCAGCCAAATCTAGCGGGAAGTCTCATGTAGCAAAGAGAACAGTGTGTGTCTGGCATAAGGCAGACATCCAGAAATGTAACCATGTGGTAAGACACGATATACCCAGCTCTATCCAGACACAGTTTGATTCATTGGACGAGATTGAGTCAGCCATTAATCGCTTGACAGATACCCTTACGAATCCGACAGAAAGGTCTGTCCCCTACAAGATCACCTTCTCCAACTGGAAACTCAAATCAATTCCTGAAAGTGTTCTACTTATACACAAAGAATCCAAAGCAGCATTTTGAAGATGACAAGGTAGGCCAAAAGACTCGCCACTTTTCGATGATGTCAGACGTTTCAAGAAAGAAGTCTGTAAACGCTAACAACAGGTACATATACGGGTGGATCAGAACGAGTTGAACACCCTGATACAAGATGCTAATTCTGATGAACAGAAACCTTTCTTCAAAATACTAAACCGCTAGAGAAATAGACAAGCTGGAGTCACTGGGGAGCTGATCATCGATGGACAGAGCCTTACGTTTACTGAGCATATTAGGTAGGCGTGGCAGTGTTATAATACGGTACGTCATCCTACGTCAGCCTACATGTGACGTAATAGTCTATGAAGTAATATACTTGATTGCTACCTAGGATTCCTCATTTGACTTCAGCAACTGGCAAATAGAATAGCAGCAAACATTCGAGCGAAGATTCAGAATTGCACGGGCTGAGGAAAATCCTTCCTCGCCAGCGATTTGGTGAAAACTACATTAATCATAACGACCACGCCCACTAATTATACTGTTGCCCTTTCTCACGTTAAGTCGACAATTGCAGACAAATATTAAATAATGACATGTCAAATCATATACAATAACCGTCTTGATATTTGCTTCTTTTTGTGACCTTAGCACAATATTCTGATTATATAACAACAAATTAAATTAAGCACCGTTTTCATCGCGATGTCTCCAAATTGTTATTTCAAAGTAGCTAAATCTGGATCCAGTTGGGAACACTGAGAAAAAGTTGATTTAAGTTGTTGCTGCATCAGACATGAACCTCTCAACTAAAATATTGCCACGACATTCAGCAGTGTGTTCATGGTAGCTTAATGGAAAAATGTCATCTAACTACGCCCGATATAAGGTGAGCTGTTAATGCCTTATGATGATTTGTAGAATTGTGGTAGGGTCGATTAAAAATACTGGACTATTTCTTCTCGGGGATGGATCATATTTCACTAGAACAGATGACGTAACGCGGTGTTCGTTACTGTATTTCTACACGAGCAGGTGTGAGTCCGTAAACAGGAATATTCGCGTCGTGCTGAGAAGTCAATCCATTACATCACATTTATAATCATATTACATTATTAAAGCGGTATGGGTTGACTTGTTGGACAATAGCTTGTCAGACACACGTTATTGCTTCTTTTTAACACAGAGTCAACAAATCATTGCTTAAGTCTTTAGCGACATGAGAAATACAGATCCGCCATTGTAGAGCAGATCACTTTTCTGATTGTCGTAAAGTATCGGTCCAAACGAGATTTGATCAGATTTACGACACTTTGATGGTACATGCTAGGTTAATGGAGTCTCAAAGGCGATGAATACAATTTCAGGAAGATTTTGACAGTTGGTTTAGACTTATTAGATCGTATGTATTTTAATTCTATGCGTGTTGCAACTTTCCCACACTAAATTAGTCGTGTAATATAATAATAATAATAATAATAATAATAATAATAATAATAATAATAATAATAATAATAATAATAATAATAATTGTTGTTCAACTACCCAAAACCATGTGTTCTGTTTAATTGAAATTACCCCCAATTCCTATTTCATTATCTATTATTCATCCAAATGACCACCCGATCATTTGTTGGTCTGTTACCCAATCAATTCATCAATATTCTCTGCATGTACGTATCTTGGCTGGTCAGTCAAATAAGTAGTTGTTGCATGTACGTAATCAGTGGATCGATGGTTATCTGGTCTGTCAGTCGGTTTGCAGGTCAGACGTATGGGCGATCAGTTTGGTGGAAGGCCAATCATTTGGTTGGTCAACTGATCGGTGGTGGGTCAGTCAGTCAGTTAGGCGGTCAGCCGGTTGGTATGCTGGTCAGCCAGACATTCGTCCAGTTGGTCGTCCAGTCAGTTTGTTGGTAGGCCGGGTACTCAGCAGTCAGTCAATCAGTCGGTCGGTCCGTCAGTCGTTTATTTGCTTGGTCTGTCGATTATTTATTAGGCCTGTTGGTCGTTTGACTGTTCGTCAGCCAGCCAGCCAGCCACCCAGCCAGCCAGCCAGGCTGCCAGCCAGCCAGCCAGCCAGCCAGCCAGCCAGCCAGCCAGCCAGCCAGCCAGCCAGCCAGCTAGCTAGCTAGCCAGCCAGCCAGCCAGCCAGCCAGCCAGCCTGCCTGCCTGCCTGCCTGCCTGCCTGCCTGCTTGCCTGCTAGCCTGCTAGCCAGCCAGCCAGCCAGCCAGCCAGCCAGCCAGACAGCCAGCCAGCCAGCCAGCCAGCCAGCCAGCCAGCCAGCCAGCCAGCCAGCCAGCCAGCCAACCAACCAATCAACCAACCAGCCAGCCATCCAACAAACCAACCAACCAACCAACCAACCAACCAACCAACCAACCAACCAACCAACCAACCAACCAACCAACCAACCAACCAACCAACCAGTCAGCCAGTCAGCCAGTCAGCAAGCCAGCCAACCCGCCAGCCAAGCAGCATCGATCTCTCAGTCCATCGATCTGTTAGTCAGTCGAAGGGTCCACCATGTCGTTGGTTAGCCAGTTGATTGAAGAAACAATGGGGCATGTGGCTTGTGGATGGTAGGTCCCTGGGTTGTTCTAATTAGTTGGTTCCATGGTACGTAAGTATATGGGTGAAAGGGTGTGTGTGCGGCTGGGTGTGTTGTTGGGTGGCACCCACCCATCCACACAGAGGACGATGAACGGACAATCAATGAGCACGGTGTGCAACAGACCTAAAATCGGCTAATAATTGAAAGGCTTTGCAGCTCAGCTTTAAAGTGACTTGCTTATGATGTTTGACTTGAACTGCTCAAGCCTAAACTGGAAACACGTTATCCTATGCAAACGAGTGCATCAGGGATATTGCACTCAATATTGTATCATTATCCAATCGTCCTCTAATCATAAGTTTGTTAAGTTTTTTTGTGGCAGCAAATTCAACCGCCTTAATGAATAGCTCGTGCATGGGTACATGCTACAGGTGTACTCGTATGGGTCTGTTTCGTCACTTGGTCTCGTATGTAAGATATGTATGTAAGACAGTGCGGAGTATTTCCGGGTTGCGAATCACGCATAGGGACGTCATACTTAACAAGCCCATATGCAGGGTTCATCACTGCTGTTCAGATCTATGACTAGAAGTACCAATGTAGCGACCCAATAACCAATTTGCCGCGTTTGTAAACGATACAGGACCACTTCGTAAACGGCGTGTGCTATATACCAATTTTTTACCGGTGCACCTGTTTGTAAATAGCGCACGGCCCATATACCAATTGGTTATTGGCACACCCGTTTGTAAGCCGTGCACCGCCAATATACCAATTGCATGGTTATCGGTATGGCTGTTAGTAAACAGTGCCGACCCATATACCAATTGGTTATCGGTGCACGCGTTTGTAAACAGCACATGCCCTTATAACAAGTGGTTATCCGTGTACCCATTTGTAAATGACGCATAGTCCATTTGACACTTGGGTATCGGCGCATCCCTTTGCAAAGGTATACCTCCCATATGCCAATACCAAACTATCGACAATAGACTTGATGGAATACATCCATCCATTCATTAACTCCGTCTTACTGACCATTTCATAGATCCTCAGTTGTTTAGGCACATCTGCCCGTATGCGTGTGTTGTTAATTTATTTGTTCGTTCGACAATCTGTCTGTTCGTCCGTTCACCCATTCTTTCGCTCGGTTATATTTAGTAATTCAGGATGCATGAGAACACGAATGAGCGCCTATTTTCGTGTGCATACATCAGCAAATTCGGGACAATTGAATCAATTCAAGCCGCTGATTAATACATTGTTTTCTGATTACACATAATGTTAGTACCTAAAGAACAAAATGATTCATGAGAGGATAACGCGAGGATCAAATGAAGCGACTAACATTAAGTAGAATTCGCGTGTTATTGGACTACATTCATAAACACCTTAAATAATGCTCGCATTTATTAAAGAAATGTTAAATCTTCTCATATATATTATCCATTAGCAGAGCGAGAAATAATTTTTTTTAAACTAAGCAGCACTTAGTATCCTATGCTTAAACTATCCAGAGCAAGTGACTGTGGCAAAAGAAGTCGCTGAAACAGAGTGACGGGGATGTGGATGCAGATCAAGGAAATATAGTAGCCATCTTGGATTTCGTTATGATGACGTCCATCACACCAAATTAGGTATTATGATGCCAGTGAATAACAATTTTCATAAATTTCTGCCGATTTGCCGTGACCCAGAACACCATCACAGGCGTCAAAGACCACAAATTTGCCACGCTTACACATTAATTTCACTGAGCGCACAAAGACCAAATTTTAAAGTGCTCAGAACAAAATTCCACAATGCCCACACATCTGTATTCTTTTCTAGAAACTATAAGGTGTACTGATTCAGAAAACCTAGGAATTATTTTTCCGTTACCTTTCCCCTGCAAAAGTCCATTTCATGAGATATAGGAAGATCGTAGTTAATGACATCAAGTCAGAAAGCAAAGAAGTGATAAGTGATATCCTGCAGTGTATAGTACTATGGCCTCATACTGCTCGTTATATACATAAGATTAATGATCTACCAGATATAGTGAGAGCACAAGCCTATCACTTTGCAGATGACAAAAAAATATACCAGAGAATAGGTAGAAAACTGAAGTCGAGAAAGCACTACAAAACTTCCTACACGTGCTGTAGTCCCCCTGGTTGCTACGATTCACTACAGGTGAGTGTATATATAGTGTGCAGCTCAAGATACCGCACTGCTTTGGAAAAAGAGAGTCATAGCTTACTCTCGTGCCTTCATTTTTAGGCATTGGCCGTCCTGCAGGCTACGCGAGCTAGGGCTGCCTGCACTCAAATATAGATGACTCGGAGGGAACGTGATTGTACAGGATCTTGAATGCGATATACAACCCAGCTATGATTACAGGATTGATAAATGTATCCACTAATAAGATATTAAGATACGATACCATGAAACTAAACACACGAGCTGCAAATTGAGGATTCCAGTGTATCCAGCAATCATATTACGTCATAATCAACTACGTGGCGTGTGGGGGTGACGTCGTTATAATAAATGTTATCATGAATGACGTAGAAAAGTTCGTCATGAACGCATAATTGATAACGTAGTAATCATTGTTGTACGAATTGTATGTCTTTACTATTCAATAAACATACTGTTGAACATTTTGAAACTAATTTGACTTTACGGTGTTGCTGCCACAGCACCCAGTCAAATTAGTTTCAACAGATTCAATAGCTTGCCTGTTTAGTTTTCTGGAAATTTGATTGTCAGGGAGATCGGGATTTGATCAATCTCAGCACGAGTGAACTGTCGGTGGAACTTAGCTAAAGATGGACGGGGCATAGCTAAAACTGAATTTCTCCATTGCTCAAAAGAAGTGGATGTTCACAAATAAAGTGTTAGAGATATTACATAGCATACCTTTCGTATTCATAGGAGTGGGAACCGATTTGACGTGGGTTTCAACAAGCGGAGAAATTAGCTTGTACAAGTAGTGAAGTTAAATAATTTAATAATGTTTAAATTAGCCCGGTTTCAGCATTATCACCGCAGGTTGCTGTCGAATTAGTTTTAAAAAATCTTCAACAGCTTACCTGTATAGCTGCATTCAAATTTGATTTCTGAAAATTCACAGATTAAGGGTTAGCGATTTGAAGCTTCTACCGGGAAAATGTATTATTTCGAATCAAAAATAACTGTGATTCCTTTATATGAATTGTTGTACATTATAATCGTTGTTTGCCAAATTGTATCATCAGATTATAGTCCTCTTGTTGAGAAAAACAATGATATGAAGTGTTCATATCATAACAATAAGTATTGCAGTGACCAAATTACCGGAAAGTACCCCGAACTCTGAACAAACTCGTCTGTCCACTTGGGTAACGAGAACGACTTTACCCTAGATACTTGCTCTGGTTGAAGTGTGTCCCAACATGGATTTGACCCATGTATATTGGTGCACAATACGTTAGAATATGTTCTTACAGATTGGTTTTACACTCAATGTGTTACCAATCGTGAAACAGGTTTTACACTATTCAGCATTCGAAATTTACTAAGCGTACCCGCAAATCTGGGAAACCTTTTCCCACACATTTACCACTACATCGCCTTATGAAATAGCATCAGCACCTATTATTGTTGATGTTATCATGGAGTGTTCAGGCCTAAATACAACAGCTCTTACAGTTTCTAGGTGGACACAGATTTGTCATACATTTTCTGGTTGAGAACTCCGATCGACACTATTTTCCGATTAGCTCTCCGGGAGAGCCGTGTGCTATTGTATAATCTCCTGTCAGTCTGCATTAACCTGTACAGTGGATTATTTATTTTATTAAGCAATCTGATTACATTATTAACTAATTGCTCGTAAAAGCGATGACACAACTCCATCAACTCCAGTGCATTGTATCTTTCTCGGAAAACAACACACTCGGGAAATGCAGATATCGGAATTTAGAGTGAGTCAGACTCAACAGCAACCACGCAACAGAGCCCATTTCTCAAATGGGTAGACATGCTTAAGTAACGATTTCCAGACCGCAAACATGCCAATGTGGGGATAATGGTCATCTAAACAAGATGACGTCAATCATGTGACCTTGTAATGTGGAATGTTCAACTCCAGGACGCGCTCTCCGTGCGTGTCTTATTTACCGTAGCGTCACATTACAGATCTAACCTGGAGAATATCCGCTCCAAGACAATGTGTTGGGCATCAGAGTCCACCTGCTATTAAAGTACCCATGAAACTCAATATATGTCTATACAGTACTAGGTCCGTCTCACCAATGCTTTACCACTGTGGCAATTTGACAGCTCCAAAAACCCTCATGAGTAAACTCATGCTTGTCGTTTTAAACACACGTAAACCAGCATGATCTACCACTGGTAACACAGAGTAATCTCAAATTTAGCACAAAATGTACACCATCAGTGATGGTAGCGCCACAGCCATGTGGCCATGTTCAGTATAGGCAATCCTTAGAATCATCATCATCGTTATCGTCGTCGTCATTGTCGTCGTCATCGCCATCACCATCATCGTCATGGTCGGCATCGTCGGTATCGTCCGAATAATCATCATGGCATAATAATGAATGACGTCATTATGACGTGTCTTGAATGACGCACATAAGTCTGTTATTAACGCATAGTTGACGATGGACTATGCGTTGTTGTATGAATTATATGTCTTTACTATTTAGCAAATAGTCTGTTGAATATTTTGAAACTAGTTTCACGGGGCGCTGTTGCTACCTATGGCAAAATATTCAACAGCTTACCTGTATAGTTTTTAGGAAATTGATAGTTAGGCCATTCGGGAATCGATCAATCCCAACATGGCGAAGTGTGGGTGGAGCATAGCTAGAGGTGGGCCGGCATAGCTAAAACTGGAAAGGTCAATTGTCCAATTTTTGATATTGTAGAACAAAATCAAAATTGCATGCATACCATTGTCATACACATCTGCTCGTGTCGACTCGGTCACATCTTCTCAGCCATAGCATGCGGTTCGGGGGTGGGGGGCGGTATGGTTTGAGATTGTATAATAATAATAATAATAATAATAATAATAATAATAATAATAATAATCGTTATTTATTGAGGGTAACACTTCAAGTACACGGCCTGATCTAGCAGAGGCCATCATTAACATATATACATAATTTTATACAATATGTACAGATTTATACATCTGTGTACAGACAAGGAGCTTACTGAATGTATTTCTATTTTGTATCATCATTTTTTTTATCTGTTACCTCATTAGCCAAAAGATGAATATGAATTTCTGTACTTATAAGCGATGGAAGTAATGCCAAAAATTTGCTCCATCTATGCAAATCACATATCCATCACACATAGAGCACGTTGAAAGATATATCGGGTATTAGCCACAGTCAGCTCCATGTCTTTCTATTTCTGCAAAGCACAGGTAGGGCACTCTTGTGATATTGTAATTTCATTAATTCGTTATTTCCTTCAGCATCACACAACTTCTCGTATTTTTCATTCTCGATGCTCTCACAAATAAGAGGTTCCAATTACATTTCCATTTGAGGGTGTGTCTGTTTTCTGAGATACATAGAACTGCATTACGCAATTTGCGTAATAATAATTGTTTGCTGAGTTAATATGTTTATAATAAAATAAAACAGAAATTCTAAATTTACTTTCGCTCAATGAATCCTTGATAATAATGTAATCGACAGAGAGATCAGATCTGTCACTCAAGTATCTGACGTCATAACCAAATACGGCATGCTGCATGACATCGCAATCAAAGTAATGTAGCTCCGTTACGAAAACAACAGCCACTAGCCAAATTAATCTCCAAATATACAAAAGCCTACCTATATTTTAACCTGATGCCAACGTGTGTAAAAACTTGCCAAAACTGAACTAGAAATAGACCTTTCCAGTTTATCCATCCATCATATGACGTCATAATCAACTACGTGACGTGTATGGTGACGTCATAATCAAAGACGTCATGAATGACGTAGATAAGTACGTCACGAAATCATAATTGGTGACGGACTAAGCGTTGTTGTACGAATTGTATATGTTTACTATTTAATAAAGATGATGTTGAATATTTTGAAACTAATTTGATTGGGCGCTGTTTATTGGTGTTTGTGTGTGGGAAACATCATCACCTTGCAATATGGATTTATAAAAGCTGTACATATCATCGATAGCTATTTTGCATTTATCTGATTTAGGATCTTGTGATTTTATTATTTTCCAATATTCGCGTGTGTTGGTTCTACGTAGCTTTTCTATCTAATTTTAAAATCTCTCTTGTTTTCACTTATTGCTTTGTTCATCGTATTTTTATACTGTTTGCTGGCTTCGATTAAATTTGTAATGCTTGCGTCTGTTTTCTTTAGTCGATGCTCGTTTCTAAATTTATGGTATCGTTTTCTCGCCCAGTTGACATTCTTTATTGAATTTGAATGCATTTTTCATTTTGCCATTACTATTGTCTTGCGCTGATAGCAGCTTTTCCAAATAACGGTGCTATATTTTCGACTACCTGGTTAACATCAATCTTAAAGTTCAATCGACTTATTTGATAGCTCTCAGTTTTAATACAGAGATCTGTATACATCTGGTTTTCTAGAACCTTTTCTACAAAAATGTGAGATTTGTCAGATTTCCATCTTGCTGGGTACTGACCATAGGTCCGTTTGTATTACGGGTTATACCCATATTAACTAATTAGTTAATACTCTAATAAATAATTGTTCAATTCGTGCATCTACTATCTGTTGAGCCTTATTGTCTTTAGACTCGCATGACTAAGTTTTAAAGTATGCTTTCATTACGAATTCTCCACCTGAATCCTTCAATTATACGTCATGCTTGCTTTCTGTTGCGTTATTTCCTTCAAACGGCTTGGAAGCAATGAAATAATGTCTTCTCATTAACACATTGCTATTTGAATGAATATTTACGCTCTGTAACCATGTTAGTGTTGCCGGTTACATTGGGTGTCGTGTGCACATCGGGTATTGCAAGTGAATTTCACAACTTCAACCTCAAGCACAGGAATATTTTAACAGTCCTTCTTAAATCAATCTGTATTTAAATAACGTTTGTGTTCTATAGGACAGCGACCAATTAGAACTAAATTAACCAATACCTGCTACTGCTACTGCTACTGCTACTGCTACTGCTACTGCTACTGCTACTGCTACTGCTACTGCTACTGCTGCTACTACTGGTACTGATGCTACTGCTGATACTGCTGCTGCTACTACTGCTGCTACTGCTACTGCTACTGCTACTGGTGCTACTGCTGCTACTGCTGCTACTGCCTCTGCTACTCCTACTGCTACTACTACTGCTACTGCTACTGCTACTGCTACTGCTACTGCTACTGCTACTGCTACTGCTACTGCTACTTCTGCTGCTACTGGTGCTAATGCCACTGTTACTGCTACTGCTACTGCTACTGCTACTGCTACTGCTACTGCTACTGCTACTGCTACTGGTGCTACTGCTGCCGCTACTGCTGCTACTGCTGGTGCTGCTGCTGCTGCTGCTGCTACTGCTACTGGTACTGCTGCTACTGTTGCTACTGCCGCTGCTACTGGTACTGATGCTACTGCTGCTACGGCTGCTGCTACCACTGCTACCACTGCTGCTGCTGCTACTACTGCTACTGCTACTGCGACTACTACTGCTACTGCTACTGCTGCTACTGCTGCTACTGCTGCTACTGCTGCTACTGCTGCTACTGCTGCTACTGCTGCTACTGCTGCTGCTGCTGCTGCTGCTGCTGCTACTGCTACTGCTGCTACTGCTGCTTCTACTAGTACTGCTGCTACTGCTGCTGCTGCTGCTACTACTACTGCTACTGCTACTGCTACTGCTACTGCCACTGCTACTACTACTGCCACTGCTACTGCTACTGCTACTGATACTGCTACTTCTACTGCTACTGCTACTGCCACTGCTACTGCTACTGCTACTGCTACTGCTACTGCTACTGCTACTGCTACTGCTACTGCTACTGCTACTGCTACTGCTACTGCTACTGCTACTGCTACTGCAACTGCTATTTATTTATTTATTTATTTATTTATTTATTTTTATTATTATTATTATTACTATTATTATTATTGTGATAATATGTCTTTTCGTGGTTATATTTGTTTACTTTTGCGCTACTGCACTCTGGTCTTTCTGTCTGTCTGTATGTGTGTATGTCTGTGTGGTCTGTCCGTCTGTGTGTATGTACGTGTGTGTATTTGTGTGGTTTGTCTGTCTGTGCGTGCGTGTGTTTGTGTATCCGTGTATATGTGTGTTTGTGTATTTGTGTGGCCGGAGATGTATTTGAAAGACTACTGATAGGCCTACAATTTGACTCTAATCAGAGTACAATAAATTAAGGCCCTTGCCGTGCAAGTTGACTTCCAGACCAAAAATTCTTAAATCCAGATTGGTACAAATTCTGTATCTATGGATATCTCGGAAACCTCCGATCCGATTTGACTCAAATTACTAAAGGTATTGTGGTAGAGTAGGATTCTACAACTTTGGTCGTGATTAAAGAAATCAAAAAAATGTCAAAAGTCCACAATATGGCTAAAATGGAGGTCGAGTGCTTAAAGATTAATCTTGGATACCTGTGGATTACATAATTTTCATAATTTTATTGAATATTGCTGTAGTTAATTTCTTTTGTAACAACACAGATAGACCAAAATTTGCGATACTATCTTACCCCTACGGGACGAGGGAAATTATCATTTAGTTTATTAATTATCATGTTTTAAATTTTACTCAGTTGATGTTTTATATTAAATCGGACCTCGACTGAGATTCTCAATATCTCGAAGATTGCCATGCACATTTTGTCTAAATAGAAGAAATAATTCTGCGCTAAAAAATTCTTTATCACTGCCAGAATCTCCTCTAAACCCAACTATCAATTTCTCTGTCAAGCTTGCCATCATATGATTGACGTGAGTTGGTTAAACAGTTCCGCCCCATCGCCATGTAGGGAGCAGACATGACCGCCGGGGCAGCCTATCAGCGCATCTCGCGCTTGCACAGGGCTAACGATCACAGCTATTAATGTCGGTGTATTTGATAAGCCATTGAGTGAATCACGGCTCTTAGGGTAGATTCGAATTTAATAGAGCAAACCTCGCTTTCCAACTGTTACTTGTAAACTCGTTACGCACTATACACGTACGCTCTGAAAGTATATATATAATTTTATAGTGATTTGTGTCTTTTTCGAATATAGGCCTACTTGTGAGAATGGCAGTAATTTCTGCGTACTTGTGAATTTTGATAGGATCTGTTTTTAACTGAAAATAATTGTATTCAGTCGAACTCGTACCAGCCGATAATTGCCCCCGATGAATCGCCTAATGCCGGAACAAATCAGACACATTAACCATCATTACTTAGGGAAGTTTGCGTAACTTTAAAGTAAGATAAAATTGTGTTTGTAATTTGTAAATTGAATGCAAATCTTTGCCTATGCAATAATTTTACAAAAATGACAGTCGTTTCATCGAGTGAGGGCAGGCGAAAACTGTCCAGTGGATATAGCATTGAGTCCCTAATCGGCAAATCAACGAGTCCGACTCCAGACCGATGCTCATCTAATGACAGAAATACTCGAGACGTTGACCGACAATACGCCACCACTAGCTCCACTTCTGAAGCGCGTGGATCCACCAGAGAAACGCCGATCTTACACCGACCGAAGCCTATTGTAGCCAGAGTTGGTGGATCGTTTGAGAGCGGGATAATTTCACCTCCACGTCGCAGAGGGAAGGAATCGCTTATAAACCATAAACTATTAGAAGAAAGACGTGAATCGTGTGAACGCGATATTTTATATAGACCCTCATTAGAAATAAGAGGACGGCAAGATGACCACGAGAGCGCTATATCCCGCCTTAGTCCGAACGTGCACAGCGAAACAGAGAGTCAGTCACGCCAGTCATCGCCAGCTTTATCTTCTCAGTCATCGCCTTCTTCATTCTCCAACCAAGCTCTGAAATCTCCACCAATATGCCGATCGTCATCCCCTCAACACCAACAGCCAATCCGACCTGCGCATCTGGTGGATCCAGCTGCGGCATCTGGAATCACCACTGAACCCGGTATGTCTCTCGTTTCTTCTACCTCTGCAGCCGCTGCAGCCATGGCAACCGCGGCTATAATGCGTGGAAGCCTGGCAATGCCACTAGCCGCGGGGTGGCCCCACCCTTCAGTTCTAGCTGCAGCGCACGCCCTTCCGAATCAGCACCCGCACCACCACCAGCCAGCACACCTACACTCGTCTATTCCATTAGGAAGCCACGCACACAACCCAACCTCCAGCAGTAACAACCCATTCGGTCTGTCACCAGATTCACCCTTTCATCGGGTACCCTTCTTTCATCCGAACCACCCAGCCGCCATCAACATGCTGCCACATCATCTGTTAGGAGGACAGTCAGTTAGTGGAGGACTTCCAATACCGAACGCAGCGTTACTCGGCCTCCCCAGGGAGCATCCAGCCAGACTCTACCCATGGCAGACTGGACACTTTGGCATGGCAAGACTATCAGGTAAGCTATATCGAAATTTAAAATCTCCTTCTAGGCTCCAAAATTATATTTATGCTACCATTAGCCTGTGTATGAAAACAACCTCTGCAATGGTCTTGAGAAGCGTCAATTTGAATGCCAATATGGAGCTTTTGGTAATGTCCATCGGTAAATAGACAGTAATTAGCCTCCAGAACAAAAATGTCGGCTTTCTTGTAAAGAATCTGCACCATTAAATGGTTAATTGATTTTGCAAGGAGAGGGTTAAAAGTAAGTTATTAGAACTTGTGTCCAACATATTTGTGCTTTTGTTACAATAAAATGTGTTTAAAAATTAGAAAGGTGGAAGTGAATGTCCTTCTGTCAGTGTACATGTGTGCGTGCGTGCGTGCGTGAGTGTGTGCGTGTGTGTGTCTGTCTGTGCGTGTTTGATCGGAAACTAGTGATCCGATTTGATTCAGAATTTATCATATTTTAGTGTATATTTTAATTTGTTCCAGGAAACTACTTAGGATATTGATCTAAAAAAAGAATGCACTCTATCATCAGTGTATGATCCGCTTTCTATAAAATCTCAATTAGTTAATTCCGATAAACCAGAATACAGATTGTCAAATCATCCACGGCGTTAGATACATATTTTTTGTTCAATATTATGATATTAAATTGATAATAATAATAATATAATAATAATAATAATAATAATAATAATAATAATAATAATAATAATAATAATAATAATAATAATAATAATAATAGTGGTGGTGATGCTGATGATGATGACGACGATGATGATGATGATGATGATGATGATGATGATGATGATGATGATGATGATGATGATGATATTATATAGGCAAATAATAATAATAATAATAATAATAATAATAATAATATTATTATTATTAGCATTATTATTATTATTATTATTATTATTATTATTATTATTATTATTATTATTATTATCATCATCATCATCATCATCATCATCATCATCATCATCATCATCATCATCATCATCATCATCATCATCATTATTATTATTATTATTATTATTATTATTAGGCGTATTACTAGGCATATTATTTAGCATAATATTATTAGGAATAATAATAATAGCAGTAGCAGTAGCAGTAGCAGTAGCAGTAGCAGTAGCAGCAGCAGCAGTAGTAGTAGTAGTAGTAGTAGTAGCAGCAGCAGCAGCGGCGGCGGCGGCGGCGGCGGTAGTAGTAGTAGTAGTAGTAGTAGTAGTAGTAGTAGTAGTAGTAGTAGTAGTAGTAGTAGTAGCATAGCAGTAGCAGTAGTAACAGCAGCAATAGCAGCAGTGATAGAAGTAGTAGTAGCATGCCTATTATTATTATTATTATTATTATTATTATTATTATTATTATTATTATCATTATCATTATCATTATTATTATTATTATTATTATTATTATTATTATTATTATTATTATTAACTAAATGCAGCGCAAAGCGGCTCCAACATTCTCAATTCGATAAGGGTCTGTGCGCCGTTCGCCAACGGCACACATTCGATATTGGCGTGTTACATATACATTTAGTGGCTTAAATTGTGTACCTCAGTGGAATGAACCAAATTAAATCTTAACATATGATTGATGATTTCATTCCTTGTAATATAATGTTTGTAGTTCTGAAGATGAATTAAGGTGAACTGTCATTATTTTGAATAGCTGAGTAGAATTTGCATAATTCTTTGCAAGTTTGTCAAGTTTCCTTTACACGGAGTACCATATAATCTATTTCCCTCTCAATCGGGCACCGATATCCAAATGGATACTGGTCCCATACGGATTAGTTCACCGCTCGTGACCAGTTTCAGTTTCCGTTTCTTTATTTATTACACTCAGGCTACCGAGGCAGCATATGAGGGTACATATTTATAACAATTATTATTATGGCGAGTAAAGTGACAAAATATAGTGATTATCACGAAGTTAAGAAATAAATAAATACTAATTACATTAATAACAGCGATAATAGACTTGGCGACTTATTTTTTCTTGACATATAAAAGATATTTACCAATTTTTTAGAGAACTGGCCTGTTGAATATTGAAAGAAGTCCTTTAACTTTTTCTATCGAGTCATTGGTTATGTAGTAAGAAGGGATTAGTCTGTATCAGTGGTCAACAGCGCAATATAGATGAGCCATTACACGGCTAAGTTTCTGCGCAATATGTCAGAAATATCCTGCGCACATTGGCTAGATAAATTAAACTATACAAAATCACCTACACTACGAAAGCAAGACTCAGACCTATCACTTAAATGTATGACGTCACAATCAAGTATAGGTCAAATGTTCGCCGACGTCACAATCATAATGGCATAGACTATGTCACGAAAATAAAATAGTCCGTCACGAATTGTACCAATTGTAGGCTGTCCTTGACGAATTTACAATTTAATAAACATTTTAATGGATATGTTGAGGATAATTTGTCTGGGAGCTATTACTGCTATAGGCAGCAACATATCTCTTTAAAGGTGCATATTCACAGTAAAATTTCTGAAAATAGATTGTTTAAATTATACACTGTTAGAGGCTTAAACTGTGAGCCTATATGTAATGAAACGAAATAAATCTTAGCATATCATAATTCCATTCCATATAAATTAATATAATTTTATAAGTTGCGAAATTGAAATAGAGGCACGATAAAAGTATGTAATTTTAACAATTTTATTTTCAGTCATTCTGGTGTGAATATGCACCTATAATAAACAGTATAATGGATATTTTGAAGATAATTTGCCTGGAGTCTATTACTGCTATATGCAGCAACATATCTCTTTAAACCATATCTTTAAACATAGGATAACGGCTAAAAATATTCAACAGCTTTCCTGTATAGTCATGTTGATACCTAGATTCTAGAAATTCAGGTTTCAAAGTTCATTTATTCCGACAGCTAGAAATGGGCGTGGCATGACTAGAAATTGATCCATCGATTAAATCTGATTATTAATCAGAGAATATTAATGGAGGATTCAATTATATGACGTCATAAACTATGTGAGGTGTGCGATGACGTCATAATCCATTACGTCATGAATGACGTAGATAGATTCGTCACGATCGCTTAATTGATGACGGACTAAGCCTTGTTGTACGAATTGTATATCTTTTACTATTTAATAAACATTTTGTTGAGTATTTTGAAACTAATTTGACTGACAGGCAGCAACAGCTTCTAGTTAAATTAGTTTCAAAGTACTCAACAGCTTACAGGTATAGTTTTCTGGAAAGGGAGAGTCAGAGAGTGCAAGGATCGATCGATCACAACACGGTCAACTCGTGGGCGGAGCTTAGCTAGAGATGGGCGGGGCATAGCTTAAATTAGATTCCTCCATTAAATAAACAATATTTACAGTGCTTAATCCAGAATCAGTCAAGTAACACACAGAAACACATAATACGCAAACGCACACACGCGCCAACTCACGCACACACGCGCCAACTCACGCACACACGCGCCAACTCACGCACACACGCGCCAACTCACGCACACACGCGCCAACTCACGCACACACGCGCCAACTCACGCACACACGTATCAATGCATTCACGCACACTATCCTCAAAATAATATTTAACAATTGTCATCACAATTTTCATAATGTTTTTAATATTCTTACTAAACATTATTGACCTCTGGTGACTTAATTATTAATCTTATTCAATACCACATCATTGCATTTTCCTCTTATTTCAAGATGGGCAGGCTGTCATGTGTCCTAGCAAGATAATTTAAAGGAATAAATGAATATTGACCCCTTAGATTTGTCTACGGCCTCTTTCTCATTGCCTAATCCTGTTTAACTATTTCGTGTACTATGTAGGTTAATATCAAGCCGATATATCAGTGTGCATTCACACTGGTGGAAGCTAGTCCCGGACTGGACGGTGGTGCTACCTGGTGGACAGCCAGGCAACACGATGACCGTAGCGCTACCTGGCAGGCAGTGAGAGAAAATGTTAACGTCAAGATTTTGACGGAATAGGCTGTGTTCACATAGGAAAGCAATAGCGATATATCTGAAGATAGACCGCCGATTTTGTGGGATTAAATTTCGAAATAACTGCCGTATTTATTCCGGTACAAGAGCCAGTTCATTGAGAACGATAGCCGATATACCTGCTATTTACCGAAATAATGGCTGTATGAGAACACGGCCTAATACTCAATCTTCAAGCTATTAACGTCAACATGTTCTTGTTTTAGCACGCTGTCAGTCACGACAGTGTACCCTTGTTAGATTTTGAGCAGCGAGCGGAATGAACCAGTTTATCCACCCATCATATGACATCATAATCAATGTGACAAGTAGGATAACGTCATAATCAATGATCATGAATGACGTAGTTAAGTACGTCACGAACTCTGAAGAGGTGAAGACGGACTAAGCGTTGTTGTACGAAATGTATGTTTTGAGACTAATTGATTTTTACTGCCCGCTGTCGCTGCTATAGGCTGCAACAGCGCCCAGTTAAATTAGTTTTAAAATATTCAACAGCTTACCTGATTAGCTTTCTGGAAATTGATAGTCATGGAGTTCAGGGATCGATCGGATCCAAGACGGGTGGAGCGTGAGTGGAGCTTAGGTAGAGATGGACGGGGGATAGCTAAAACTTGATAGGTCCATTGGCGGCATTTAATCTCTGGTGACTTAATTTCTCAACTGATTTGCTTAATGGACCCTTCCATTTTCAGCTACGTCCCGCCCATCTCTACCTAAGCTCCACCCACACCTCGCTCGTGTTTGGATAGATAGATCTTTTTAACTCCCTGACTATCCATTTCCAGAAAACTATACAGGTAAGCGGTTCAATATTTTGAAACTAATTTGACTGGGTACTGTTGCTGCCTATGGCAGCAACAGCACGCAGTCAAATTAGTTTCAAAATATTCAACAGCATGTTTCTTAAATAGCAAAACCGTACAATTCGTACAGTGTCGGACTATTAAGCATTAAAAAGGGGTTTAATAAAATCATTTAAGACGTAATGATTATGACGTCATCCTACACGACGCTTAGCTGATTATGACGTCATATGACGTCAGATTGATAGATGGATACTCTGGAAAGGTCCATTAACATTTCGGAAATGATAGTGGTCTGTGAGCGCCACATTTAAGTGACCAGTTCCATTGTCATGATCGGCCTCGCTGTGCGTTAAAGCTGACAAAAAATGTCCATATTTGGTAAAAGCAAGAGGTCGCAGCTTGGTACCAAACTTATTTCTTATCAGCGATGGTGACTGTGGCTCAAAATTACGCCCAAATAAAATCCATCACTCCCAGCCTGGTCTATGGGAGCCAATGCACATTGCTTCCACACGTTTCACACACACGCGACCTGTATATTATATGGTGAGACATAGACACCATGCGTCTCGTTTGCAACCCAATTTGGAAAATAGCGCGGTATTATAAAATACAACAACCGCAGGTGTGGACTGGTCCTGGATGAGATTGATTGCGTTGGCGCGCAAATACTGGGAGGATGCGAACGTTGATTAGGGCCAGGTCAGAGATTGGATGGAATTATGCAGATATAGATTGGGTCGGTACAGAGGCAGCTGGGGTGGTGCGGGAGTAGATCGGATTGGGATGGATGTTGGCATGGTTAATGCGTGGGTGGACCCAGCCAGGATGGCGGTGTACGGGGCTGATACTAGTATACGCTAGGATAGGATGTAGGCTGACTGAGTAGAGGTTGATGTTGATGGTCCGAAAAATAGGTTGACTGGCCTGAACGGATGGTGGACTGGGCCGGTGATGAAGTTTTTAAGGTCGCTGGTGGATTGAGATTGCATGGATGTGGACTGGGTTTGTAATGAATAGCATGTGTTAATATAGAGCTGGACTAGGCTAACGCAGACTGGATGACAAGGTTGACTGAGCTCGTAGAGAGGTCGACTGGGACAGGCCAGTGATTGACTGCCTTCATATCAGTCTGTTGATCATGGCGTGCAGAACTGGATTAAGGCAATGGCTAATGGGGGCAGAGCTGAAAAACAGGGGCCCCCAAATCAAAAACAAGTATCGCATCTTAGGCATTTGAACATGAAATTACAGTATCTCACTTTTACAGTCATTATATATGTTAGCCATTGAATGTTTTGAAACCAATTACCAGCTTCCTGTCAAAATAGTTTCGACACATTCAACATAATTTTGGCAATAGTAGTAGTAGTAGTAGTAGTAGTAGTAGTAGTAGTAGTAGTAGTAGTAGTAGTAGTAGTAGCAGTAGCAGTAGCAGCAGCAGCAGCAACAGCAGCAGCAGTTGCAGTAGTAGTAGTAGTAGTAGTAGTAGTAGTAGTAGTAGTAGTAGTAGTAGTAGTAGTAGTAGTAGTGGTGGTGGTGGTGGTGGTGGTGGTGGTGGTGGTGGTGGTGGTGGTGGTGGTGCTGCTGCTGGTGCTGGTGCTGGTGCTGGTGGTGCTCGTGATGGTGGTGGTAGTGCTAGTAGTAGTAGTAGTAGTAGTAGTAGTAGTAGTAGTAGTAGTAGTAGTAGTAGTAGTAGGAGTAGTAGTAGTAGTAGTAGTAGTAGTAGTAGTAGTAGTAGTAGTAGTAGTAGTAGTAGTAGTAGTAGTAGTAGTAGCAGCAGTAGCAGTAGCAGTAGCAGTAGCAGTAGCCGTAGCAGCAGTGTTGCCGCCAGGAGTACGCCTTGCTCGTCCGAATGATGTCGCTGGCTAGCTAGTCTCGGGGATTTGGAGTGGATGCAGCGCCCTCCGGGGCTTGTGGAACGATCACATTCCAGTGGGCTCGTGCAGCCATTGCCGCAGAAATTGAACATCACCGTTTCGTCCCGGCTGTTCGTATTACCAATGTGGCTTTCTGTCATTCCATAGATGGTTGGTAATGACACAATTCACGAAGAAGAAGAAAAAGAGTGAAACAATGGTACTCGTTTGCTACTTTATAAAAAAGAGTACGCAAAAACAAAAATGGTGTGCGGTTCTGTATCTCGCCAGAGGTACGTAACCGATATATTCATATATAGAGTGTATCGTGGACGGTATCCCCGTGAGAGAGGGTCTGAGCGCGGTCAGTCAGCTGGTTTAATATAAACTATATCTGCCTCAGGCCGGCCAAAAAGTATTCGTTTGCGAGAGGAAGGTGCCTCGCGCGGGCCTCCGTCACAAGAAAATGCCTACAACGCCTGAGCGGAGGAGGAGATGCTGTAAAAAGGGCCGCTCTCCTATGTGAAGAAATCCAAAAGATGATAAAATAAATCAACCTAGGGTAGTTATTTGTTGCTGGGATGCATGCAGTTTTTATATTTTCGTAGTGATTCCTCATTTGGCAAAAAGGCTTAGATAACACGCGTATGCTGACTACCTCTCACGGACCGCTATTTTGTCCCGCTATTATGTGGCTATACAGGCGTGCCTTAGGCTACTCAGGAGGGCGAGCTTGGAGCGTCCAAGACCGAGCCGTTCCGTACCCAAATAGACGGGAGCGGCTCGTACCAGACAGGGCGGTCCGCGCGCTACAAGGAGTAGTAGCAGTAGTAGCATTCTCTCCTTGATAAGGGGCTCCACAAACAAATTATCCCCGGCCCCAAATACGCTTAATCGGGCTCGGATGTCGTGATGTAGTGTGTGTGTGGGGGGGGGGGGGGGGAGGTATCTAGATGAGAGGGCATGGCATCCTCAAAGACTATTTTCCAGGTTGATAGTGAACGCACCACAGACACTCGGAGTGTCCCGGCCACGTAAATTTTCAATATACAAAAATATTTATCGGTACTGTCAATCAAAATATCTACGCGACCTTCACGTGTTGTCGGTATTGTTATGCCGCTGTACTGGGTATGGTTGCTGCTGAGTGAGAGATTTAAGTGAGTTTATAACCGACTTTGCGAATTTATTATTATATAGTGATTTATAGTCTGAAGAATGGAACATTGCCTTGGTATTTAGGATGAAATACGAAGCTGTATTATGATAATTTTATTTTTGAGCAAATTTCTGACTTGCTGAATGCAAATCCAGATTTATTTACTTAAGGTTGTATAGAATATTCCGGAAGCACCTAAAAATGTTTATGAACAGAATAAATCCGTGCTTTACAAAAATCCATTTAAGTATGTAAACCTGTCTATAGCGGGCATTCTGTGGTCCATTCCATTATGTTAACCTGTCTATAGCGGGCATTCTGTGGTCCATTCCATTATGTTAACCTGTCTATAGTGGGTATTCTGTGGTCCATTACATTATGTAAACCTGTCTATACCGGGCATTCTGTGGGCCATTCAAGTATGTAAACTTGTCTATACCGGGCATTCTGTGGACCATTCAAGTGTGTAAACCTGTCTATATCGCCAGACTTCCCGACTGTCCGACTGCCTGACTGCCCGACCGACTGACAGACAGACAGACAGACAGGCATATTTATACTAGTTGTGAGTCGCAAGTATCAATCATCGATTAAATGTAAAAAAAAAATTTGACAAATGTTAATCTTTTCATACACTCCCCTAATTCAGCATCCGCTCATCATCTCATCATCCTCTCATCATCTCATCATCTCATCATCTCATCATCTTCTCATCATCTCATCATCCTCTCGTGATCTCATCTTCCTCTCATCATCTCATCATTTCATAATCCTCTCATCATCATCTCATCATCCTCTCATCCTCTCGTCATCTCATTATCCTCTCATCATCGCATCATCCTCTCATCATCCCATCATCCTCTCATCATCTCATCATCCTCTCATCATCCCATCATCCTCTCATCGTCTCATCATCTTATCATCCTCGCATCATCTCATTATCCTCTCATCCTCTCATCCTCTCGTCATCTCATCATCCTCTCATCATCTCATCATCTCATCATCCTCTCATCCTCTCGTCATTTCATCATCCTCTGATCATCTCATCATCCTCTCATCATCCTCTCATCATCTCATCATCCTCTCGTCATCTCATCTTCCTCTCGTCATCTCATCATCTCATCATCCTCTCGTCATCCTCTCATCATCCTCTCATCATCTCATCATCCTCTCATCATCTCATCATCCTCTCATCATCTCATCATCTCATCATCCTCTCATCCTCTCATCCTCTCTTCATCCTCTCATCATCTCATCATCCTGTCATCGTCCCATCATCCTCTCGTCATCCCATCATCCTCTCCTCCTCTCCTCCTCTCATCAACCTCGCGCCATCTCATCATCTCATCATCCTCTCGCCATCCCATCATCCTCTCATCATCTTCATATCCTCTCATCATCTCCTCATCCGTCCATCATCTCATCATCCTCTCATCATCTCCTCATCCTCTCATCATCCTCTCATCGTCTCATCATCCTCCCGTCATCCCATCATCCTCTCATCATCTTCATATCCTCTCATCATCTCCTCATCCTCTCATCATCTCATCATCCTCTCATCATCTCCTCATCCTCTCATCATCTCATCATCCTCTCATCATCTCATCATCTTCCCATCATCTCATCATCCTCTCGTCATCTCCTCATCTTCTCGTCATCTCTTCATCCTCTCATCATCTCATCATCCTCCCATCATCTCTTCATCCTCTCGTCATCTCCTCATCCTCTCGTCATCCTCATCCTCTCATCATCTCATCATCCTCTCCTCATCTCATCATCATCTCGTCATCCCATCATCCTCTCGTCATCTCATTATCCTCTCGTCAACTCCTCATCCTATCGCCATCTCATCACCCTCTCGTCAACTCATCATCCACTCATCATGTCATCATCCACTCACCATCTCAGCATCTTATCATCCTCTCAGCGTCCCATCATCCTCTCGTCATCTCATCATCCTCTTGTCATTTCATCATCCTCTCATCATCTCATCATCTCATCATCCAATCATCCTCTCGTCATCTCGTCATCCTCTCGTCATCTCATCATCCTCTCGTCATCTCATCATCCCGTCATCCTCTCGTCATCTCATCATCCTCTCGTCCTCTCATCATCCCATCATCCTCTCGTCATCTCATCATCCTCTCGTCATTTCATCATCCTCTCATCATCTCATCATCCCATCATCCTCTCATCATCCCATCATCCACTCGCCATCTCATCATCCTCTCATCATCTCCTCATCCACTAGTCATCTCCTCATCCTCTCATCATCCTCTCAGCATCCTCTCATCATCTCATCATCCTCTCGTCATCTCAGCATCCTCTCATCATCCTCTCGTCATCTCATCATCCTCTCGTCATCTCATCATTCTCGTCATCTCATCATCCTCTCATCATCCTCTCATCATCTCATTGTCCTCTCATCATCTCATCATCCTCTCATCATCTCATCATCATCTCATCATCTCATCATCCTCTCGTCATCTCATCATCATCTTATCATCCTCTCGCCATCCCATCATCCTCTCATCATCTCTTACATCTCCATCGCATCCTCTCTTCTACACTCCTCCTGCAACCTTCCTCTCCACCTTCTCATGTGCGTTATAGGCATATTTGCCGTCGGTCTCTATCTCTTCTTCAAGTAATACCGTGATTTTACTGTGACTAAAATACTGTACGCTTTTAAACGTCCACATTCAGGACTGAATGATTGAAAATAAAATTGTTAAAATTGTCTACTTTTAGACGCTTAACTTATGTACCTCGATGTAATCAAACTAAATATTAACATAGTTGGAAATGGGGGTATACCGTAGATATAACGGCTGCCGGTGTTTTAAGGCAATTTTTACGGTCAATTCTCAATTTTTACATTGTTACCACACCCTTCTCCCTTGTCCGTGCCATCACCATCATTGTCATCATCACCACCGTCTATTTCTCAGCATGAGCTGTTTCATCTAGAACTTCGTCTCCTCGCTGGTGTTATTGCGGCCGTGATCCGGGTAATGATATACCTACTCATCCCTCTTTCTTTGTCATAGTCGTCAGCGGCTTCATCAACATATACGTCATCACTCATCACCTTCGTACGGCTACCGACGACGATAAGGACGATGTAGATGACGATGACGACGATGATGATGATATCTTAACAACTATACAATACTAAGCCCTCTTTGATGATAATAATATCGGCTCCATGAAGCATCAGTATAGAGCAGGCGAATATATGAATTATGTATCGATTCGCATATAAAGTATGACACTCCTGACTTTACATCGACCCGCCTCGCGCCGCCTCGCGCCGCCCGTGGCACAGACGTACATTTCACATTAATGGCTTAATTACTCTATTAATTAATGAGTTTATTATTCGTGGTGTTATGCTGTAAACTCATTTTCGATAAATGTCCATATGATACCGCATCATAACATCATCATTAACCAAATTGATTATCTTATACAATAATAAATTTTACCCTTAATATGCGTGTAATGCACCACACTGACGCTGACGTGCATGTACGTACATTGTGTTTCGCTGGTGCATATTATACAGCTCTGGTAATAAGTTAACACGTTCCCAAAACAAAGCACAGAGACATGTTAGTAAGAAAGTTTCTCTTGAAAATATTCAACACTTAGACTACGTTTTATCTTTTTTATCGCTTTGTCTTGGAAATATTCTAAGCTATTTAGGTTGTTATTGTACGCTGAGCGCATTTTGAAACCGATGTTAATATACGGTCATGGCTTAGCCTAACCCTTTAACACTCATATCAGCCCAAAGAAACGGCTTCGTTATTGGTCTTGGTCATTTTCAGACCAAGTGATTATTTTTTTAAATTTACCACTGGAATGACTGGCTCGATAACCGAGCCAGTCACCAGTGGCATTACCGTTGAATCAGGACTCTAGTTTTCTTGAGCTCATAAGGATATTTCAGAGGGCCGAGGGTAAGAATTTCAGAAACTATGTACATGACCGTCTGAGGTCTATGTGCGGCCCTGTAGAAAATGTTGCTAGGGCAGCATTCTTCAGAATCATATTCAAAATAGGCGAGTGTTAGCAGCATAGAACTGTAGTAAGCGAAACTAGATTTAGTCACGTGACGGCAACAATAGGTGCCGTATATCCGGGTCTTTTGCCAAGCGCTGACGCCAACCCTTGTAAAATATGGTAATTTCATAGTTAGATTTATGCTTATATTTAGTGTAATATACCTTATTCATTATGAGTATGCGTATTATGTACTTTAAGCCTAGTGAAGTTGTATTGGCAGGACATAGGCATATTTTTGTAATAAATCGCAGTTATATCATCACGTACGTGTGTTTAAACCTTCCATAATTACACCCCCACACCCACCACCCACACACCCCACCCCACACACCCGCCTTGCACGGTGTACCCTACTGAGCATTGACCCAAAACGGTCATATTCACATCAAAATGCTTGAAAATTATAATGTTTAAATTGCATAATTTTAGAGGGGGTTTAGATGTAACGAAGCAAAAGAATTCTTAACATATGATCATTACGTATAAATTAATATAATTTTTTAACTTGGAAAATTGAATTAGATCCATTCAACTTCGCCATTAAAC
>CM067369.1:237360611-237400611 GCA_034401795.1 Chaetoderma sp. LZ-2023a | reverse complement strand
TAATAATAATAATAATAATAATAATAATAATAATAATAATGATAATAATAATTGTATTAAATTATTATTATTATTATTATTATTATTATTATTATTATTATTATTTTATTTATTTTATTTATTTTTTATTATTATTACTTAGGCAGTATTTATATTGTTTATTAGAAAGTCTTCGTATACTAATAATGACATATAACGATGAAGACAGTGACGACGATGTTGACGATAACAATATCAAAAGCGACCGAGTAGTGACGATAGACTAGAACTAAACACAATGAATTATATGATGTATCACGTATTATAACCACGCGTAAGAGACTGCGTTATCCAGGGTAATTGTTTTAGTCAATATTTGCTAAGATTTGACAATATTTAATTAACGCCTATTAATCCACTTTTTATTAATTAACGTGCACGAGTAAGCCTAACGAGCCATTGTATATAGAACTGACAAATTAACCCATATTAATTAAGAGATTGTATTTTCATACAAGATACATGATAGATATGTAGACTTGTTACTGGCTATACTATGGCAGCAAACATTTTCATTCAAATTGGATTCAAAACAATCACTATAAGATTCTTACTATTATTCGTATCACCTGTTTCACGCCATCAATGTGTATTTTATAAATAAACTTGGTTTTAGACGCATCCTACCTTCATTGTGTGATTAACAAAATAGAAACTGTGCCGATTCGCTTATATGGGGAACTATTAATTAATACATTATGTGTATATTGTCCCTGGTTTTTAGACTCGGACTAATAACGAGTCACATCGGCCCAGTCGTCATTAAAACCGCGCCTTGAATATCTTGATAAAACAGTTAACAAATTTGCATGTTAATTAACTGAACCGGGAGATGGCCCGAGATTGATGAAGATAGTGCTCTAGATAATGATATGTTTGTCCTGAATAATTGATCGGTTAATTGTATATCAGCGCATATGTGTTGTACGCGTGTGAGTGCGTGCTAAAGCGAGGTGTGGTTCACGACTCTCCACACTGCTGGTTTGGTTTTGGTGCCAAGCTGGACTGACACGTCACCTTACCATCACTCTAACATTGGGTGGATGGATGGATGGGTGGGTGGTTAGATGGATGGTTGGAGCAGGCGGGCGGGCGGGCGGGCGGGCGGGCGGGCGGGCGGGCGGGCGGGCGGGCGGGCGGGCTGGCGGGCGGGCGGGCGGACGGACAGATGGACTTCAAGACGGACGCCTAGACGGACACCTAGACGGACGCCTAGACGGACGCCTGGACAGATGAATGGGCACGTAGGTGGGTGAGTGGATGGGTGGGTGGGTTGGTGGGTGGATGGATGGATGGATGGGTGGGTGGGTGGGCGGGCGGGCGGGCGGGCGGGCGGGCGGACGGACGGACGGGTGGACGGGTGGATGGATGGAAGGATGGATGGATGGATGGATGGATGGATGGATGGATGGATGGATTGCACATTTGCTTGGTCACATTTCTCTCATTAGTTTGTGCTCAGACGTGTTCTCTCGTCTTAGCAGTATAGGTACACTATTTGGTCGAAGCATGAAAAGCAATCAGTATCTGTTTGTAACGAGTCTGTGTTTCTACAGAAGAGAATTATTTATCAATTACTGTCACATATTTGTTGATGTGCTCGATAAATCATCAGAGCAGGGATTGAAGTGCCACGGCATTTGCCAAAATATCAAATATAAACTAAATACTATCATATATTAAGACAGTCCTTCATTTTCTGTGTAATACATTTCAAAAGCATACTGCTATCTAATATGTATTGAGATATCAGCATCATCATGATAATCATCATCATCATTATCATCATCGTCATCATCATCATCATCATCATCATCATCATCATCATCATCATCACCACCACGAACACCACCACCACCACCACCACCACCACCACCATCATCAGCATCATCATAATCATCATCATCATCAACGTCATCATCATCATCATCATCATCATCATCATCATCATTATCGTGATCCTCATCATCATCATCATCATCATCATTATCGTGATCATCATCATCATCATCATCATCCTCGTCATCGTCATCGCCATCGCCATCGCCATCGTCATCATGTTTATTTCATCATTGTTATTCGTAGGACCGGAAGCTGGCTTGTTCTTTCACGCGTTTCGGAAGCCGAAGCGTCACCGTACAGCGTTCTCTCCCTCCCAGCTCCTCAAGCTCGAGCAGGCGTTCGACAAGAACCACTATGTGGTGGGACAGGAAAGGAAAGGCTTAGCGTCGAAACTAAACCTCTCAGAAACACAGGTATAGACCTACTACATACAGTACAGCTCAGACATAACCTAAGCGCACGATTAAATATTTTGAACATCATTGGATTGGAAGACATTGCTGCCTAAGGCAGCAACGTCTTCCAGTCCAATTATGTTCACAGTATTCAACAGAACATTTCTTAGCCCGTGTTCAAAATAGTACACAATAACACGTTTCTGTTGTTGTTTTGTAAACATGTTCATATATTTTTGAGCTGTAGTTTATAGACGGGGTCACAGCCAGCAGCTAGAGAGTTGTTCCTTAACCATGAAGCGCTCAAATCTGTTCAAAGAAATCCAAATTTTCTTTTCCGAAAATATCCATTTGCGGGCCAAGAGAAGATTATGTTTTAAATTTACCACTGGAATAACTAGATCGATTATCGAGCCAGTCATTTCCGTGGGAAATTTTCAAAAAATAGTCTTCTCGTGAAATGTTAAGCCGTATGGTTCATCGACCACCAGTTTGAAAGAACTACCGTCTCTTAGCGCCAAATGTGTATATCCTATATACGATCCTTCATAGGTAGAGACTAATGTATTAATGTAAGGATCCACGCGTCACTCAAGTTTCTGACGTCATAATAAAATACGACACATGATGACGGACGTCACAATCAAAATGGCGTAGCCCTGTCACGAAAATGTACGAATTGTATGTATTTGATGAATTTGCAACTTAATATCTGTTAAATATTTTGAATCTAATTTGACCGGGTTTCAAAGTTTTCTCCAGCTTATATGTATAGTTACCGTGACAGTAAGGTTCTGAGAAATGGGCGGGACCTAATTAGACATAAAACGAGCTGTGCCCCGCCCAATGGCGCCCATCTCTAGCTAATCTCCGCCCCTGCTTTGCGCGTGTTGGGAACGATTTATATAATTTGACTACTACAATCCAAGAATCCGAATTTCAAGGTAACTATACAGCTAATCTGTTGAATATTTGGAAACTAATTTGACTGGGTGCTGTTGCTGCTTTGACTGGGTGTTGTTGCTGCTTACGATATTTATTAAATAGTAGACACATTTCATGCATTTATCAGACTATTCAATTTTCATGACAGAGCCAGATACATAATTCACCATGTATTTTGATTATGACGTCAGCATACTCGTGAAGTAATTGATTATGACGTCATATACTTGAGTGACAGGTCAGATCTATCCATTGATCCCTCTATTATATACGTTCTACATGAGGTAGTCGTCTGCCACAGCGATTACTGAAAACATTAATCTATAAATTCACCTTTTCCATATAAGCCCCGCCCATTTAGAAACCGTTGCTACGACTACGGGTGGATTGTCTCTGATGATCATGCACTTAAACTGGTTGTACTCCCGCATAGAAATAGATAATTAATTTGCATTGTTCTTGATAGTTATGTTTCCAGCTGGCTAGATTTTCCTGCTTTATTTTCATGGTTGAACATTCGCTATATGTACAAATTCAATTCAATCAATTCAATGTATTACGTTAAAACCACACAGTATGGTGTCCGCATACAGCACGTACAATATATAGATACAACATAAAAACATTAAAAAAATATACATGCATTAACAATATACAACACCAGTGCGGATGGGTGCTGTTGCTGCTTTGACTGGGTGTTGCTGCTGCTTTGACTGGGTGTTGCTGCTGCTTTGACTGGGTGTTGCTGCTGCTTTGACTGGGTGCTGTTGCTGCTTTGACTGGGTGTTGCTGCTGCTTTGATTGGGTGTTGTTGCTGCTTTTACTGGGTGTTGCTGCTGCTTTGACTGGGTGTTGCTGCTGCTTTGACTGGCTGCTGTTGCTGCTTTGACTGGGTGTTGCTGCTGCTTACGATGTTTATTAAATAGTAGACACATTTCGTGCATTTATCAGACTATTCAATTTTCATGACGGAGCCAGATGCATAATTCACCATGTATTTTGATTATGATTATCACTCACAATACCCAGGCCAACGCTTAACGTGCCCTGCATGAGCGACTGATACCATACCCGAGTCTGCACATACAATACAGTGATCAACACTGGCAATACACCCACCTCAGAAATCCCAATGTCCTGATCAAAACTTGCACTACCCGGGTTAGCACACAATACACCATTCAAATCTCGCAATATTCTCATCACCTCTCCTAATATTAAATACTCAAGTCAGAACATGCAATACCCCCACCCAAAACGTAACATATAAGGTACCCTGAGCGACAGATACGATACCCGAGTCAACAACTGCTATGCGATGGTCAGCACTAACGATACCCCAGTCAGAAAAGCCAATGCGCAGATCAACACGTCTATGTGAATATGAGAGAAAGTGTGCCGCATGGAGGGGGATATTTCCACCTGATTTGTTTTGGTGTACATGAACGGCCTCGCAACAACAGTGCCAACTTATGTCTCCATGCAGATGACTTTGTGGTCTGGATTTCCCCTGAGCACACCACAACTGCAAGCTATATTTAATCCAGGAACCCATGGATCGGGTTGATGACTGGACCAACAGAACCAAAACAGTCTCAACGCTGTTTTGTCTGTCAACCTCGAGTGAGAAAATAAAGCTAACCTTAACGTCCATTGTTGCAAGTGTGTACTACGACATTTTATGGGTGACCCTGGATAAATGCCTTGAAATGAAACCTCATTTAGAAGCAGTGGAAGCAGGAGCAGTCAGAAAGCTCTCCTTGATGAAAACTGCCTGGAACAATGTGCAGTGCAAACGCAAATATCATTTGCCAAGTTTATACAGGCGCAGTAAAACAAAGTACTGAATACCCCTCAACAATCTGGACAACAGCCTCGAAAACTAACAAGAGCAGGTTTGACAAGGTGCAAAACATAGGTCTCCAAATTATCCTCAGAGCCATGAAGAGCACACCAAACGTGGAAATGGAGAAAGCTGCTGACCTCGCACCACTGGTGAGAGTACAATGTTTCTATACAGATGGAAGCGGCGAAGGGACTGCCAATGCATCCACTCCATCAATACTCAAGAATAGAACGTAAAGAGGCTCGAAAGACAGTCCCTGGATCACACAATGAAGGACTTGCATACAATGCCTGATGATATTCTAAACAACTGATCTCACATAGAACTACGCTGTCCCAGGGTCTAGCTACCAGGACATCCCTTCCAGAGATCAGAAAAGATGCTCCAGCGCTGACTGAAAATGGGGAACATCTGCCATCTCAGCAGAAAGTTGTTACACGGAAAATGATGGCCAAGCACTCTCCACAGAACCTGCAGATACACGCGTTTACAGACGGGTCAACAGAGAACGCAGATCAGAATACTGAGGGTGGAGCCTTCTTGACAGATCCAAACCAGAAATACTGGTTATAGTCCTGAACACGGCATCATCAACAGACTGGAGAGATTGCAGCAGACAATGATCACCGGTCTTCCAACCAGGCACTGTGGTCTGAAGAAGCACATGAGAAATATGGGACTTGTGGAGGCGATAACGTGCGAATGTGACGCAGAGACACTCCGAAGCACAAGCTCAAGCTCATGGTCACTTTATTACATCCAGGCCTCTCAAGGGCATATGAGACTAGATATTTACAGAATACGTCTCCATACCTGTACACTTTTAGGACAAACGTCAGCAGGTTTGGACCAAACAAACCATGATCAGCGACGAACTCTTGGGGCACGTCGATGATCTGCGCAGGACTGTCAGCTTTGCCATCAGCATCAGACTTTCTATATAGCACCGTCAACAGGATAGAATGCACAAAAAGAACCAATTTGAATTTCGTTTTTGCTTTTTCCATGTATTGCCCTCAAACCATACAAATGACATACGAGGGTAAAGGTAAAGGACGTGTGTTAACCTTTCCTGTGTCAATTTAAACCTTTAAAGGTCAGTCCGGCCAAAAGGGCATCTGCAGTGGTCTTGAGGTTCATTTGCAGGAAAAGATAAAACTATTTTTGAAAATGTACCACTGGTATGACTGGCTCGGTAACCGAGCCAGTCATTCCAGTAGTAAATTTTCTAAAATAATCTTCTCTTGGCCTGTTAATGAACATTGCCTAAGCGAAGACTTAATTTTCTTGGTGAGTAGTCCATTAACAGTCAAGCAATGGTCTTGATGAATGTCCATTTGCAGAACAACAGAAAACTATAATTGTAAATTTCAATGAGAGATTTTTCTTGACCTGGCTTGGAAAATTGACCATTAAAGTGTTAATTCATATGAATAGCACTTTCAGCGCTTTGAGACGCTGTTGACATGAGAAGGGTTAATAGGACGAATAAAGAGACAGTTTGTACTTAATTATCAAAAAGCTTTCTTTGATCTTAAAAGATATAAAATTACGAATTTGGTATCGTATCGCTTAGCAAGCCTAGATTTATAACTGCTAGGATGATCGTGTTAACGCCCTAGATGCAAGACACAAAAACATGAATTCAATCATTAGATATGTTGACATATTACTGAAAAGGTAGCAACAGCTTCCCGATAAATTACTTTCAAAATAATCAACCCTGTACCATGTCATTGAAATCCTTATTCGACATCATGGCTAAAATGTCGAGCCAGGGTTCCGGTACCTGATCATGTATAGCAACCCTTTAATGCCCTAAATATTAGCGTATTGCACGTCCATTTACAGGCTATTTACATTCAGAGCAATACCTATTCAGAGGCCATTTTGGCCGCTTCGTCGTGAAAGGGTTCAAATTATAGATTATGCTGCGAATTGTACAAGTTATGAAGATATTTTCTTTCATAATATACATTCAACGGTTGACCTGAATAGCTACCTTGAAATTGAGTATATTTGCATATTATTATCAAGATCAACCTATAGTATATGTGGAACAATCATTGCGTTTGCATAGAGAGTTATTTCTTTATTCCGTATTCCACTGTAAATTTATTCCTTTATTCAATAACTTTACTATAAAATGAACAAGAAAATTGTAGCGCTTTAATGGCGCCATATGTTAACGTGTTAAGCAGTATTTATTGATTACTTTCACTAATATCTAACATTAACAAAACAGAAACAGGACATTGAACAATACCTCACGCTAACCCATACACCAGCGGGTATACACGCATGCGTATTTAGCACGTGCGTGTTGTAGTTCTGCACATGCGCGTTGTAGATCTACACATGCGTGTTGTAGATTTTGCACATGCATGTTGTAGGTCTGCGTGTATATCCGTTTTACAGAGTGAATCATATTATCAATATCGATCTGCCACTCAAGTATCTGACGTCATAATCAAAATGCGTTAATTGTCATCTGACGTCACAATGCCGTGGCATAAGTTCGACAGGGAAGGGTCCAAGGTCTGCTAGTAACCCTCTGAATTGTAAGTTCTGAAAAAGTTACAATTTAATAAATACGCATATTTGTTTCGAAATATCCAACAGTTTACCTGAATGATTGGCTACCTTCCCATTGAGAAGCTGTGAATTCAGGGTTACAAGTGCTAAAATCAATTCAAACGCGCGTGCAAACTGTGTGGAGCGTAGCTAGAAATGGGCGGGGCATGGGGGACTAATGCATTCCGTTTTTGCTACATGTGGATGTTTCAAACGGGTATTTGGATGCCGCGGCTGGTGTCGCAGTTACGGATGTGACATTCACCCAATGGATGACTAGGTGCCTAACTAGCGACCCTAAAGAAGCCTAAAATAGTAAATCTCAAAACACGATATATTGCTATGGTTACTTTTAGCAGAACGTGTCCGCGTGGCAAGAAATATCAAATTTGACACAAACAGGTATAACGGTTCAATTTGCTTGTAGCTGGGTAATCTTATCATCGCGAGAGAGGTAACCATTCCCTGTATATATGTGCTTTACGGTGAACTTGGGGCACTGTCAATGTTAACAATATTCGTGTACTTCAAAGAAGTTATCGAAATAAACTTGAATTGAATTGAACAACGACTTCAAAGTTTATTAAGCTAAGTTCAATCATTAAGCCTCATTGTCGATCAGAGGAAACAAAATAACAGAAATTCATTTCGATGTTCTTGATCCAGAAACATCTGTAGAATATGTATGTAACGCGCCAATATCGAATTTACACCGTTGGCCAATGGCCCAGGGATCAATATCAAATTTGATATTGGCGCGCCCGTTGGCCAACGGCGCAGGGGACCACTATCGAGTGCCCTTGAGCCCTACTCGCATGCCCGTGCTCTATTCGCATTGCTGCCTGTCTTCCAATCCAGTTACGTTCAAAATATTCAACAAAACATTTCGTAAATCGTGTTCAAAATTGTACTAATTGACTATCTAATGTTTTTGTTTTTGTTTTAGAAACATGTTAATTTTTTTCGGAGCTATACTTTATATATTCATTACCGCTGTTGAGAAGTGGTGTAGCTGATCATGAATAGCCTATACAAATGATGCGTTGGCTGGCATTGGTGGCAAGTTCAATTCACTTGGCCGGGTAACATCATAGTTCAAAGAGGGTGAAATAAGCTACTTTGAAATCAGGAAGGATGGCTTGCTTAGATAATCTTAAATTCTCAATCCTTTCCATGTTTCTAAAGTAAGCAGACTGGCACGTTGGTTAAAGTGTATCTGAGCACGTCAGTCATGTCACAAAGACCAAACCTACTGGGGATATGCTTGCCAATGGCACTCCAGAGAGTAGGCGTATTTGTGGCTTGCCGTAGCAAATCAAGATGATATTCAATCACCAACCATTAAGTAAGCATCCTCCCTGCGAATAAATTATTTAACCAACAGATCAACTAAACAATCAATCATAATTAATATACAGACCAATTAGCTAACCGGCATCTCGAGCAGTCCAACACCAAGGCGGCCAGGTAGCCACGTAGCAACTACAGCAATGGCAATTATGCTTAGAAATAACTTATTTCCAAAAAAGTTAAAACGTGCTTTTGAACATTTTGAACATAATTTAATTGGAATACATTGCTGCAAGAACATTTCTTGGTAAAATGTTTATGTTTTCTTGTTTTGGAACCATTCTAACTCATTTATCAGTCGAACTGTATTTAGCAAATCAATCAATCAATCGATCATTAGTAGTAATGCGAGGAGCCCAAATAGCCCATGACGCTCGTCCAATCTGCCTACATAAAGTACTCCGGATTTGAGGTGGGAAATGGTTAATATGGCAGCGCAGAGAGATAGAGAGCCAAGCTCAACATACGCGTCTCCAAACACATCGATTCAATGATGGAAGCTACGAATTTGCTATGACCATTCATGCACCAGCATGCGTACATGACAAGTGATAGCCACTACCATCGGTACAACCACCACAGAACAGGGTTCATAACCGTCTGTCAAAGGAAATTCCATACTTTTTCCATATCTTTCCAGAGCTACTTTATAATTTTCCTGACACATAATAAGTTTTTCCAAACCTTTAGCAGAAAATGTTGAATTGTTCATACTTTTCAAGACCTGGAAATTGATTTCTCATTATTTCATGCTTCCCATACATGTGTCCGAACCCGGGCAATCACGGCCAACACCAATGGCAGGCATTTACCAACGGACGCGCCGACATATATTGAGATATTGTTCCTGCGCATAACCGTATAGTTGCATATTGGCACGCTGTGCTGGCACCAGGACGACTTCGCGAACCTTAAGTAGGGCGCACGCTAGGGCAACGGGACGGCGGCACGACGCCACGGCTATCGCTACCTATCACCTACTAGTCTCACCGTGTTGCTAACACTTAGTCCGTCATCAATTAAGGGTTCGTGACAAACTTATCTACGTCATCCATGACGTCAATGATTATGACGTCATCCTACACGTCACTTAGTTGATTATTACGCCATATGATGGATAGATAAGCTGGAAAGTTCAATTAGGTAACTACATATTCGGACTTAGTTAGGTTCCATCAACGTCACATATGCCAGGTGAATACTATGACATTTAGCTGTGGTTAAATGGAAGGGAGAATTCAAATTTTCGTGTCACATAAACCATCGTTAGGACTAGTTTGTTTCAATTAAAAAGTCATAAAGTTTTGAACAACCTATCGTTAGTCTGGCAATTATTTTCTCTGAATTCTAGACTCAAACGAGGAATTCGAGATTTAATTAAAGCTGAGGAAGACATCTGCTGGGGATGTAGTACCAGGAGAAACGGTGGCGGTGGTGGTGGTGGGGTGTTACTTGGATGTCTTTCTGGCGCTGGTTGTCTGACGTGGTACATTTAGAGGCCTATACCATACGTGACAAATGAGGACTTAGTCACGAACATGTTAATGTTTATTAAGCTATTTATCACTTCAGAAAACGACTTTAATTACTACAATGTCCACCATTCGCTTTGTGACAACTATTTGAATTTCATTCTGAATTTCACACAATTTGGCTTCAATTACAAAACTACGGATATATTAATCATGTTGAATATTTTTTTAATGATTTGATTGCAAATCGTTGCTGACAACTTTCTGGTAAATGGTTTCCACGACACTCCTTATAACTGTTACTATCACTTATAGCCACAACTATCTATGTCGTTAGAGAGTAAAATGTGCACGCTAAATAGGACAACCAGATGCTTGTTAACATAGACGCTCACCACCATTACCACCATCATTATTACCACCGGACACTCTATCAGCGAACTGACCATTCGGACATTTGCCAACTGGACGCGTTGTATATATGTGTGTGAGTTGTTTATTTGTATTTTTACCGGAGCGAGACGGCTGATTGGAAATCTTGTATAGCAAGCTTGGGATAATCTTCATCGTAATGACGGTCTAATGAAGTTTCATTTCTTAAAAGGCTCGTCACTCGATGTATACAATCCTTGTCCACGGTGTGTGTGTTAGTGTTGATGGTGATGATTTCCCATCAAATGTGTTTCTGAATCGCACAGCCATTTAACCATTAACAAGCTTTTACAGTTATTCATCTATGCGAAATTTTTAAACAACATTGAGGCAATTTGATTTTTGACTGAGATAAGAAATATATTCAGTCACATAGGTTTCAGAATAGTGAGCAAGAATTTCAATGAGTGTCTACAGCATGCAAAATGGAATTGGTTACAGGAGAGAAATAAATAAATTTCTAAAACAAAATAAAATACGCATACGACAGCAATGTCTTCCAATCCAAAGGAATTGATTGGACGCTGTTTCTGCCATACAGCACCAGTCAAATTAGATTTAAAATATTCAACAGCTTGCCTGTATTATTTTCTGTAAATTGATAGTCATGGGGTTCAGGGATCGATCGATCACAACACGGGTGAAGTTTAGGCGGAGCATAGCTAGAGATGGGTGGGGCATGGCTAGAGATGGGTGGGGCATGGCTAGAGATGGGCGGGGCGTAGCTAGAGATGGGCGGGGAATTTCTAGAGATGGGCGGGGCATAGCTAGAGATGGGCGGGGCATGGATAAAACTGTATTCCTCCAAGTATACTCAACATATTCAACAGAATATTTCTGTCATCGTATTCAAAATTTCACTAACTAGCATGTTTCTGTTTGGAATCATTTTAACTTATTTGTTAGCTGTAATGATTTCATTCTCATCGGCGCGTCTTTGGCTTGATTGATGTACGAGTCATCAGACAATATCAAGAAAATCTCAACTAAATAATATTTTTGTAAACGCGTATTTGAAAAAGCGTTAACGAAGGGCGCTTCGATGTCGAATTCGATATTGGACCCAGCGCCGTTGATCAACGTCGCAAATTCGAAATTGACGTGTTACATTAACCCTTTCACGACGATACGGGCCTTTGTAGTGGTCTTGGGGAATGTCCATTTGCAGGCCAAGAGAAGACTATTTCTATTTAATTTACAACTGGAATGACTGACTCGATGACCGAGCCAGCCATTCCAGTGCTAAATTTTCAAAAATAGTCTTCTCTTGGCCTGCAAATTGACGTTCAATCAATAACTTTTTAAAATTTTTGAACAAACTTAGTCATTAAGGTGTTAATATCGAGTGTTAAATCCCATGACAACGTGATATGCCAGTAACATGGGAAACAGATCGTGATAAGATGCGACAGTGCAGGACAATCTCTCCCGGTATGACCGCGTGAAAAGATGAGCGGACATAGTTTGGCTTATGGAATATACGGGTTAAAGATAGGTTCCATAGCAGTACGCTAGGTAATTATTAATGTCGAGAATTTCGATCATCGGCTTTAACACTCGTCTTTCTGAATTTCTAGAGGCGTGGTTACACGAGAGAGGTATTTATGGTATAAGCTGGAAAGAATGGAATCAATTTGACTGAAAGTTGCAGCTGTCGTATGCAACAATAACTTTCAGTTAAACTGTTTTCAAAATAACCAATATAGCTATAGTGTGTGGTAAGGCACATAGATCTATGCGCATATAGACTAAATTGCGCTAACAAACAAACAAACACCTTTGGCATTAAAATGGCTATCAATCTGGCTATAAACACTCAAATACTAAATTGTCGGTCTCGAGGCGCGAAAGACGACCTCCCACCTGCCAGCGGCGCTAGAGAAGGGGAGGAGTTCACCTACCAAGCAGTACAATGCCCAAAAACCAACGTAATTACAAACTCCTTGTAACCAGATTAGGTCCGCGAAATAAACTATTACAATAATCGTGTCAAAAAATTGAATTACGACCCTCATAGATCATCGAGCGAGTGCTTTTCACGCACAGATCAATAGCCAAACAAGTTGTCTTGATCGTCTGCAATAATACGATGGTGGTCGTCTACTATAATCCCATGGTTGTCTGCGATAATACTATAGTCGTCCGTTGTAAGATTACGCTGGTTTATCACCAATAAACCGATTTCTCTACAAGGTTCTCTGTTGTTGTTAGCGTTTCAACGTTATACAAAGTCGGCATTAATTCCGATTGTTGAATCCCGTGACAAAGTGATTTGGTTCTGCCCATATCGTCTGCTAAAATCGGTTCAAGCAAGGCCCTGGGGTGTTAGAAGTGTTTAGATCGAGATTGGTTGAAATTTGGTTGAAAGTATTGTCTTGCTATAACGGGAATACATAGGCCTACGTGTCAGTTAATTATTGTTTTACACGTGACGTAAGATAGTCACATGATATTGAGGCCATGTATTAACCATTGTTAGATGGCGAGCCCCATACTAGTTTTGCGAATCATAGAAACTTATCGCAATATATGAAGTACATAAGGTCTATTTTATTTGAATTAATTTGATTTGATTCGAATATATACTTATGATGTTACTCTGCGGAATTCGATGACCACAACAACTTTAAGTCCAAATATTCAGCAGCAAGATAACTCTATAACGAGAGATGAATTGATTTCCGCTGCTTACAAATGTGTCAATAGAGGAAACCAGTCTGTCAGTCAAGTGTATGACGTCATGACCAATTACGTCATAGGTATACTGACGTCACAATTAAAATACTTCATGAATGGCGTATTTGTGTCAGGAACTCTTAATAGTCCGTCAAGTGTACGAAGTGTATGTCTTTACTACTTAATAACCATTCTGTTGAATATTTTGAAACTAATTTGACCGGCCACTGATGCTGCCATAGGCACCAACAGCACACTGTCAAATTAGTTTCAAAATATTCAACAGTTTACCAGTACAGTTTTCTGGATATGAATATGCAGGGAGTTCAAGGTTCGATTGATCCCAACACGGGCAAAGCGTAGGCGGAGCTTAGCTAGAGATGGGTGGGGCGTAGCTAAACGTGGATTCCTCCAGTCATCTTAATGTAATGCGGCAATCTCGAACTTTGGTCATTGACCAACGACACGGTACCAATATAGAATTTGATATCGGCGCGGCTATTGATCACCGGCGTAGGGGACCAGTATCAAATTCGATAGCGCTGGGCCCATTGGTCAACAACGCCGGGAACCAAATCATATCAGCGCAAACATAGCAGTTGATATTGGTTCCATGTGCCAATGTTGGTCAACAACGCATGTTCAATATTAGCGAGTTGCATCAAAATATATCGATTCATAGAACGCTCTATTATTAACCCTTAGCGTTTCTGACAAGAAACGCGGCTTTATGCCTTTGCCAGTGACCAGTATCGGTCAGCAATTAAATAAATTGAGAGTCACCGAGACTTGTGTGAGTATTGTTAAACCAATGATATCGGTTTTTTGTATCGCTGACAACAATACTAAAATATTTCACCCAGTATCGATGCCAGTATTGATGCCTATACTGCGGCGGGGGTGGGTGGAGGTGGGATCGTGGGTGAGAGTGCACTGGGTATTCCTGACAGATTCCTTATGATGTAGCGGATATGCTGATGAATTGCTTTAACCTAATTTGTCCTGGAGCTGTTGCTTCCACAGATGCCAGTCAAATATGTGTAAGCGTACCTCTATATTTCTCCTGAGATTGAGATACTGGAATCTCAAGGGTTAGATGATTAAATCTATTGAGCCATCTAGGAACGAACAACTTGATAGTGACATGCCAACATGGATTCCTCAAAGGGAGTTCATGCCTCACCCAACTCATTGACATCCTTGATACAGGATCAGATGGTTTAGACCATAATGGCCATTAATGGGTCAATCGATATGGTGTATTTGGAATTGGCTTTGATTCGTTGCTTTATGATGGCTCTAAATCAATCTTGAAAAATTTGGTATTCGGGGCATTATTCTAAATTGAGTAAGAGATTGCTATGTGACAGAAAACAGCTTGTTGTAGTACATGGCACAATATCCACAGAGACATTAGTTCTTAATGATGCACCAGGTAGTGTTCGTGACCAGTACTATTCATATATGCCATGTAGGTGACTTGCCTGGGACTGTTCATCCCGATATCCACATGTTAGTGGACGATATTAAGATACATCGAGAAGTCAAATCAAGTGATGATCCATCCGGCCTTAAAAACGGTATGAACAAAATCGATAATTGGTGTAATAATAATAATAAATAATAATAATAATAATAATCGTTATTTATTGAGGGTAGCACTTCAAGTACACGGCCTGATCTAGCAGAGGCCCTCATTAACATATATACAAATTTTTATATATATAATATGTACAAATTTATACATCTATGTACAGACAAGGAACTTAGGGAATCTATTTCTTATAATCATATAATATTCTGAATGTATTAAGAGTAATTTGAACAAAAGCTACTGATGCTTTCAACAGCAGCAAACTTTCAATCAAATTAGCATTGATATATTCAGCATTGTAAAGTAAATTCCTTTCTTTTCTGCTGAAATGCTTTGGAAACAATGCAAGAAATATAAATAACGATATTTTTATGTGCTAAAATATAGAAACTAATTCTCAATTTCGTAGACAAATACAGCTAAGCACATTATAACATACGATTATACATACATACATACAGAAACAATAGATTTAGTAAAATTAGTATCATTACCCACGCCGTCGAATGTCTTAACCCTTTAGTGACTAAATTTGTCAGGAAAACCTCGATTAGGTCTATCTATTGTGAAATGTCCGTTTCCAGAACAAGACAATGCCATTCTTGGAAATTTACCACCGGAAAGACTGGCTCGATTATCGCGCCTGTCATTCCTGTCATAAATTTTCAAAAATAGTCCTCTGGACTGCAAATGGTCATTTCTCTAGCCGATTATATGGACTTGTTTCTAGGCTTGTGCATTTTTGGGTCAAAGAGCGGAAGAATCACCAAATTTGACATAGCACTTCATAATGTAGGATAAAATCAGAAGGTTCAATCGAATGTTTGTATCTTAAAGGTTAATTAGGCATATTTAGTTTACTGAAATTAAGAACTCACCAAAGCACATGCACTCCCAATCACACACACTCACTTCCACACGCACATGAACTCATGTACATACACTCCCGTGGGTTTACATCCAATATAGTAGGTCTACGCCAACATGTAACCATTTCAATACTAGTATTAGAACTCAAGGCATGCTATTAAGCTGTTGCATATCTTAAGCATAATTTGAATGAAAGGTCTTGATACCTTCGGCAGCAACACTATCCAGTCAAATTAGTATCAAAATTATACAGCAAGGGAACCTATTTTGTGTCTACATTTCGTGCTCTAATGATAAAGGATCGGGAAAGTTGAAAAATATACGATAGATATATTCATCACAAAGTAAGCATATGGCCCGTAAGTGTGCACAATCACATAATAATGTGACGGACAATAGTATAATACAATTTCATAATGCATACACAAAACTATTTACATTAGGAGAAGTATTTTCCATGCATGTACTATATGACTATCCTGAAACTCTAACCTTTGGCTTGGCGATATGTGAAATGGTCATTTGCTGGTCCGGAGGAGTGTTTACGACAATTGGACACAGGAATGATTGACTCGGTTACCGAGCCAGTCATTCCAGTGCTCCATTGTCGGAAACACTCCTCTCCTAGGCCGCCAATGTCCTTTCATTGTATGTTTAAGGTTCTTTTTTTTTTTCTTTCTTTTTTTTAAACATTTTATTTTTTTATTGTAATAAATGTATTTAGAGAAAAGGATCTTGTGGCATGCTCCTCGTTTAACATACAAATATCCTTTTCAAATAGAAATATTACATAACGGTAGTTAAATTAGCGAGCGTGCGAGTGAGCGAGCGAAAGAGGGAGAGAGAGAGAGAAAGAGAGAGAGAGAGAAGAGAGAGAGTGAGAGTGTGTGTGTGTGTGTGTGTGTGTGTGTGAGAGAGAGAGAGAGAGAGAGAGAGAGAGTGTGTGTGTGTGCAAACGAGAGAGCCTTTATAAATGATAACACAAAGAACTATTAGCATTACATTGCTCGGAAATGATCATATGCAGACCAAAAGAACACTCCTCCTGAAAAGGTATGACCCGAATGACAGGCTCAGTCAGTGAACCAGTCATTCCAGTGGTAAACCCACAAAGAGCAGTTGACCTTTCGGTCCGCAGATGGCCATCTCCCAACAGACAATGCTCTGGAGAGTGCTCTAACTGTCTTTAAAGCAGACATTAATTTAATTCAAATGATTATAAATAAACAATTGTTAAATATAATTTAATAGAAGATGTGTATGTGTAGACCAGGAGAAGATTTCTCGAAGATTCATCACTGCAACGACAGGTTCAGTTGCTGAGCCAATGATTCCAGTGAGGAGCTCTCGAAAACAGTTGACTCCTGGCCAGCAGATGGGCATTTTGTTCAACATATTGCTAACCTAACGGGATATACACATCATAACTGTTCTCAGTGATTTTAATTTGCAGTTATAACTAGGTTGTTATTACTAATTATCAGGACTATTGTTCCGATGCCCATTTGCGGGTCTGGGAGAAGTGTTTCCGAGAATTGGACACCGGAATGACTGGCTCGGTTTCTGAGTCATACATTCCGCTGCTCATTTTTCGGGAACACGCCTCTCTTGATCAACAAATGGTCATTTTTGTATGTTTTATCTCTATTGTGCTAAATGATCAGGGTTATTGTTCTTCCTAGTACGTATATTTGATAATATTGGATTGTCCGGCACTGTAATTATCAGTTACTTTTGTTATTGTTTTGTGCACAATTCGTTTTCAATATCCTCTGTAAATTAAGCAAAGCTATTTGTGGAGGTGATTTAGGTGGTCACACTTGGCCACTCCTGGCGTGTCCTTGATTGTTGTAAATCGCAGGAGATTCCGCGGCGAAGACGGGTAACCTTATTTCCGGGGCAATGGGGCAAAACAGAAGAAAATGAAAAGATTATTATTATCATCATTATACGGGTAAACAATCACACATATTTGCGATGAATGATCCGAGTGTCGGAGAATGTTTAATATTAATAGTTAAAGAATTCCACATTTTTGTTGCTGTGTATGTAAAACTGTTTTTCCCGTAGTCCGTTCTTATTTTTGGAGGCTTTAATTGACCGGTCGTTTTTGACCGTAAATTCAGTGTATGCGTGTCTTCTACAAATGTGAACAGATCTTTCATGTACTTCGGTGCAAGGTCGTTTAATGATTTATATGTCATAATATTTGTTTTAATTGTCATTCTTTGCGTTAGTGTAGTCCAGTTTAATTCTACATACATTTGTTTTGACGGTGTTCGAAAGGGGACTTCTAATATTATTCGAGCTGCACGCTTTTGTAATTTTTCAAGTTTATTTAACAATGTAGGCGTGCCAGTGTAATAGACAAGACAGCAGTAATCAATGTGTGAAAGGATGTATGCCTTGTAAAACAGGTTTCGCTCATCAACATTCATATATTTCTTATTTTTCTTTAACATATAGATAAGTGAAGCTATTTTGCTGCAAACTTTTCTTACGTGCTGGTCCCATGAAAGAGTGTCATTAATATGTACGCCTAAAAGTTTCGCCTCATTTACAATGACTAGTTCACCATTAGATATTGGTATCTTAATTTCCTCATGATTTATCTGCCCTTGTTTACGCTTAGTGCTTATCATTAAAAGTTTTGTTTTCTCCGTATTTAACACCATTTTATTATTTTGACACCAATTTTCTATCGCAGACATATCGCTAGTCAGTTGGTCTGTTATCTGTGGAAGTTTTTCAAAATTACAGTGCATCGTCGTATCATCGCAGTACATATCAACATTACTAGTTATTCCCATATGAAGATCGTTTACATACATGATAAATAAGAATGGTCCCAATACAGAACCTTGAGGTACGCCTACGGTTACCGGAAGATGTCCGGAAATTTTGTCAGAAATTGACACATGTTGTTTTCTATTTTCTAAATAAGATGAAAACCATTTTAACGCAAGCTTATCAAATTGATATAGGCCTAACTTTTCTAGTAAAATATCGTGATTAACTAAATCAAAAGCTTTCTTAAAATCTATCAATATAGCGCCGACATAATCACCATTATCTATCGCAAATCTCCATTATTCGACTAGCTTAAGCAGTGCAGTTTCGCATGAATGCTTCTGACGGAATCCTGACTGAGATTCAGTCAATAAATTGTATTTACTAAGGAATTTATACAAATGGCTATGTATATGTCGTTCAATAATTTTGGAAAGAACAGGTAAAATTGATATTGGTCTATAGTTATTAACCTCTCCTTTGTTGTCTGATTTGTATAACGGTTTCACCTTAGCGCATTTCCACATTGTTGGAAACACGCCTGTATCAATACTTATATTTATAATACGTGTAATTGATGGCGCTATGACTGGTGCCGATAATTTTAAGAAATGTGCATTCAATCCGTCATGACCCGCGGATTTATTTGTTTTTAACCGACTAAGTTCCTCGTAAACGTTATTAACAGTTATTCTCGGTATCGTAAATTCAATTTCGCTCGGGATTTTCGTTCTAACATGCGTTTTAATGTCGTCTGAAATTATGTGAGATTGCGTCTTTATGGAATTTGCGAGATCTGCCGCGATTGTAGTGAAATACTGATTGAACATTTCGCAATGTTTTTCGACGTCTTTAATTTCATTACCGTCACCATCAAGAAAAGGCAATGGCATTTTGTTAGGTTTCGGATTAATACTCTTCATTATTGTCCAAATATGTGAAGGATTCTTTTCATTGTCAGCCAACGCTGTGCTAAAGTAGTTTTTGTTAGATCTTTCGATTAGCGACATTACCTTACGTTTCAACTCTTTATATTTAATTATATCTTTAACTTTGTTACACTAATCCCTGTCCTTTATGGCCTTCAAAATTTCATCTGTTATCCATCCTGGCTGAGAAAATCGCTTTACTCTATGCTCAACAATAGGGGCGTGTTTATTTAGAATGCCTATAAATGCGTCCTGCCATATCTGCAGCGCTTCATCTGGGTCATTTAGCAAATCAATTATCTCCCAGTTGCAATCGGAAAGATTCTGAAGAGATTTCTGATTGTCAAACCTTTTTCTGCATCTATACTTTATAGTGTGATGACTATGTGATTTTTGTCTGGTGTTTTGTCGCGCACCAAAAACGGGATAGTAATCACTTGATCCTAAATCTCATACGCTTACTGACGTAAATTTGTTTCTCTCTGTAACGTATATATGGTCTATTAGGGTAGCTGTTTTGTCCGTAATTCTAGTTGCGCTGTTGACTAATTGTTCAAGATGAAATAACTCCATTACTGATAGCCATTTTGGCGTGACTGCTTTTAGAAAATCAAAATTGAAGTCGCCGATTAGAATTATATCCGTGTTATCTGAGTATGCAGGTTCAAGTAGGGCTTCAAAATCGTCGATCCAGCTAACAGGAGAATTTGGAGGTCTATAAACGCAACATAATAAAAATGATTTCGATTTAAAGGGCGTAACCTCGATCCATAATGCCTCTGTATTCGGTGATTCTAAGTCAAGTCTCCTACGATGTGACTGATTTTCGGCTATGTATATTACAATCCCACCTCCTACATTGTTCGGTCTATCTTTCCTCTCAACATTATAACCGTGAATATCTATTAAATTGTCGGCGACGACGCCGCTTATATACGTTTCTGTTATACCAAATATTTCAATTTCTTGTTTAGTTTTCTCCATAATTATTTTTAATTGGCTTAATTTAGGCATTAAGTGTTCAATATTCCAATGTCCAATGCGTATACCTTTTTCCTTTAAGTTAAATGATGGGAAATCAAGGCGTTTTACTAGTTTTATAAACTTCTTGCTACATACCCATTGGTCCACATCAGAGAGGACGTTATTACTGGAATGTGTGTGTGAAAAATTATTATTGCTTGATCCACCACAATACCGTATAATATTAATAAAATTGGGAAAATTTACTTTATTATTATTATTATCATCATCATCATCATCACCATCATCATCATCATCATCATCATCATCATCACCACCACCAGTAGCAGCAGCACATGCAATGCTATCAATATATTCATTATCTTTAGCACTATCGATTGCATTTATTATGCTAGCACTAACAGTAGCACGAGTAAATAATGTATCTTCTATTATATTGTTTGTGTTAGCACAAGGATGTTCGCTTTAGGGTAAGCTGTAGCAGTAGTATCGGAGGCAGTAGCAGTAGTAATAGTGGTAGCTATATTAGAGACAGTAGAAGAAACATGCGTCATTGAGATGGTTGAATCGGATGCATAGACTGGTGTAGTAGTAAATGGTGTAATTACATTGTGAATGTTTTCGATGATAGTTAAGAGATCATATCTGTTGCTGACGACCACATTATAAACATTGTCAACAATATTATTATGATTATATTTATTATCATGTGAGTTTGTAGGCAAGGAATTTGATCTTACCTTAAAATACGTGTCACCCGTTGGCACTTCTTCTTGGCACACCTGTATACCAATTGGTTATCGGTGTATCACTCAGCAAACCAATCCTGGAGTATGTTAATAGTGCATGACCACCACCACCAACCCCCCCCCCCCACCCAAACACACACGCACACATTAGGGAGTGTGTTGCTCACGAGAATAGTACCTTCCTTAAAACCCTACGGGTATATAAACCGGCTGAAGATTTTGAAGCTTAACCCGCTATATTACTGCGGTGTGGGGTTGGCGTGAATGACGCATACACACATCGCTATGACGCTTATTTAATGTAACTATCTAATGATAGAACATTAGCACCAAAACTCGTGGCCACATCCTGAAACTAATGGAAATCGGTCTAACAAAGCCATACGATAATATTTCTTTACAAATCATATTATCAATAGCTAGAACAATTTGCAAAAACTTTATTAACTGCCCAAATTAAGGCCCTGTCCTCACTAGAGAGTTAATCAGGAATAACGCTGTAGCGACTCAATAACCGTTTGTAAACGATGCAGGACCGTTTGTAAATGGTGCAGCCCCATATACCAATTTATTATCGGCGCGCCCGTTTGTAAACGGGCCACACCTGTATACCAATTGGTTATCGGTGCGCCCGTTTGTAAACGGCGCAGATCCATATACCAATTTGTTATCGATGCGCCCGTTTGTACACGGCGCAGACCCATATACCAATTTGTTATCGGTGCGCCTTTTTGTGAGCGACGGAGATCCATATACCAATTTGTTATTGGTGCACCCGTTTGTACACGGCGTAGCCCTATGTGCCAATTGTTTATCGGCATGCCCGTTTGTAAACGGCACATGGCTCATATCCCAATTGGTTATCGGCGTGCCAGTTTGTAAACGGCACATGTCCCATATACCAATTGGTTATCGGCGCACCCGTTTTCAAACAGCGGACTTTCAATATGACACTGTAAGACTTGCACCAATATGCAATACATCTATCCATTCATAAACTCCGCCTTCCCGACCATTTCAGCAATCCATTCAGTTGTTCAGACACGTCTGCCCGTATGCGTGAACTGCTAATTTATTTGTTTGTCTGTCAATCTTTCTGTTCGTTCATTCACTCATTCCTTGGTTGGTTAGTCAATAATTCTACATGCATAAGTAAAAGAATAAGGGCGTATATGTTTATGATAGATAATTTATTCACAATAAGCCTTAGGCCCTTGAGTGTACATTATACAATATACATGCTTGGTGGATACCTTAGATTAACAAAATTAAATTAAGTAAATGTTCAAATTATATAACTACAAGTAGAAAATTTCTCCTAGCAGAATCAGTACTTTCCATGTATTTCAAAGACAAAATGAAACTATATGCTGTGTACGACTTTGCGGATAATGGATAGATCCAATCTGTCACCCAAGTATAAAAAATAAAAATGACGTAATGCTCCGTCGTTAATATACGAATTGCATGTCTTTGGCGAATCTATAATTTACTAAACATTACGTTAAGTGTTTTGAGACTAATTTGACCGGGAGCTGTTACTGTCTACACAGCAACATCGCTCAGTCAACTTGCTCCAAAAACGCTCAACAGCTCATCTGTATAATTACCGTGAAATTAGATTCTAGGAATTCATAGATCGATTCCTCGTATTTTAACACGTCTTATTTACATCAACTTACAGAAAAGTCAAGTGCATTCATATCGCTATAGAGGGATCCCACCTGTCACTCAAAATATCTGACATGACAATCAATTACGTCACATGCTTGGTGGCGTTATAATCAGATTGACATACACTTGGGATAGGCCTTCACTGACTAACATCATAAGTACGAATTGTATATTTTGATAAAAAATACAATTAAATGAACATTTAGATGTTGACCATTTTGAAACTAGCCCTGCTGGGGGAAAACAGCCCCCAGACAATCGGTTTCCAAATGCCAACACCTATGTATTTAGCTATGTATTTAGCTTGAACATTTGATTCTAGAAATTCCTGTTCACATAGGTGAATCGATTTCAACACACCTACAAAATAGGAAAAGCTTAGCTAGAATGGATGAGCATAGGTTAATTGGATCCCTCCATTGGGTTTGCCAAATTCAAATAAGAACCCCAACATAGTCTCTCCTTGACTCTGGAGAAAATGCTTATTCTGCGAGTTCATTACGCTTTGAGAAAGCCGCACGTATAAAAGCAGCAAGTTGCCTTAAAACTATACCGTTTGTTGAATTTAGAAATTGCGTTAGCTTATAAACACTTGGGTGTTTCCAATAGTACTTTTTGATAAACGTGTTGCGTAATTCAGAATACATGGGGCATACAATTATTAAATGGTAATCATCTTCAATGTCATCACACAAATGCTATGTTCTCTTATTGAATGGTATCGGCATAGGATTGTGCCATCTACCAGCTTCTACATTAAGTCCATGAGATCCGCTTGCGGATTCTACATCTAGAGCATGACGGTTTTGATAATTTTAACTTTATTTAAATAACATTTATAAGAAAATTCATCTGAAATATGCTTATATAAACGGGACTTATTGCTAGTTTCTAACTGGCCTCTCCATTCCTGAAGGAAAATATATTGGGACTTTTGTTTATATAACCCTATGAAATATTCCCTATCCATATTTTGGCATTGCGTTTCCCATATGTGACTAAATCCTCGTGAACATAGCATATCGCGAAGACCTTTGACACAATTATTGCAGTAAATATTTGTAACCCAGTCATTATACGTTGCATTATAAAGACAGTTTGCTATTTTATTTTCGCTAAAGTCTAATAACGTAAACCAATATTTCAAGATTCGTATCTCTCTTGTCAAAAGGAGAGGGTACCGTCCCAACTCTACGTAAACAATGGAAGTCGTAGTACATTGCTTGACATTTAGCTGTTGCTTGCAAAAGCGAAGATGGCATTTTACACACCATACCCTGGGTGAAAACCCCATACTTCGCACCCATATGACAGTATCGGTAAAAACCAATTTGTCAAACAAATTACAGTAATGATCGGGTATTAAACCTATATATTTAGTACATAACTTTTGAAACGCGAATGTGGCTTTTTTTACCTTGATCTGCCAGGCATTTGTGCACATCCATTAAGGAGCCAGTCGTAGTGAATACAACTCCGAGATGTTAAAAATTTGCAACAATCTCTAATTCAATTCCATTATAATACCATTTATCATTTTATCTCAATCTAACCCCTTTCCGAAAGACCATAACCTTTGTTTTGTCAATATTTATCGTCAAGCACCATCGTTTACAGTAGTGGTACAAACAATCTAAACCTTTTTGTAGATCATATTTGCTTTCTGACATTAATATTATGTCATCAGCATACAAAATTAAGAAGTCAATGCCATAACATCCATGTGTGGAAAGCTCATCCTCCAAATCATTTAAGTACATGGCGAATAAAAATGGGGATAAATTTTCGCCTTGCCTTACACCAGCTCGGCATTCAAAATTTCCTGGTAATGTGGAATTTACCCCGGACACATATTTTAACATTTTCATACATGGACATAATAATATCTATCATATTCCCTTTAGCACCTAACCTCAACAATTTATACAATAGGCAATCTCGCACCACATAATCAAAGGCCTTTGTAAAATCGTACAATCAATTTTTACCCTTATTTAACAAATGTGAGATATGTACTTATATTTATGCTATGTACTATCAGAATGGTTATTCAGAAGTGGAATATTAGATGTTGATGTTTTTGATAGGCTCACTAATTTTGTAAATCAAAAACGCGCCGATGATAATAATTGTATTTTTAATATGTGGGGATCTACCGTCAAGTTCAGGATTATCTTCCACCAGTGTAAATGCAAAGCGATATATCGTCTGTATATTAACCTTCATAGTACACAAAATAGTTAAACAGGATTAGGCAATGAGAAAGAGGCCTTAGATTCTTTCAGGGACAGACACAGCTCTTACTTTTCCAGCTTTTGGCATATCCAGGAACCGGTACATAATAGATGCCCGGATGTAGACATTGCAAATCTAGAAAATCCATGACAACATTAAATTATAGATGATCTACTTATAGGTTCATAGCCGACTAATCGTAGTATATAAAGAGTAGGATATAACAAGGCATTGTATCGCTTCAAATGCGAATCGTGAATTTCATTAAGTAGGACATAATTCTCTGTTTCCGTAATATTTGCTTGGTATCCGAACAAATTAGGCCACTCCCTCGTGATCTTGGGCTTAAGTTAATTAAAAATGTTAGATAAATTTAAATAGAGCGATTACGACAATATGCTTAACTTATGTACCTGAAAATAAAGAAACGAAATCAATTTTAACATATAACGGTTTCATTCAGTACAAATTAATTATATATTTTTTATTTGTGAAGTTTAACCAGGGATACGTGTTTTTAATTCATTTACACAACTAAAAAAAATGATATCAATTTAAATGGAATGAAATCATCACACAGCATACCTTAACATGTGTCCAAAACAAAATAAACGCTAAAGTCTACTGCTGAATATTCTGAACATAAGTGGATGGGAAGACAATGCTACATAAGGTTTCATTACATTCAATTAGATAAGTTAAGCCTATAAATGTATATAATTATGACACTCTTATTTTGAATCATTCTGGCGTGAATATGGGTCTGTGAAAAAAATATTTAAAATCTACTCTAGACACCTTTTTGTCTTATTGTTTGACTCAAATAATTAACGTGTGTGTTTAATCGTGTATTTACCATTAACGTGCTTAGCGATGATTGACAAGCATGCATTAATTTCCTCATCCATTTTTCTTGTATATTTCAGGTCAAAGTATGGTTTCAAAATCGACGGACCAAGTTTAAAAGGACCAAATCAGACGACGAAAGCTATGACAACGATGACTCGTCTCAAATCGGTGGTTCCCAGTCGATAGGCAGCGACGGCAGACAGGCGCATCACGTGACGAAATGGCAAGAGGAGACAAATCAAAATGAAGCATTTTCGCCAGATATGATGTGTAGCGATCCTGAAAGCGACGTCGATATGGACGACGTGGCCGATGACGAAGAAAATGACGACGTAGATATCGAAGTAAACAGCTGATCGTTGACTTATGAAAAAATGTGACATATTTATGACGTCCTTTCCAATATAATCACATAGGCTACCTATTGTGTACTCGTGAAGTCAGATTGCCATTCCAGATAACATATGTTGCTGGGCCAGTATTGGACCAACACCGGGGCAATACGGCTCGGTATTGGTTCAGTACCCGCCCAATAACACGCGTTACCATGTATGGTTACCCTGATCAATGTTAACAATCGAGGCGTAACGTCGGGAAGGAAAAACCATTTATAGTGCATCACTAGATACCTCTCTGGATCCTCGACAGACCCCCGAACTTATGGAGATAAGAGTCTGTGGTTCTTTACCACATGTCACCGGTAGTAAGAGACCGCCTGTAGGTTACTGTAACGTCTTGTTTGTTTTCTATAGTAGATCGCTTACCCCTTTAACACTCATATCAGTCAAAAACGGCTTATGCAGTGATCTTGAGAAATGTCCATTTGCAGACCAAGAGAAGACTGTTTTGGAAAATTTACCACTGGAATGACTGGCTCGATAACCCAGTCACTCATTACAGTGGTAAATATTCAAAAATAGTTTTCTCTTGGTCTGCAAATGGACATTTTTAATGAGAAAATTGACATTTTAAAAACAGATTCGAGGTTTAAAGTGCTAAGACAGGTTGCACTGTAGCTGCAAGAACTGTCTATAAGGTCTAGCACAGCAATGATCCTCAAGCAATCAAAATACATGTTAATTCTGGAATATGGTTGTGACTAGGCCACGCCCTGGTGAGATATGGTTGTGATTAGGCCACGCCCTGGTGAGATATCGTTACTGGAATCTTAAACTTCCAGGATTAAGTTATTAATTTACTTTAAAGTGGAACATAAAAGTGCTATTAAATTACTATTATATCTATCTGTTTTAATACAGTTTCTATGGACAATTGCAGGAAAATCTGGTCACTGATACTATGTTGATTTGGATTGTTAAATGGTGACGTATTTCCGGGTCCGAATGTTTGCTAAGCTATTGTTAATTAAACAAGTGTGACGCCCTATGAAATTTCATTCCAAAATTGTTTACCGACCGACCGGCGGACGGATAGACGGAGAGCCGGACGGACGGAATCACGGACGGACGGCAATACAATCTGAACGATAAACCGACCGACCGACCAACTAGCTAACTGATTGACTCGCCAACTGACCAGTCAAAGCTTTGTATCTTTGACCACGGGAAGGATCTGATTTGTCGCTCAAGTAGCTTACGCTATAATCGAATACGTCATGTGTAAGCTGACGTCAAAATGACAACGTATGTCCGTCACGAAAGGGAAATGAACCGCAACGAAGGTGTCTGACTTATAGGTCGTTTCTGAACTTATATTCTACTGAATATTTTCGAACCAACTTGACTGGGGAGTCAAGTGATGCTGTCATATATTCGAGTTGGTTGCAAAATACGCAACAGCTCACCTGTGTAGTTACCTTGAAATTGGGAGTCTGGGAATTCAGGGTTCAAAGTGATAAAACAGATTCAAATGTGCGTTCAAATTTGGCTGATCTTAGCTATAAATGGGCGGGGCATAGCTAGAAAGCGTCGGGGCATTCCTAGAAATAGGCGGGGTATAGCTAGAAATGAATCCTTCTACTGACATCACCTCACCTGACGTCACAATCAGGCGTCAGAATAAGACACGCTCTCAACTATCGAATAAGTTTCGTAGTTTTGTATGAAAACTGACTATGTATTTTAATTAATATGAGTTATTTAGAGCTGTTGTTATATATATATTGTTGAGAGATTATATGCTGGAGTATGCTTCTAACGCACGACTATTGCTTGCTGGCAGGCTGGCTGGCTGGCTGTCTGGCTGGCTGGCTGACTGGCTGGCTGGCTGGCTGGCTGGCTCGCTCGCTCGCTCGCTAGCTTGCTCGCTTGCTTGTTTGCTTGCTTGCTTACAGAAATAGGAAAAGCAGATCCATATAAATTGTCTTTTTTGGGACACACATGTAGATTGCAAGCGTGCTCGGGTGAAATGTCTTAGAAAGTATAGTCCTCCCAGTATTTATATTTAGTGACGCATGTTAGCGCTCTGCGAAGTGCTCGTCCATGGAAGATGAGATGATATATCGGTGTTATGTCAGCTTAGATTATTATTTATTCTTCCGCATGATGAAGACTTATTCCATTTTAAGTAGTAATGTTTTTGTTAATATGTCTACATGTAGGCCTACTGCAAGATACGCTAACTTATTTATCGTTGTCTCTATTGTGGACTACATTTCTCGCGGACGGATTTAGCCCCTCATACAGGCATATCGCGTCCAGAATATTAGCACATTTTAATGGCACAAGTCATCGTTTAATTTGACTAAAGAAAAGCATAATAAACCGTAAATACTTTCATTCATTGAAAAAATTAATTGGGCATGTTTATTTTGGGGCATGATCCGATGTTCCTATTATCTAACTGGCTCGAGATTCTATAGAGTTGCCGTACAAAGATCGGGAACCAGTATGATCCGGATCATAGGCTCATGGTCCCAAACGAACAGGCCCATTGTTCACGTATACAGAGAAGCTCAGAAATAACTGTAACCGCTTCCAAAATAAAATAAAACGTTATGTTGAATATTTTTAACATGATTGGGTTGGAAGACATTGCTGCCTACAGCAATGTCTTCCAATCCTTTTATGTTCAAAATATTCAACAGAACATTTCTTACTAACACACATGTTTCTATTTTTGATTTTGGAAAAGTCATAGCTTATTTTTTAGCTGTACTATAGGCATACCCATAGCTCTATATCGATTTCTGCCTTGAAAATGATGACAGTTTTCTGCTATTATAATCCAACTGTTCGAGTTTATGGGTAAGAAGTGCTTTTATTATTATATGTGTATTATAATTATTATTTACATTCTCTATAAGGATAAAAACATCTGACTGCAATTACTGTGTTATGTTTTCTTTCATTATTTCTTCTGTTGGGTTTACGTTTAGGTTGGTTGGGTCGGGATGTGTTGTGGTGGGGTCCACTGGGGCGCGGCGTGGTTGGGTACGTTTGGTATGGGGTTGAGTTGTGTTCGGTTGGATTGGGTTAGTTTGGGCTGGGCTGGGCTGGGCCCGGGCTAGGCTGGGCGGGACTAGGCTGGGTTGGTTGGGTTGTGTCGGATTGAGTTGCCACGTGGTGCAGTGTGGTGGTGGGTCGGGTAGGTTTTATCTCGTATGGTTTCGTTTGAGTTTGATCTAGTTTGGTTGGTTTGGGTTGGGCTGGGTTCGCAGGGTTGGGTGCGGTGGATTGGGTTGGGTTGGATTGAGTTTTGATGTGGTGAAGTGTGGTGTGTCGGTGCTTTCGTATGGTTTGTTTCGGTTTGGTTGGGTTGGATTTGGCTAGTTAGTGTCATTTGGTACGGTTGGTCTGATATGGTCTAGTCTTGGGTGGTGTGGCGTGGTGTGTTCTGATCGTGTGTGGTGTCGTCTGATCATGTGTTCTGATGTGGTGTGGTCTTGTCTGGTCTGGTCTGGTCTGGTCTGGTCTGATCTGGTCTGGTCTGGTCTGGTCTGGTCTGGTCTGGTCTGGTCTGGTCTGGTCTGGTCTGGTCTGGTCTGCTCTGTTCTGGTGCATCCCAGTCTGTTTTGTGTCGGTCTGGTCCGGTCCGGCCACACAGACAGACACAGACACCACATCCACCCCCCCCCCCCCCCCCACCCCCTCCACGCACGCACGCACGCACGCACGCACACAGACACACGCACGCAGACACACGCACGCAGGCAGGCAGGCACGCAGACAGGCACGCACGCACGCACGCACGCACGCACGCACGCACGCACGCACGCACGCTCGCACGCACGCACACACACCCTCGATCACAATACGCTTCTCCCCTTACAGGGTATAGTAATGTGTTTCTGGCGTGATGTACTGTTGACCAACAACATTGGGTGGGATGGGCGTTTATCATTTGAGTTGGCCGAATTTTTATTACAATATCTCAACATGGCGTCACCCCATCGGGAGTAAACTTGGATACATGCTTTCATATATCAAGTGGATTAAGCTCAATGACATCGGGGTCATGAGGTCAAAGTTTAAGTTCATTGTGAACTTGGTATTAAACTGTATTTTTGCGGTTAAGTTTCTGGATTAGATCAACATATCGTCTATTAACTCGACACGGTGTCATCCAATTGGGCATAAAGTTGGACACATACCTCCTTATATTAAATGACATTGATGCCACGGTTCAAGGTCACTGTAAAACTCTATGGTTTCCGGTTAAGGTTTTGATCAACATATCTTCTTATATCTCGGCATATAAGAGGGCAAGATGATTGTAACATCTGGCTTGAATAAAATGAGGACATTAACAGTTAACGTTAGGTTTTTCTGCTTAGCTCATTTTCCCAGAAAATAGCCATGTTATTGGAACTAAGCATGGTTATACATTTAATTCAGCCAGTAGGAGCAGAACAAAGACATTAACGCTTCTAAGGTCAAGGTCATCGTCATCTTGATACAAATCTAGATTTGCATTTGGAAATACATAGTGCCGAGATGTTCGCTAATATCCCGTCAGCAGATTTTTTCTACTAACACTGACGGGATAGTGCATCATTGATTTTATTATCCCGCAGCAAATTTCACTGACCCAATGTGTGTAAGGTCAAAGCTGATCACTTCTTTAATCCATTCAGCGATGGATCCCTATCAAACTCATTTTCCGAGGCAACCATACCAAGTTATTGAATATTTTGAAATTAGTTTGTCCGGAAAGACGTTGCTGCCTAATGCAGCAACGGCTTTCCGGTCAAATTAATTTCAAATTACTCAATATATCATTGGAGGTAGCAAAAAATCTGTTCTTTTGTCAATTTTTGGTGGGTACTGAACATTATAAGTGTTTTTTCGTATTTCCTCTTTTGAGAGCATTACTAACCCAGAAGGGTTAGTGCAGGTGTAGTTTTACTAACCCATATGGAATTCTACTATCCTCGGGTTAACGTGTTAGTGTTAAAATCGAGCACTGCCGTCAGTAACCCACTGATGTCTTGTTGCATATTATCAACAGGATGCAGTACAATCCTTTTGAGGTCACGAGGTCATTAAATTGGTGGACATAGCCAGGAATCCATCTCCTGCCGTGATGCATTAGCTTGCATGGCTGTTTTAAGGGCACCTTGGTCGCGAATAGAAGCAAACAAACAGTACCGTGATTGCATAGAAGCCAATATATAGAATTCCGCTACAACCATGCAGATAATAAATGTATCTATTGCTAGCTATGCCCGCCCATTTCTAACAATGCTCCGCCCAGTAGTTGTCCGTGCTGGGACCAATTTAAACACCTTAGAATGCCATTTTTAAGGTAACTATTCAGGTAGGCTAAGTTATTGAAAATTTTAAAACTAATTTGACTGTGTGTTGCTGCAGGCCATGGAAGAAACAGTGCCCAGTTAAATTAGTTTCAAAATATTCAACAGAATGTTTATTAAATAGTAAGTCCATCAAAGACATGCAATTGGTATACTTGACGAACCTTTCAATGTTAATGACAGAACTAGATATCCCATTCATTGTGCATTTGATTATGACGTCATATACTTGAGTGACAGATCAGATCTATTCATAGCTGTAAAACAATTAAGCCAGGTTATTAGTGCATATCTGATATATATCGCTGTACCACGGTATCACCTTACAGTCAAGACCTGGTGATCAGCTTATAGTTGCAGCAAATAAACCTTAACTGTTTACCGGGATGCAGGCCTAGCTCTGAATGCTGATAACATATGTATCAGCAGCTCAACATCAATTGCAAAATATTCAATGAAACGGTTCATCTTCAGCAAAATGTCGACGGGCGATGGCTGTGTAATTGATATAAACACATTGTCATATACATGATAGGCGATGGGCTTTCTTGTATAATAACATCGGGCATAGCGTTTCTAAGGCAGACAATGTTAATCCCGACCACTGGGAAAGCTGTCATGATGAAGTTAGCACGGAAGTAGTATTTCTGGTAGTAGATGCAACAGAAACTGAAGAACAGCTTCGCTAGAGATATTTCCTGTAGTAGTTTGAAAACATCCTGCAGCAGTCGTCAGTTCATCGTCTTCATTAGCCACTGTTACCTGACCACAGCGAAAGTCCTTAGTTCCCTCAGTTTCTTCTTGATCGTCAGTGTAGCCAGTCCGGCTTCTTCTAGATCGGCAGGTAGCAAACTTTGCGGGTTTCTGCAGTATTGTCCTCTATACGAGCTTTGTAGATGTTGGCAGAGAGTAGAGCCAATTCCAAGGCTTTCTGTGCATGGTTGTCTCGTGGCAGTCACAGAACATGGCCAAATTATGCCATCTCTGTTGGACTACCATCACTGACAGTGGGGCTGTATTTCACATAGTGCATAGCGCGTCATTGGAGATTATCCTGTCCAGCCAGCGATGTTGGGTTATAGTATAGAAAGGTGTCGGCGGGAACTACCTTTTGAGTTTCTACAGTTGTACAACATCTGTGATACACACGTCGTGTCATACAAGTGTAGTTTTTTTGGCAGAGCGATCCGTGATCCATGGATCCAGTTTCCAAAAAGACTAGGAGGCAATGCTTCCGGTGAGGTAACACGCAGCGGCGTCAAAGGGGCTTAAAAGGGCGTGTAGGTGACCCGGGATTTTTCGCTTATTCCATTCCTCCCCGCTAAGCAGCTGTATGCCAATCACTCCATTTGTCGCTGATAAGTGTACATGGGCAAACTCGGATTTGGTTTCGTTCATGAATGTAATCACATCCTCGAGTTGGCCTGCCGCTCTGGGGGCCAGGTTATCGAGAGACGTCTTCTCCTCAGCTATGTTTCAACTTAGTATTTGCCAGGAGCAGTCTGACTAGTCGCAGCCTATCGTCATTGCCGCCATCTTGATGTAGTATGTCCAGCATCGTTGATCGTTTGATTGTGCCAACGTTACGTGACCTGTTTTATTCATTGTGTATCCAAATGGTGAGCATGCGCGAAGAGAGAGGACGTATTTTTTCAATTCTCTGTAATAAAATGGCAAAAAAAACCATTCTCGCAAATATTGAGATCATAAATTACTGTTTATTTGTTGCATATCATTGCTAGCAAAACCAACAAACGGTAGAGTATGTTCCAATTCGCCAGAAAATAATAAAACCTACGAATTTTGTATAAACAATACCACGAAAATAGAATATGGCAGCAAATACGTCGAATACCATGCCGACGGTGCGGTAAACATGAACTTAGCTTATACATCGCATGTTAAATACTACTACTGCCAAGGAAAATGTATGATTGAGCTTTATCATTGAATCTACTATCATATCACTGCTACTATATATTCGACTGATTGTTACTGTGCACCTTCATTAAATTATGGCACCTGGTGATTCAAGGACGGTGTCAACAAACTCCGGTAAAGGAGGCAATGGCAGGACGTCAAACAGTGATTCACCTTGCGGAATATTTGCATATGGTGTAAAGATGACTGGCATGGCATTGCAATGAGAGAGCTGCAGTTCTTGGTACCATACAAAATGGAAGGACATAGCCAACACCGACTACAAAGTGCTACATAAGAAAACCCTGAGCTTGACCTGGCACTGCACACTTTGCAGATATAGAGCAAGTAAGGTGCGAGACGATGACAGGCTGAGCAAATCAGAGCAAAAAATCGATCAAATGTTAGCATTAATGGATCAGCAAATTTCACTAAGAATGAGCAACTTAAACAGATAGACGAGCAAATAGAAAAGACAGTCGACAGTAAAGTGATGGAAAGTTTGAAGAATTACTTGATCGACAGAGTAGAAAACGAGATGTCATCTTCATCATCAACATCGATTAGAGTGAGCAGAGTGACGATGCAGTGAAGAAGTCCGACGATAAAATTAAAATTGATCGGGTAGTGCACGAAATGGCTGATGTGGATCCTAGAGAAGTACAATCCTTCAATCGTCTGGGAAAACGAATAGATAGATCACGGCCTATCAAGGTCGTATTGAAAACTGAAGAAGGTAGAGACAAACTACCACATGGCGCTATCAAGCACAGCAAAGTCCAAAAAAAATAAAAAGGCAGTGGTAAGCGGATTTGCATAAACCGACATCGGGCATTGCTAGAGCAAGAATTGCACAGTAAAAAATTAAGGAAACAACTGATTGAGCAAAGAGAAACCAACCCACAGGACATAATATTTATCCGTGACGGGAAAATTATTAGATTGGACCCGAATAAGAGAGGACTGAGTCGATGACAAGATCACAAGCGGCGTGACATGCATGTGCATAGTCACTCTTCATCTCGCGCATCAACTTGTACATATAACACATTTGCCAATAATTTCGCTTCTGTAGATAATCCGTTATGCAATCCCTCATGTGTATACACAAACAGTGACAGTCCCATTAATAAAAGGCAAGAACTCGGGGGTTCTAGTAGAAGATATTCATCTAGCTCTAATTTGTATAACTGAAAAAACAAACAATCATCTGTTAATGAAAGCGAACTCCAACCAAAAAACTACTAAATCAGTATGGTGTCACTGGATAACAGGAAGCAATGAAAAAGCTTTAATTGGATGTGTATATTGCTGCCCATACACAGACACTACAAACAGTGATATGTTAATAACTCTGATCAACAAAATTATAAACGAGAAAGCAGCATACTGTATGACTGCAGGAGATTTCAACCTACCAAATATTAACTGAGAAACTGGAAACTCAACAAATCAAACCGGCAATTGTTTGTCAATGTACAATAAGATAACTTTCTAAACCAAATGGTAAGTCGCCCGACATGACAAGACACGGGGAGAACCAAAAAGAAAATATCCTTGACTTAATGATTACAAACAACACCAGTATAATTATTGGTATCGCACATGAATCCCCATTAGTCAAGAGAGATCATGATACACCGAAAATCCAAGCACACACAGACCGTATTAATGCTTCTCCTACGCAAAGGCAATTACAACACAATGAGGAAGGAAGTAAGCGATATTGACTGGAACATAATGAACGATCTCAGCTATACACACATTTTATATCAGAAACTGACAGACACAATGATGCGAAATACTCCTACAACAAAGGCAATTAAAAATACAAAGAAAAAGCAACACTGGATATATAAGACCATCCATTACACAATCAGAGAGAAGCGGAAGGCCTACAAAAATACAAAAAGACCAAGATAAGCAGCTACTACAATAAATGTAAGAATGTGAGAAACATAGCCACTGCAAAGATGAGATCTTCTAACTGAGTCTTCGAAAGCAAAATAGCCAGAAAAAGAGTAGCAAACACAAAACCCTTTTGGAACTACGTGAAGAGCGAAACGCAACTAAAAGAAACTATCTAGCGGATATTGTAATAACATCACATGCCATAAAGGATAAACTTAAGCACCTAAATACTAACAAAAGTCGCGGTCCTGATGGCATAACAACCCGCGTTTTGGCATCCTGTCAATAAATCTCTGGAGGAGGGCGGTATACTTGAGATATGGAAAACAGCCGATGCTATATGTATATATAAAAAGGCCTTGAGTATGACCCCGGAAACTATGGCGCCATAAGCCTTACATGCATTCTGAGCAACGTACTTGAGTCATTTATACGAGATGCAATCATGGAGTTCTTGGAACATAACCACCAACTTGCAGAATGCCAGCAGGGATTTAGACCAAGACGATCGTGTAAAATACAGCTACTAGAACATTTGGAAATTATAACTCAAATGTTAGATGCCAGTAAGTCAGCTGACATAATCTATCTTGAATTTAGGAAAGCATTCGACACTACCTCAAGCAGGACGATTAAACAAGAGCTATGCATACAGAATAGGAGAAAAATTACCAGCATGGATTCAAAATTTCAGAAAACAGCGAGTTCAAATAGACAGCCCATAATCAGAATACTAGGATGTCACTAGTGGTGTGCCACAGGGCAGTGTCCTCGGTCATGTCCTCTTTGTTCTGTTCATTAACGATTTACCTGAATGTGTAGACTGCATTTGCACAATCTTTGCGGATGACACTAAACTAATTGGGAATCCAAAAACAGCAGACCTTCAGAAAATATCGATTTAAACTGTACATGGTGACGTGATTGGCAACTTCCCTTTAACTCGACGATAATGCATTCCTACATTTAGGGAAAAGCAATCCTAAGTCAGAATACATCGTGACAGATACTGATAAACATTCAAGAACACTTCAAACCGAACGTAAAAAGACCTTTCCGCAAACATTGATGAAGAGTTGAACTTTGACAAACACATTAACACAATTGTACACAAAGCAATGGAATAATTGGTGTCATAACGCGAACGTTCACCTATATGGATCCCAGTATGTTCCTTTCACTGTATAAAACTTTGGCTATACCTGTAGTAGAGTACTGTAACGCTGTGTGGTCACAACATCTACCGAATCGATCAAGGGCAATCGAGAGTGTTCAGCGTCGAGCCACCAGAATAGTCCCTGAGATAAAACACCTCAGTTATGAGGACAGACTAAGTTCATTAAAACTGTTCTCATTAAAGTATCGTAGAACACTGGGAGATCTAATCTACGTATACAAATTTATGAACAGCATCTACAACGTCAACAAACAAAACCTCTTTAGCAAACCATCAACAAGCATTACCCGTGGACACAATCTTAAAATAGGAATTCAGCACTGTAACACGAACACAAGAAAATTCTTCTTCACAAAGCGTGCTCCAAAAACCTGGAATGTTCTACCTACACACATAGTCGAGGCTAAGAACATAGACAAATTCAAGAGCCGCCTGGATTGCTATCTGAGTGATATTATATACCACTTCGAGACGCACAATGTAATATCACTGTGTAACCAAATACGATCAAAATATCGTACATTCTTGTAATATTGACTAAGATATAAAGTGTAAATTAAATGAAAATAGCTACCGATGTAACACACTGTACACGTAATTGTGCATAGCAAACAATTAGCCACATAGCAGGTGCGTAAACTGGTTTTAAGCGTAGGCGGCACACCGCAGCTGACTCGTAAGCCAGTCTCTAGCAGCTATAGGCGGCACACGGCAGTTGATGGCTGCTGGGCATGCGCACCCAACAAATAATTTGTAAGCAACACAACAATTGTACTTTTAAAGTAAACTAAGTAGACTAAACTAAGAGTAGAATTAAAATTTAAGCTGCAGTCTCTCTTTTCTACGAAAGCCCAGAAGGCTCATTCGAAATTCAAAATTCAAAATTCAAAACTCGACTTCGAAATTCAAAACTTGAATTCGAAATTCAAATCTTAATTCGCCAATTATAAATAGTCTTATAGATTGAAAATTGTGTATATAAACCCACTGCTACGATCCCGTACTCTGCTGATAACCACCCATAACCCCTAGTACACCCATAGCTATTAAGACGATACCAACCCCACACACTCATAACCACCTTACACCTATCACTGCCCTAGCCATAATTCCAGTGTTCTTACCCATACACCCATATCCAACTTTACCAAATTACACCATATTTATCTCTGTCCCGTACAGACATTTCTAGCCATAGTCATATGTACATTGTATCCACACCCATATCTACAACTGTCAATACACCCATAGCCCCCACACTACCCATACCCAATACCATGCCGTGCTATACAAGCCACCATTGCTGCACGTATTAATACAGACACGACTACATTAGCCTAGCCTAGTAGCCTAGCCTACCCTAGCGTAAAGCCCTAATAGCATAGCCTGCTAACCTAGCGTACTAGACTAGCCCACTAGCATATCCTACTAGCACGGTCTACTAGCATAACTTAGCCTACTGGACTACCATAAAGTAGTCTACCTGCATAGCCTACCAACCAGGCTGCCTAGCCTACTGCCTGGCTTACGCTACTAGCCTACCATGCTCTACTGGCCTTTAATCTAATGGCCTGCTAGACCAACCCGTTAGCCTACTGGCCTAGTCCGTTAATATATTTACCTAGCCTAGCCTATTTGCCAATTCTATAAGCCTACCGGCGTAGCCTAATACTTCCTAGCCTACTGGATTAGCACATTAGCCTCACCTACTAACATAGCCTTCTAACCTTATATAATACCCAATTGCCCTCGCATACTAGATTATTGTCGTATGCTACTAACCTAGCCTAGCATAAAAGGTTGATTACTAGCCTAGACTATTAGCCAGCTAACCTACTTACCTAGTCGATTGCGCTAACCTAATAGCCTGCTAGCATTCATGATAGCCTCCACTTACTAGCCTAGCATACTGGTCTAGCCTATTAATTAGCCTAAACTACAAACTTACTGGTCCTATCTACTAACCTAATATTCTAGCCATCTACTACTCTACTTGCATATCGTACTAGCCCGGTATAGCCTAGACTACAGGCTTAGTACACGGGTCTACCGTACCCGCACATCCTTCTAACCCACTGGCTTATCTCTCACACTAATCTGGCCTGACCTACTGGCCTACATTCTAGCATAACTTAGTGGTCTAACATACACGCATAATCTTCCAGCATAGCAGCCGGGTCTGATCTAATAGCCTATCATACTAATAACCTAGCCTACTCGTCTAGTATACTAGCTTGGTCATGCCTACTGGCCTAGCATACCATCCTGGTCTATCATACTAGTCAGACTTGGCCAACTAGCTGGCAGAGCTAGCATAGTAGCTTGGCTCAGCCTATCATCAATTCCGCTGCACTATCCTGCTCCACCCGCCTCACTGGCGCTGCGATGCCATTCCCCGTATTCTGTGTAGGTGTGTTGGGAGTATGTGAGTAGTTATAGGTATTGTGGTGGCTAGATGGGATACGTGCATACGTATGTGGGTTGTGATAGAATGGATGATTGGTTATGTACTATGTGGCTGAATGGGAATATGAGTAGATGGATAGATGGGTACATTGCTATGATGTTCATGTATGCGAGTGTGCGTGTGAATGTGCATATGCGTGCGTGCGAACTAGGGTACCTGGAATTGGTGGGTACTTGCGGTGGGCGGGAATTGGAGTGGTGTCTATAAATACTTGTGTTTGGTGTATAATTAATTACTTATGCTGTGTCGATATGTACTTGCAACCTCAGGTTGGTGTATAGGCGTTTCAGCCTTTGTATTCGCGAGGGTATAGACCTAGGGTCATGGATAGTTATGTACTAGGCTAATATTTGCATTATCGGTGCATATATGTAACATATTAATATGCCGAAAAGCATAGCAAAGATTTACTCATAGGGTTAGCTATGTGTATGTGGGTAGGTTGTTATGGTACATTGGATGATTAACATTGCGTGTATGGTATATGCATCTATTTATGTGTGGGTAGTGGTAGCTCTGGGGATAAGTATAGCTCTTAAGGTAGGAGTAGCTATGAAGTAGAGTCAG
>CM067369.1:237158111-237355611 GCA_034401795.1 Chaetoderma sp. LZ-2023a | reverse complement strand
AACTCTAATATCTCCCAGGAGTCTCTCCACGCCAGTGTCATTAGAGCCAGCGATTGCAGCGGACCGATTCCAAGCTAATTACTTTACCTCACGACGCTAACACAGAATAACATTTCACAACAACAAACAACACAAGGCCTCCCGAGAACCGGCCCGTAGTTAATTACACGAATTACTGACATTTAGTGCTCAATTAAAACTTAATTCTATAAATTACCGCGAGAGTGAGAAAGACTAAAGGTTTGAGCACGGATTGTGGTTTGCTGAAGATAGGGAATACGTGATGGAGATCAGATAAGAGGTGATCAAACTAACTACCAGATTAAAATTAAAAGTTTTCTTTTTGGAGGACCACCGTCTACCAACACCACCTCTAGCACCACCCCACCCCACACCTCCGCCTTCGATTTCTTTCTCACCTCCTCCCCCTCCCTCTCTCTGTCGCCCATCAGCCTCCCATCTCTCTCTCTCCCTCTCTCTCTCTCTCTCTCTCTCTCCCTCTCTCTCTCTCTCTATCCCTCCCTTCCCCCCTCCCTCCCTCCCCCTCCCTCCCGCCCGCCTTCCCTCTCTCTATCTCGCTCTCTCTCTCTCTCCACCCCTCCACCCATCACTCCCTCCCACTCTCTCTTTCTGTAGAAGTATCCACCCGCGTTGCTTTTAACATAATTGTTTCAGATAATTTCACAATAGCCATATATTGCCTATGTGCGCTAGCCCCATGCATGTCAAAGAACGGAATTGCTACGTGCATAGCACGTGCTTGCAAAACATGCATGATGACAAGATGTACTACGGTTGTTTGTTTGCGGTGTTGCGATCCAGCACTAACTTCACTAACAAATTATACCCAAGCGAATTCTTCCCTCTACCTACATACCCCCACTCCACACAGATTGGCATGGCACATTCTTCCTCTCCACATCCTCGACAACATGTTCCTTCAGGAAGGGAAAGGTGGCATGAAGTTTCGTATTTTGACATATTTGTTTTGACTATTCTAGGAGTGGCAAGTGTTCTGATTGATTGGTTGATTTAAGTGCATCCATAGTGTACACAAGCTGGTCCCTTGAGGATGCATGGCCAATCGACATGTCATATATTGGTAGTAGACATATATATGTTCTGGGCATGGACTATGCCTTCAGATACGTTATATGAATGTATCCAAAGGCACACATTACGAGCGAGTCACGTGGGCACGTGGTGGATCTGTGCACCTTCATGTTCTATTAACCCTAATAAAATGATGAAGATGCATACACATAATGGCAATGGGTGGTGAAGTGCGATGCGATGCGATTGCAAAATAATGATGCTCCATACTTAAATCACCAATCGCCTAAATATACGTGCCTAGGTAATGTTCCCACTTATCAGTGGGTAGACTAAAAGGTGAAGACTTGGCATGAGGAAAGATGTCAAATATATATTTTTATATATATATATAGTGTTCATTGATTTGGAGAGAAACATGTCTGTTTGTCTTTTCGACACGTTGTTTTGCTGGAGTACGTATACCTCACACCAAAGTATGCTGCTACCACACCATTTGGATTTGATCAGTTTTGTCTTAGCCATTCCCCGCCTATCCCTGTCTTAGCATATGGGCACAGGGAGAATACCCTCTGAATGTGTGTGTGGAGGGGGGGGGGGGGCTGGAAAATGCTGCAATTTAGTAGCCCACAGATGCCATTTCCCGCACTTTTAGTTATATAGTATATAGTTATAATGTGGGAAAGGTAATGATTGTAATGAAAAGATATAGTGCCAAAGGATAAGTCAAAGTCAAAGTATCTTTAGCCTACATTCTACTTATACCGTCCTGTATATAACCCTTGTCTCTTTGAACCATGCGCTACCACACAATCTTTTACAATGCAATACGTATTTTGCATACTAATTTGACTGTGAACCAATGTTGACAGCCAGAAATTTCAGTCAACATTGAAGTAGTTTAAATTTATTCAACACGTCTACATCTTGAAATAGAACTTCTTGATTGTTGAAAGCAATTAATATATTGTGATTCACAAGAACAGTTTAATGCAATTAAATAACTGTCATGTAGAAAGCTAAATTTTGTAGATGAAAATTGTAGAAGAGCTCAAATATAACATATCTATGCCAATCCTGCAAAGTTCCGCATGTCCGACCTCGTGGCATTTTCAAAATCCAAGATGGCCGCCATCATAAATTGCGATAAACGCAAAAACATAAAAATGGTCATAACTCCTCAACCACTTGGATTAGAACAATGATTTTGGAGTGTAACACCACGTTTTCGAGTATGCTGAATCCAATGGCTTTTCCTGAACTGCTTCAGACAGTTTTAGCAGAAACAACTCTCCTACTCGTGCAATATCGTCATGACAACTGTCAGATTGAGAGAAGACGCTCAAGCAGTCCTAGTTGTCACCATCTTCCAACTGTTTTAGAGCCTTCTTTTTCCCTTGATTATAGAGAGTCGACACAGTGCCACACCCATTGATCGCATGGGCAAACATCAAGTGTTGTTTAATGTTATGGAAAGCTGTCTGAATTTCACCTATGCTGTACATTTGCAACGGGTTCCATCCAAAGAGCATGTGTAGATCCATGTTCGGGGTGGCTTGTGCGACCATCATCACCAGCAACTCCGTGTCAGTCCCCACACCAACAATAGGTGAATTCTGTGCTTGGGCTGTATCCATGGCGATTGATGCCATCAACCGATCAGCATCTGCAATGATTTGATTGACAGTCAGACCTATGCCATCACATTTTTCTGTTATTATTTTGATTAATCGAGCCTGTTTTGCCATTACTCAAGAACGCTTTTTTGATTTAGTGGTTTTCATTCCCTGTTCAAAGATAATATCATCAGATGTGTTCTGTTGTGCCCGTCGCTGCTGTTTCGCAACTTTGTGTTGAGTTAGCGCTGTCATATCCGTCAAACACGACTACTGCCTCCGGACCATAGTGATTAAGTACATAGGATACATAGTGGTCACACACCTGGTTATCATGTTGCATCGACAGGCCATGGCAAGCTTTGCAGAAGGTGACCCCCATCAAGGATGAAGCGTGCGCCATCAAGTAGTCGAAGGCGTGCTCTTCCTCATAATCCCTTTATCGAATAAGGATGGTGGTTGTCTGGAAAACTCGTGAAGGAGACACGGCTCCATCTCTAAATTGGCCTTAATCACGAATGTGCCCCTCATGAATAATAATGTTGTATTAACTTCAACCTCAACACCACACACAGTTATCTTGTTTTTATCACCACTGATGTTGGTGACCCGATCTTTGCGCTTCAACTTTACATCAGCATATGTTTGACCAGTTATAACCGAAGTAGCCTTGATGTCGATAGCAGATGCTACATCCGCATTTACACAATTTCCAGCAACTACACCGCCTGCTATACAGATCAGTGCGCCATGGTCTCTATGTGAGAATGGAGAGTGCAACTCAAGGCAGTGGAGAAAAGTCTCACAGTCTTTAGTATCCATGGCTGTGTTACTGGCGCGCAGGTCCACATGCTGGTCGGATGTGTGACTACGGACCCAGGTGAAAATTTCTAGGACATTGCAGATCGAGATACAGCGAGGCATGGCCTGCACCCATTTAGTGCGTGTGCTGTCTGTAATACCGCGACCATGAGCCATACATTCGGAGGTCTTCAGCAATCTCATGAAATCGATCGTTTGATCACAGTAGTTACCGCTCCAGAATTTACCTGTTCTTCGAATGGTGAAGAACCTCTCTCGGTGAAGTCACGGTATTGCTTTGCCGACATGATAACGATCAGTCCTTTCATCTGATCCCGGTAGAGACGGTCAGATTTTGCGTATGCGATGTGGCCAGCAGCAGGCAAAGGGGGGGTCATTTCACTGACTGTGTGAAGATGTAAATCCTAATCCCCACCCCGCTCTGCGCGGATGAAATTCCTAATGAGGGACACTTGTTTCAAATATTCACCTCAAAGCTTAACAGTTCGGCTTTGAGTGGCAGAAATTTCCATCAATAATCTATGTGAGTTGCTAGACACATACCTCACTTTCAACACACGCAGTAAAACATTCACCATTCAGCAGAGATCTGTGTATAGTCTGGGGACGAGTGAGGTTCACACTACTGAGACATCCGGGTGTCTGTAGTAAGATCGACACAATGGCTAGTGATGACAAAAGATGAGCACGTACTGCACGAGCAGACGCATGGCCTGTCATCATATGGATTACAGTATTTGGAGCGTAAACAGTTTCCAAAAGATCTGTAATCCACTACCGCCCATAATGTATTCAATTGATCCCATATATGACATGATTAAGTGAAAAAACCCAAGTCTGATAACAATGTTGTTAAGCTCCAGGTAGGAATTAACTTTTTCCATTGCCTTGGTATATAGTAGTTGTGACTGGACAAACACCAAGTCCGTGCTTTTCAGATAAATTCTGTGCAAAACACAAAGCAGAATATATGGTGGTAGGTTAGGATGGGTCCTGGTTAACGAATGGCAAAACCTGAATCTGATTTCTTTCATGATTGTCTCCACTCACAGCACGTTGCATAAAGCCACTCCACGACGGACATTGTGACACAGGAATAGCCAAAGAAAAGCTTGCTAACCAGACACTATCTAAGCATATGGCCAAATTAAGGACAGGTGGGTTTCATTTGGATGGTTCAACTGACCCAATCTGGATGGACTTAAATCCTAGTATGGTGGGTTTTTATACACTTTGATTTTTATGTGACCAAACTGTCCATTTTGGGCAACTCTCTGAGTAGATCGTGGGATGTAAGGCAGGAATAGCTCCTCACATGGTGGGGTCTTACATGAAATACCAACCAGAACATGCTAGGTACCATGACCTCTGAGGGTTCTAACGTTGATGTCAAATATAAAATGTACAGGCTCACCCTCAATATCATACAATTGTTCAACTGTAAGCATGGGATCGTACAGACGCTGAACCTCCATGTAATAATCTGAAAATGACAAACTACTCAGTATATCTACCAGTTCTCGTGATTCATGCTTCCGATCAATGTAAACAGATAATGCTAACAATATGGGCGATACAAAAGATCGAGGTCAACAGGAAGATATAATGCTATGTGCGATTGCTGTACGGCGGCGTTCACAGAGCACGACGTTGTCAGATTTGATTTTATTATGCCACTAATTAGTCCATTCAAATACTCAGGTACCTGTTTATTACTGTCCTGCAATTTGGTCATTGTAGGATATTCAGATTTGAAATACACTATAGACCTTATATCATCTTGTATGAGCGCAGCTGCCATATCTATGATTGAGTCTTTTGTCATGGCACTTGGCTTATAATTATCTCTAATTATGCGGTTGCTAGCATCTAGGAATTTATATATAATCGGCCTTCCAATTTCGCATGTTCGTATAATATCCTTCTCAAACCATTTCTCTAATTTCTGTCATGGGGTATTTTTTACTCTAAATGGTAGTCTATAAATTTCTTAGCGCAAAACAGACATTCTTCTTTTATATTGAAATCTCGTGTTTTTGAACGCAATTTGGAAGATGACACACTACTATCAGATGCCATATCTTCTTCTCGTTGCCTTTTTTAAGAGTTAATGCTGTGTGCTCGAATGTATTCTCTACAACATGTTCCATGTACAGTGAAATGCGGTATATGAATGTATAATGTGTCTTCCCCATCCTTTGTTTTCTATAGGCTTCCAGTTCACATGAAATAGGAATATAACACTATACATATAATGTTTTCAATGTCTGCAACATTCTAATAAGTAATATTATTTACTTAGGCATACTTTTTTCATCAAACGAAAAATGCGGTAAAATTAAGTAACAGAAATAAACCGCAGTTACCAGTTTTCGTGAATCCAGACGGGCTAAAAACAGGATATATCCAGAATGGATATGTTTTACAGCTCTAGTTTATTCAGAATAGTCTAAAACATCGATGTATACACTGACACTTTTGTTTCAATGCCTCACGTGGATCAGCTATGACAATTTTTTTGTTTTTTCGTTTATCACAATTTGCGATATATCGGCAATCTGGGATTTTGAACTTGCGGAACCTTGCATAATTGACATTAAGATGATTTTTTGGATCTCTCCTGAAAATTTCAGCTTTCTACTAATTTTTTGAGGGTCAAACCCTTATGCTCCTGTACTATATATTATTTTCTGATACGCAATGGGTAGAGTAGTCATGTCTCTTTCTAAAACGTCCTGGATCTGTGAGCTTGAAATCTATATAAATACTATCCCATTATATATTGATATGGGATAGCATCTAGATCTCAAGCCCACAGATCCAGGGTGTTTGAGATTGAGACATGGTACATACCGACACCCTTATATCATATACTTTTGGCCATTTCGTCATTAACTATTTTCCTGACAAAGTCCTAATATCCTCACTTAACTGAGGCTCTAGCTGAAAATAATTTGACTTACTACATTATTGAAAAATGGTCATTCAATGGAAGTAAATTGAACCGTCGACATTCTATCATTATTGTAGCTAGAGGTGGGTGATATTGGAGTTTGGTAGAATGTAACGATATCTGTAAAAAAAATATCGCTGTATCACGATATCGCGTCCAGGTGACTGGGCTTTAGGATAAGATGGGTTGTCAAATTTGGTAATAATTCACCTTTCCAGAGTAGCCATCCCTCATATGACCTCGTATGACGTCACAATCAGCTCAGCGCGTGTATGATGACGTCACAATCATTACATCACAAATGGTTCCATATAGGCCGTCATAAAATCTCAAAGAGTCCGACACGTTGTATAAATTGTATGTCTTTGTAATTCTTTGCTATTTAATAAACATGCTGTTGAATATTTTGAAACCGATTTGTCTGGTCGCTGTTGCTGTTTTAGGCAGCAAGCAACAGCACCCAGTCAATTTAGTTTCAAAATATTCAACAGCTTACCTGTGCAGTTTTTTAGAAATTGATAGTCAGGGTGTTCAGAGATCGATCGATCCCAACACAAGCGAGGTGTGGGTGGAGCTTAGCTAGAGATGGGCGGGGCATAGCTACAAATGGAAAGGTCCATTGCCACGAAAACCCAATTACGGCGCAAACAATTTGTAGCGCGACAAGATTTTAAAGCTCACTTAGAATAGCAGAGCGGAAAACAGCCACGATAACAGCAGTTTTCAAGAAGGGCAGCAGAAAGCTGGCCAGCTACTACTGGTGGGTTAGTCTTACCTGTATTCTATGGCAGGTACTGGAGACTATCATCAGAGACAAGATCATAAATCATATGAAGAGAAATCACCTGTTCAGCGACAAACAGTACGGGTTTATCTTAGGAAGATCAACATCTTTGCAACTATTGAAGGTCTAGGAAAATGGTCAGAGTACCTGGAAGGAGGGGGGGGGGGTGTGTGTGAGGGGGCAACATCGGTGTGATCCACTTGGATTTTATGAAAGCGTTCGATATGGTCCCAAACAGGCGGCTTCTGGATACACCTTTTAGTGAGGGATAACCGATAACGTACACAAATGGACACGGTTATTTCTGCTCAACAGTAAACAGCGAACAGTAGTGAACAATACAATGCCATCGTGGTCAGACGTTCTAAGCGACATCCTACAGGGTAGTATCCTTGTTCCGATGCTGTAAATAAATGATCTGCTAGTGGGATTGAGTACAGATAGATGTATGCATACGAAAACAAGGTTTTCCGCCAGATAAGGGGTGAGGCAGACTAAGTAAATATACAAGAAATCTCTACAGACTGCAAGATTGGTCAGATGACTGGCTACCGAGATTCCACCATGATAGATGTAAACTGATGACAATGGGCAGATCATCTCAGAATGAGAGGCATTACTTTATGAGGGGAAAGACGGCTGAAGGACCACAGCACGAGCTGATGAATGTCAACAACGAAAATGATATCGGTGTCACCATTGACTCTAAACTATTTTTCGAGGAGCACATAACGGAGGAAGTAAACAAGGCGACACAGTGGATGGGGATTATCCGCAGATCGTTCACATATATTGACCATGAAATGGTCAAATGGCTTTATAAAGCGTTAGTAAGACACCATCTAGAATATGCAAGCACCGTGTGGCATCCTGCCCGCGAAAAGACGTAGCTATGATAGAGAATGCGCAAAGACGGGCAACAAAACTGGTTCCCCGGCTGAAAGATTTAGAGTATGAAGATCGCCTGATGACCTTGAAGTTACCACCACTGCCTATCGGAGATTGCGAGGCAACATGACAGAAACATACAGAATTCTTCATGATAAATATGAACCTGAAGTAAGCCCAGGCATCTCATTAAGAGACTAGACAACACAAGGGCCAGTCGTAAGATCTTCAAGAAAAGAGCGAAAACGAGACTGCGGCAACACAGCTTTGCAATCAGAGTAGGCGAAAAATGGAGCAGTCTGCCAGAGCACGTGATCAATACATCAACCGTAACCACCTTTGAGAAGCGGCTAGACAAGCACTGGAAACACCAAGACGTCCTTTACAACTATGAGGCCCAAATTGATACGTCAGCGTTCACCACGCAAGTAGTTGTAAACACATGTGAAGAGTACGAAGATCTGTCTGGACATATAGGATACATCCTGCGTCCAGTAAGAACTGCACAACCCGACGATATAGGGCTATAATGGTAACAATTGAATAGTCGTTATGAAATTGGGCATATACCGGTAGTTGTATTTGCTTTGTTTCATTGAGACTCAATGTACGCAAATCTGCATTGAAAATTGAAAATATTTAAATTATAATTACCAACACGATGGGGGCCCCCTGACATACAAATCCCCTGTGAATTCAGGGGCTCTGTGTCTGGGGCCGGTAGGCCCTTAAAACGGCACAGGCTCCACCGACGTTTATACGTGTTGGGATCAATCAATCCCTATACCCTCTGAATTTCAATTTCCAGAAAAGTATACAGGTAAGCGGTTGAATATTATTGAAACAGCAACAGCGCCCATGATCCATGTTTGGCCATGTGCTAAGGATGCCAGAAGAGACACCAGCGCGGAGAGCCTTGGAATTAGCCCTACTTGGAGCCAGCAAATACAGCCAGGAGAGGACGTCATTGCATAAATCTGCTAAGTGTGCTACGAGGTGACGTCAAGAAAGCAGGACTCGGTACACTCAACTCAAGAATGGACCTGAGGAAGCTAAGGATTTCGGCTGAGGACAAGACACAGTTGGCAAGAGTGAAGAAGGACTGATTGCAGCTGTGTGATGTTTCTACTACTACAGCCGAAAAATACAGTAATCATACAGCACCCAGTCGGATTATGTTAAAATATTCAACAGACCGCTTATTAAATAGTAAAGACACATAATTTGTAAAACGTGACGGAGTTTTAAGCGTTTAAGACGAACTGTATTGCGTCATTCATTGATTATGACGCCATATGATTGATCGATAAAGTGGATTCCTCAAATTCAAATACCACAACCATTCCGTCAATATGTTGTCTTGTATGCTACTAATAAGTTATTCTGATTCAGAAGGTATAGAAACAAACGTGTAATCCAAATCTAAATACAATTGTGGATCTATGGATTATGAAAATGTCAATTTGAAGCCCAAGAGATTGTTTTTAATTTACCATATGACACTGGATGGTTGGCTCTGTTATCAATTCAGTCGTGAGTCATTCCAGTTGTGTAACGTTGATATATAGTCTGCTCTTGGTGGTGGTGGTGACGACGGCGGTGGTGGTGACGGCGGCGAGGTGGTGGCGGCGGCGATGTGGCGGCGGCGGCACCGGCGGCGGCCGCGGCGAGTTAGGTTTAACATTGGCGCCATGGCATTTTCATGCATGGATCATGTCTTTCATTGAGTCGTTCCTGAAGGAACTAGTTTTAAGAAAAAGAAAACTGAATTAATCAGAATAAGACGATGTTGCGTGTAGTGTATGTTCAATGTTGCTAGATTAGTGGTCTGTTGCTAGGGCGGGTTCCCAGGCTGCGCTCAATAGCGCAAGCAATGGCCGCCGCCACGCAACAGTGTTCAGTAATGTGTCATCTAGATGACTAGCCTGAAGTATACCACACCAGATTCCGGTTTTAGCCAGATTGTGTGATAAATGGTTAAGAAGAATAGTTACAAGCTAGATAAATGAAGGATCCCGCTTTATCCATCAATCATATGACGTCATAAGCAACTACGTCACTAATTTGACTGGATGCGCTCTTGCTGCCATAGGCAGAAACAGCACCCAGTCAAACCAGTTTCAATGTACTCAACACCTTATCTGTATTGTTCCCAGGACATCAGATTTTCAAAGAAATTTCTAAAGAAACCCCTTTCCCTAAATTTGTATCCAAATTATGGTACATTTACCCTAATTGGGGATATCTTCTATGGTTTTCCCTTGCTGAAAGGTCTTAGAATCTCCAATGTGTATAACAATTAGTATGCATTAATAGTATACTAAGCTCTTTACATTGCAATAAAAATATTTAAAATTTCCAAAATTAATTTAAGCTTACAGGTAATGTCTCTTCCTACCATAGGATAAAATATTTTTAAAATGAAACTGCATTCATCAATATCGTCGTCGTCGCCTGCTGCCGCCGCAGTGGTGATCATCGTCGTCGCCCGCCGGCACCGCCGCCATCGTTGTCGTTGGCGGCGGCGGCGGCGTGTAGATGGTTTATGGTAGGAAAGGCCTACATTTAAAATACGTATCAGAAAACCATACAAATTTTGCTAATGTTCTAGGGTGTCATTGTCTGTGCCTCGAATACTTGCAGGAAGGTCCAAGTCGAGCGTGAAATAACGCTATCTATTTCGGAAAGCCGATACATATAGCCTAATGTTAGCACGTTTCCTGTGAGCTATACCTGGACACGTTTCTCGGTCGTAAATTCATTATATTGACGCTAAGTGTGTCCAAAATACGACTAAACCTTTTCTCGGGTCAACGCTAGACTCTCGTACGGTGTTGCCAGATAATTGTTAAAGCACGTAAATGTACCACCAAATGTGACGCGGCATATGAATTAGGCGACAAGTACCGTCAGTTAATTACATCATTAGGTTTTCATCGAAATTTGCTCACGTGATCTCGGTGACATATTTAAAATATATAGTGGCTTGCCAGTGCTTCTGCATTAACTACGTGGGGTAATTGATTAACACATGGTCGCCTGAATCGTGATTTAAAATAGCACGTCTCATAGGCGTAAAAAGGTGTCCTAACGTGCGTGGGGCAAATCCAGCCGTAATAGAAGGGCGCGTGGGTCCTCCCCCGTAGAAATTCTGAAATCTAGATGTTCTGAGATGGTATCTCATTCATTTGGGGGGATGGTGGAGGTATAAATATGAAATCTTACATTGAAACCCTCAAAAAGTGGGCGGGCAGCTCCAAAGGTGGGCCTCTGGGGTTGGTGAGGGCAAAAGCCCCCTTGACCCATCTTCTCACGCATATGCGCCTTTATGCTGCTGTAGATACCATGCCGATTCTAATGTTACATCTACTCCATTGCCTCTTGAGACCCAGTATTTCAATTTCAACAAAGCGAACAAGCGGGTAAACTGTTGAATATTTTTAAAATTAGCTGACTCAATGACTGCCCTAGAGACTTGGATAGCTAAAAAGAGCAATATTGTTTCTAAGCTATTCCATAGGACTAGCGCCTAAACACGGCGTATAGTAACTTGCATCGGTAGTACTGAATGGAAATAAGCCACCCTCCCCCGGAATTTTCCTGTTTAGCGGCCATCTTGGATTTCAAGATGGCCGCCTTGAAAGATTTTCTTTCATTAATATCTCAGCTTCTAGACTATATATAAGCATGACATCGATATCTATACTCACACAAATGTCGGTACTGAAGTCCATGAGAAACAGTCTCCTATGGTCATCATGGCGGATACCATACTTGTCTGACCAACATTTAGAAGGGAAAAAATAAGAAAGTTATAATGATGATTCTTTCATAGATTATTTAAAGGTAATGGGATGGGTATATTTTATGCAACATAATATGCTTTGCTGAGAGCAAATGTTGCCGATGAGTTAAAAAAAAAAAAGGATATTAATATTAAACTAATCTCCTCTAGTCTTTGGAAGATGCCGTCATCTATCCATGCCAATCAAGATTCACATATTGGTTCTCATAAACCAGACCACATATTACCAGTTGTGCAAGAAGGCCAGTGTTGACAAGATATATAGCATGGACTCTACTCGTCAGGAGCTATCCGACGACCAACATGTCCCATGATGGAGTGGATTCAATTAATGGCTGTCAGAACGTGATCCTCCTCAAACTCAGGTTGGATCTCTTCCAATCAGTAACACTTCTGCAAATGATTTTCATATCAATTTGACAGGAGCTTTCTTGAAGATGTTTTGACATCATTTCATATTTCTTCATTCCTGTCCAAATGGTATCAAAATCACATTTGATGAACAGCTTTAGTGTAACACCAAAACACTTCAATGGGAGAAAGGTTATGGGTGCAAGAATTATATTTTCATACTAGGAGGATTTCACGTTGAAATGAACTTTCAATAGTGATAAAACAGCAGATGGAAGCGCCTTGTCTGAGTGATATTTGTAGTTTTTGGAACAAACACAATTAAAAATATAAAAGGCATAATTAATAAAAAGGTATGAAACAAAGACACCGTGCACGTGCATCTAATCGTACATTTGAAGCGCTCTGGCGAGCTCTATGTCCTATATCTATGGCATGGTAAAGTAAGGAACATCAACACATAATTGAAAAGGGCTTGAAGGATCTCCCCAAAAATTGGCAAATAAATTCTAGAACACTAAAATCTTCATCGATTTAAGTGGATCTTGGCAAAATTCTAGGTCATGGCTTAAGTCAGAATCAACCACCAATGAGTAAAGATCCTACCTGCATTATTGTAGCGGAAATCGTGTGTTGTGTGTTTGAGATGGATACGGAAATACGGGAAGTATTTTTTCGAAGGCGTGCAAAAAAGCCTTACGCCGGTTCCAGCCAATGACCGAAGACTTATGCTACGGGAAACTGTCCTCGCAGTCATATCGTTTAAAAAGAAAGACTATTGGTAAATTGACGACTAGATAATTATGCTCCGTCCAATTAATGTAATATTCCTGATGACTAGAGATATAAACAAAGGCGGAGATTATGTTTTAAAGGATGGGCGGTGAATTAATACAAAGCGGTTGAGAATTAATAATAACGTGTAGGCAATTTAATAAGAAAAGACAGAAGAATTAGCAAATAAATTGCCGGAACAATTTAGCTATAAGTAAATAAAATAGACACCCAGCCTATTCAACCACTGTAATAAAACAATATATTCACAAAAAAGACTGAACTTCTCTCACAGAAAATTCATTTCGTTTGACCACGATGCAGTTTGGTTATCTTGCGCCCACTAGTCGGTATATACAACAGCGCGCGTCAACACATCACCACATCTAGGGGAGTGGGTATCCCGAGCAAGAGCCAAATGGTTGAACTCATCGTCCGATCTTCTGGCCGGAGTTATCGGATCATATAATTACATCCCTAAAACACAAAAATAAATATTCGAGGAAAAGATTAAAATACTAGGAACAATTTGGAAATAAAAACCATGCAGAATGAAAATATATTTGAAGAAGACCTTAAGTATCATCATGGACCGGAATGCAGCTGCACTGTCAGAGAATGGTGAACATCTCCAGCTTTTATGTATCCAACCGACCGACCGAATGACCGACCGACCGACCGACCGACCGACCGACCGACCGACCGACCGACCAACCGACCGACCGACCAACCGACTGACCGACCGACAGATTAACCAATAGACAAACAGACAGACAGGCAGATTGTGGGAAGATATGAGAACCAGTGAGAGGTTGGAAATAAGTCGTGGTAACAAAGTTACATTAGTCTAGGTGAGATCGACAGGGTCGGGGTGGAGACATGGACGTTACGGAGAATGAGAGATGGTGAGTGAAATCGATGGATAGATAGGTAGCGACCTAATAGCCAATTTGCATCATTGGGCAATGGGACGGGACCGTTGGTCAATAGCCTAGATCTAATAACAAATTGATATAATCGCGGTGAGAGTGTGAGTCGAGGGGGTAACAATTTGGAGTTCATATGTGTTTTCATTGCCTGTTTAAAGAAGCATCATTTCTGTAATAACCTGCCATGATGAGCGTTCGCCTCATGAAATGATTGCTCTATTTTGTTGTACTGAAAATTGTGCTTTATTTGTCACGCGAGCCTTTTGCTATTCGATAAAGTTAACGCGAGGCTCGCAGTTCCATTACCCGCAACGGAAGCGCCTGTCACACGGACGCGCGCTCATAGCTGCCGAGGCCTTTTCCCGCCAAGCGCGCGCAGTCATGCGCAACTCACGACCGGAAGCAGTAATGCACCGCAGTGACGTAAAGATTGTTTGTCGCTCGCGTTATTAGGTGACACTTACCGGTTTAATTGGCCCTAATGAAGGATGCTTTTAAAACACATCAATTTCTCTCAGCTGAAATTAACTGTCCTTTCCGTCATGAAAACCCCGTATCCATTCTTCCATGAGCTCAAATTTCCGGTTCCGGCCTGACTAAGTGCGCTTCTTTTAGACTATATCAGGAAACAGAATCCAGTGTCACTTCAGGTCATTTACATCATTATCATTTATTGTAGCATCCAGTTTCATGTAGGCATAGGCCGTGTTTAACGGTGCGTATTAACACCAAAATGCTTGAAAATAAAATTGTTAAAATTGTTTAATGTTACATATTAAATTATGTACCCCAATCTATTCTACTACTACTACTACTACTACTACTACTACTACTACTACTACTACTACTACTACTACTACTACTACTACTACTACTACTACTACTACTACTACTACTACTAGTACTACTACTACTACTACTACTACTACTACTACTACTACTACTACTACTACTACTACTACTACTACTAGGTACACATTTGGTGTCATATCTCACAGGACAGAATAATTACTTAATGTCTGAATGGGCGCGAGGTGTTGTTAGTGCGCGAGCACTCACAATGTAGGCCTACATATTGTAGATACGCTTTCTGAAAATCCCACCAAATACATACCGATATTTTCTAATCTGAGAAGTTCGAGTTTCGCTAACGTCGAGTGTGAAACTAGATTCTAATTATTTTAGTTAAGCTAGTTTACGGTTTTGCTTAAATCAATGAAACAAATACCCTGATAGAATTTTCAGCTGAGAAAAACTCCGCTAACCTAAACTCCCGCTCCGTGATTTGCGACGCTGAGTAGTCAATCAATCAGGAACAAGCAAACTTACGCATCCTAGTCTTCATCCTCAAGATCTGCTGAAACAAATTCACACACAGCACGACTAACCAACATCAAAGACAGTATCAAATCTGAAATAGTCAACAACATACATGCCACAAGAAAATACACTTCAAATAAGCCTTTCCAGTTTATACATCCATCATATGACGTCATTAGACGTCTTAATCAATGGACCTTTCCAATTTTAGCTATGCCCCACCCATCACTAGCTAAGCTCCACCCACACCTCGCCGTGTTGGGATTGATCGATCACCAAATGCCCTAGCTATCAATTTCCTGAAAACTATACAGGGAAGCTGTTGAATATTTTGTAACTAATTTGACTGGGCGCTGTTGCTGCCTATGGCAGCAACAGCGCCCAGTCAAAATAGTTTCAAAATATTCAACAGAATATTTATTAAATAGTAAAAGCAAACAATTTGTACAACAACGCATAGACCGTCTTCAAATATGCGTTCGTGACGTACTTATCGACGTCATTCATGACGTCATTCATTGTGATGTCATTGTACACATCACGAGGTTCATTATGACGTCATATGATGGGTGGGTACACTGGAAAGGTGAATTACATGCCGTTTAGGATGATGTCATAATCATTACACCACGAATGACTCGATTAAGTCCGTCTTAACCCCGTCAAGTTGTATGAAGTGTAGGCCCTATGCCCTTTCCGATTTAATAAACATGCTCTTGAATAATAGGCAGCAACAGCACCCAGTCAAATTAGTTTCAAAATATTCAACAGCTTACCTGTATTGTTTTCTGGAAATTTATATTAAATACTACATAGAGTACGATATAATTCATGTGTGGCTTATTTTCATATTCAAACAGATTACGTATGGGGACTATTTACATGACTTGTGACAACTGAGGAATCCAGTTTCTCAATCAATCATATGACGTCATAATCAACAAAATAGCGTGTAGGCTGACGTCATAATCAAATACGTTATAATCACTTAATAGTCAGTCAGGTTGTAAAAATTGTATATCTGTATGTCTTTACTATTTCATAAAGATGTTGTTGAATATTTGGAAACTAATTTCACATGACTATGTTACTGCCATATGCAGCAACAACACCCTGTTATATTAATTTCAAAATATTCAGCTTACCTGTGTAGTGTTCTGGAAATTGATAGCCAGGAAGTTTCAAAATATTCAACAGCTTACCTGTACAGTTTTCTGGAAATTGATAGTCAGGGAGTTCAAGGATCCATCGATCCCAAGACGGGCGAAGTGTGTGTGCGTTGAACTGAGCTAAAATTGGGTGGTCCAAAGCTAAAACTGGATTCCTCCATTGACAGGACATTTACATAGAAAGAGAAGGACGGTGATGTGGGGGTGGGTGGTTAGAGTACTGATCTTGCGTGACGTTATAATTATTATTCACTGTTACCACCATTATTGTTATCATTGTTATCAGCATTGTGTGGTCATGTGAGAACACGTCCCAAAGACCCACCACCTGCCGGATCCCGAAAGCAGGTGGTCGCTATAGACAGGTTCAATTGTTTTGGAACAGCACTAACATGGTCGTGGTTAAAGCTTTAGCAGATTCCACTATCTCAAATTCAGTCTAGTCTGCTACTGTCATAAGCGACAGAGGCAATTCAAATTTGTCCCAAAATATTCAAGAGACCGTTCATGACATCATAGAACGTTAGTTCCTTCTGGTCATTAATGGTGCGTGCGTGCGTGCGTGCGTGCGTGCGTGCGTGCGTGCGTGCGTGCGTGCGTGAGTGCGTGAGTGCGTGAGTGCGTGAGTGCGTGAGTGCGTGCGTGCGTGCGTGCGTGCGTGCGTGCGTGCGTGGAAATAATCTGGCTCCTAGTAGCTTTCAATAATTGTGTATTTTATGTATTTTTGAATGATTTTGTTGGATGAATTTACGTACGTGTCTGTGCTATTTCATAATGCGCCTTTCCATTTTTAGCTATGCCCCGCCCATCACTAGCTAAGCTCCACCCACACCTCGCCGTGTTGGAATTGGTCGATCCCCGAATGCCCTAGCCATCAATTTCCTGAAAACTATACAGGGAAGCTGTTGACTATTTTGTAACTAATTTGACTGGGTGCTGTTGCCGCCTATGGCAGCAACAGCGCCCAGTCAAATTAGTTTCAAAATATTCAACAGAATAGTTATTAAATAGTAAAAGCAAACAATTTTTATAACAACGTCTTCAAATATGCGTTCGTGACGTACTTATCGACATCATTCATGACGTCATTCATTATGATATCATTCTACACATCACGCAGTTCATTATGACGTAATATGATGGGTGGGTACTCTGGAAAGGTGAATTGTGTTGCTAGGCGGGCTGGTGTGCGTGTAGCTGCCTCTGTTTGGTGGTTTATGTGACGTGTAGGTTAGAACCTGATCTTGCGCTTTCGTGTGTCTGTATGTCTGTATTTGGGAGTAAAATTATTTGATACTAATGTGGGTAAGCTGCCATTGTGGTAGTCCTTTAGAATTATAATGAATTGATGGACCCTTCCAATGTGTTCACGTTTTAGAATTTTATTTGCTTTAAAGGTATCTTGGTACTCTGTTGCTTGTGAGAATAGTTTAATTGAGTGCATTTGTCGTCATTTTAGATATTTTAATTTAGTTTCATGTATATTGCTCCAGGTAGCATTGCTGTATGCGCTCTCTGGAAGTTTCAAAGTCCTATATAATGTTTGGTCGAATAGTAGGTGGAAGATATGACGTGTATCTGAGCATAATACCAATATGCCTTGCTCTCTTAGTATAGATGTCATTGTCCCTATATGCTTCTCTCAGCTGAGCTTTTTATCCAGCTTGACTCGTAGAAATTTAACATAATTAATTTCCCGCATTTCTTGAATGTTTCTGTAAAGTTCTGGGAGATTAGCTTCATTGAATTGGTTATATCTTGCAAATAGTATAACATTTGTTTTACTGACTTTTAATATTAATTTATTGGCTTTAAACCAATTTATACCTTTTTCCATTTCAGTATTTGTCTTTTTGCATACGGTATATCCATATGGCTGCTAAAACCTTGATATCATCTGCAAATAATATTAGTGATAGTTCCTTACTGGCATTAGGTAGATCATTCATGTGTAATACGAACAGCAGGAGTCCAAGAGTTGAACATTTAGGTACATCGCAGTCTAGTTTTTTTATTTCCTGGGATAGCTACATTAAATTGGACACATTGCGTCCTATCAGGCATGCAATTTTGAATCAAATCCAAAGCGATGCTTCTTATGCCATAATGTTACAATTCCGTGTTGCCAAATGGTTTGGAAAGATCCAAGAATATGCATAGCGTACGTTCCTTTTTTCTAGTGACTCATCAGTTGCATCAAGATTTTATAGATTTCTTCTATATCTGTTGGAGTTATGAACAGATACAAACGAAACTGCTGCCTGGTACGGCATACTTAGATTTCTCCAAAGCTTTCCACACGGGTTCACACAAAAGACGTCAATCGAAATCACGGCTTACGAAAGAAAGTAGTCAAGGTTATAAAAACTACCTAACCTATATAAAACAAAGGGTGATAATATAACATTTTGGCAGGTGCAATTCAAAAATTCAATATTCGACGCGAAACGACGCGTACTTCCCAGTTTCAGTTTCTCAGAAACAGCCAATGTCACATAGCTTTATTTTGATACACACATACACAATATAGTATCTACGACGAACAGTAGAAGATAGATAATCAAATGCACCTTTACCTCTGTAGACCGCTCTACGTTTACTCTTCTCTACGAGGCCCTAAGGAGACCCGTTCTAGATTACGGTACTATAACATTCAAAATGGCCGCCATGACCAGCTTTAAAACCCTGCATCTCCTACTCGGGCCCGCTGTGTCGTTCAAGCTTTATTCATCATTAGAAAACAACTTATTTCCATTGAAATATGAGTCATAGTGGCGTAGTATGACGTCATATCTGGTATACGTTATAATTAGGTACGTCATTGTGAACAATAACATGCTAATTGTGAACAGTAACACGCTAATTCGATTCATTAATATTCTATCTACATAGGCCTGTAATACATGCATGGGGTCTTAAGCTTGCGGTTTAAAAGTTACAGGGTTTCAAAGTTACAGGGTTTCAAAGTTACAGGGTTTAAAAGTTACAGGGTTTCAAGTTCGCGATGGCTTTCATTTTGGAGGATACGTATTATTCACTTTCTCCATGTCGGATTTTTGCGGATTAAGGATATATCCCAGATAACGCATCTTACTGGGCCGATACCGGGCCGATACTTTCAGTATCGGCCCGGTATCAGCCCAGCGTCGGCCCAGTAAGCTGCATTATCAGGGATGTAGACCTAATGTTATTTAATTTGTGAAAGGGAAGGAAATGTAGTGTGATGTTATAATTTGAAAAGTTGAAAAATAGATGCCGCTATCTAATTTGAAAAGTAGAAATCACTTTATCCAAATATTGTTCTATGTTCAACATATAGGCCTACATTGCCTTTTCACATAGAACTCTAATTTAGCCTATCACTAGTAAATAGCCACTCACTCCTGTGTGTGTTTATGCATATATTATGACTATAAATATATATGTATGAAGAAGGTAGTTCTAAGTATTACAAATCCCGCAGATATTAAGCCGATAAAATGTATTTAAATGAATCAAGTTTGGGTGGTAAGGATATGCAAGGTAATCTTGGATATTGGCTTAACTATATAAGCCATAACATACCAGGCTCGCTCTTTCATGGCAACTATACATGACCGCTGTTGAATTCGTTTGAAACTAATTTAACTGGAACCTGTTGCTCTAATAAGCAACAAAACCTCCCACGTAAATCTATTTCAAAATATTCAACAAACAATTTATTAGATGATAATTACTATGTCGTTACTGGTCTGTGGGTGTTAAGGGGTTAGTTTATATCGTACTGGACGTCTACTTGTACATAAGCCTCTACAAATCACGGAGGGCATCTTTCTGTAAGTATTCCTTGCTGTACTTAACAGCCAAATGAAAGTCAGTGTCACAATGTTTGCTGGATACTTTAGCCCACAATACAAATTACGATATTTAGATACTCAGTTTCTGTCAGAATATATATACATTTTCTCAATTTGATTTACATACAGAACTGGTAAAGCTAATATTATTATAAACCCACATCAAGTGTTTCCCGGTATTTTCTCTCAGCTAACCTATTTAACTGTCCGACTGCTGCAAGCCACCAAACAATAAATTCAATAGGCTATAACTATGAACCTGCTGAATATTTTGGAAACAATTTGACTGAAAGTTGTTGGTGGCTTAGCCACCAACAACTTTCAGTCAAATTGTTTTCAAAATATTCAGCAGATCCGGAGTTAACTCCATGGGAAATGTAGTCTGCGGAGGTTCAGAAAGGGAGATAGTTAAGGCACGTTAGATCATTTATGTCTGAAATATCGCTTCAGATGGTAATCAGGACTAATCATATGACACGATAAATGCACTTAAACTTATACTGATTATTTGAAAATTATTTGACTGAATACTATTGCTATCAAAGGTTGGGACATGGTGCAGTCGAATTATGCGGTAGATCTTCAGCAGACAGTGCTGAATTTATTGACTGCTGGTTATTTTGAGAACAAGTTGACTGCAAGTTACATAGGCAGCACGATTTTTCAGTCAGAGTCAAAATTGTTATCAAATGTTTAACCTGTTTACTTGCCTCGTTTGTTCACGCTCTAGGGTTCTATACGTGTTACAATAAGTTGTTTCCAGACACGTCTTGCGGAGGCCGGTATTTGCGTTTGTCATATAATTATATAATACTCATGGCACCAGCAGCCGGTCTTTCCTTTGAATCAAACCATTCATCTGAAGACATTCTAAAAATCATGACGTCAGTTAACTTGATTAAATTTGAGGCCATAGACTATTTTGAATGGATGAATGGATTGATGGATGGAAGGATGGGTGGATGGATGGATGGAAGAATGGATTGGTCTGTGGGTGGGCAGTTGGGTGTGTGGGTGGGTGCGTCGGTGGGTGCGTCGGAGTGTGGTCGGTGGGTGGGTGGGTGGTTGGGTGGATGGGTGGGTGGGTGGGTGGTTGGGTGGGTGGGTGGGTGGGTGGATGGTTGGGTGAGTGGGTGGGTGGGTGGGTGTACGTATTTGGATGAATGGATGCCTGGGTGAGTGGGTGGCTGGATGGATTGTGTGTGGGTGGGCAGTTGTGCGGGTGGGTGGGTGGATTGAATAATGGTTGGATGGATGGATGGATGGATGGATGGATGGATGATGGATGGGTGGATGGGTGGATGGGTGGACGTGTGCACGAATGGATGAATCAATAAATAAATAAATAAATAAATAAATAAATAAATAAATAAATGACATCAACGACATTTAACCGGTGAAATTATTCACGAAATATTCAGCAACAACGTCTAGCAGCTACGCGGTATATTTGACAGGAAATTGAGGCATTGTGTATTTAAATAACGGAGATGAAAGCGTTCATGTGTATTTAGTTTTTCATTATTATCTGCGCCGTTAATGGGCCTAACTTATAGCCGGAATAGGTTTACTCAGTCGCTGACAATGGCATACTTGTATATATATTTTTATTTAAATAATGATATATTCACTAAATTGTATCAAACAAAATTCAGTATTCTGCAACAGGTGTTTATTGGCATGGGCTGTTGGATGCGGAGACGCATATATCGAGCGTGATTCGATTGTCATAGAAACCCGTGCCTTTCAGGTGTCAGGCGCGGGTGGGTGGACATTTTTAATATAATGGTTAAGGCTACCACGAAGTAATAAGTTTAGTAAATAAAAAAATTCTTTGACTATCGTCTCCTTTAGAGCTATTCCATTTTCTAGCTGTTGCGCAATGATCGGTTTAAAACCATTTGCGTAACGCTAAAGAGGCATTAGATTAAACTGGGGCATAGCTGGAACTGGATCCCGCCATTAAAATTAACCTACTATACTGTCACTATGCCCTATCAAGGCAGCTCTGTTCACCTGAGAAGCCAACAGTGTTGGATGGATGGATGGATGGATGATGGATGATGGATGATGGATGATGGATGGGTGGATGGGTGGATGGGTGGAGCGTTAGCATTATAGGAATCGTTTATACTGAGCATCGTTGACAATCGTCAATGAATTTTTTTTTTAATATTTCTTAATTTTACTGCTTCGGGGCAACTTTAACCACCCAACCCTATAATATGTCATAGGTTAATTGCATTAATAGATGAACATGGTTGATGATTCTGAAAATAGGATACAGTCGTGATATACCTCGTGTGTGGAGGGGATGTGGCGCCTCATCAGTGACGTGGTGTGTGGCAGTAATGAAACTCCGCATCAGTGACGCGCTATGTGGTTGGCTAAACTCCTCATATTCAGCCAATATTAAAACCATAACCCGTAGGGCCAGCATAAATCTAGTGTGGCTAGGTCACAAATCAGATATGCCCCCTCCCAAAATCCGATATATTTATTATCAATAAATGGCATGCATCGCGTCTATTCGTCGCACATGTTGCAACCTGTTGACACCGATACACAAGAAGGGCGATATTTCTAAATATGAGAATTACATGGGCATCGCAGTTTTGGAGGTAACGTGTGCAAACCATTCTGTAGTTTTCTTGGGATGCGATTAACACAATTTGTAGATGAACATATAACTTCATAACGGAATGTCAAATTGGATACAAAGAGATGCTTGTACCTCGGATCATATATTACAAATAAGTGTACATTTTCAATAAGAAAAGTCACTTTCGTTGCTTTGTGGATATCAAATCTGTCTCGCAGAAAATGAATTTATAAACGATTCCGAGCAAGCATTAGTGGTAAGAGAATATGTACCCTGATGTGAAGTATGTAGTTAGTCAGCGATGGCTGCAACGACCGTTTTTCTTCTTGTGTCGGTGTTAAACAAAGTTATGTTCTTAGCCCTGCTCTGTTTAATTTGTTCTGGTTTCCAGGATGGGTTAAATAATGTGAGTAGTTTTTGTACCACATGCAACCACATAGTAACTCACAGTTAACTTGAAATAGACCAATATTATTGTCTTATTAAACTGGTCATTTGATAAAAGACACAATTTTATATTTAGTCCTATAAATGTTGAGACTGTATAATCATATCGTTATCTAGCCACTGTATTTACACAGGTATCCTTAAATGGACCATCCCAGTTTTAGCTATACCCCGTCCATCACTAGCTAAGCTCCACCCACACCTCGCCGTGTTGGGATTGATCGATCCCCGAATGCCCTAGCTATCAATTTCCTGAAAACTATACAGGGAAGCTGTTGAATATTTTGTAACTAATTTGACTGGGTGCTGTTGCTGCCTATGGCAGCATCAGCGCCCAGTCAAATTAGTTTCAAAATATTCAACAGCATATTTATTAAATAGTAAAAGCAAACAATTTGTACAACAACGCACAGACCGTCTTCAAATATGCATTCGTGGCGTACTTATCGACGTCACTCATGACGTCATTCATTATGATGTCATTGTACACATCGTGCAGTTCATTATAACGTCATATGATGGGTGGGTACTCTGGAAAGGTGAATTGGCATGTGAGAGACTCGTTGATCAAACTCAGAAAGCCCTTTTTAAACTGAAAGTTATATCTGTAAGAAATAACATCCCGACAGTATTTAGACTTCAACCTATTGCTCCTACCAGAAGTCCGTATTATGGACTGCTGCTCCTGCCAATAACATCAGAGGGTAGCGAGGCTTGGAGTCCGTTCTACCTAAAAGTCAATAGCCATGCTGAAAAAGTTTCAATCAATTCTTGTAAATACGTGCTATATGGGTGAACAGGCGAGCTACACATGCCGCAATTCGTGATGAATTTGTTCAGTATGTCATATACTTACGATATTACTCTCATAGGCAGCAAAATATGCGCCTGCTGGCTGAGGTTATGTATACCTGACTCTCATATACTTGTCTTTTAATCCTATTTAGACTCATATTTATCACCAGACAAATCTAACTGGGCCACCTTCATGACGATTTTCTTGAATAATTCTGTACTTGGTCCAGCCAAAGTGGACATTGTAAGACTAAAGCGCATAAGTTTCGATATCGCTCAAATTGGTCTTCCCATATTAATAGGGATGTTTTACACACATTTTATTCTGAACGTGGTTCAAAACTGAGATGTTTTTGGATCTTCAATCATAATATTTGCATGGAGAATTACTTATTGCCCGATTAAAACGTTATTAACCGAAGCCAATTTTCTTTTCAAATTCAGAGTAAAAAAGATACCCTCCAAATTGATTTGCGCGGCCACCCCAAACCCAAACGCTCGTGTGGAGAAAATGACTCTATGCTCTTTGAGGTATGCAATCAGCTAAGGATGAACGGCCGGTCCTCCTCCACTGGGTATACCGCAATACTAGGCGAACATCATTAATCAACACGCTCAGTTCATTCCTTGATCTCAGTAATCTCATGTATAATGATAAATTTGAGTTAATGATGTCCTGCGATAATGGTGACACTGAAGTGTCTAAATTGGAGGTTAATTTTGTAGACAACTGTACTACAAAAAGGCAAGAAAGCCTGCTATAATACTGGTATTTAGGCTCTGGAAACCATGGTTTAAACCCCCAAAAATACGTAACTATCCGTTATCCATTCCCTAGCTACCCTTATTAGCAGTGGCGGCGGAGTGGCTCTGCCACAGGGGGTGGGGTGGGAGGGTGCTAGGGCCGGATGAAGGATTTCGTGTTGAGGGGACGTGAAGGAGGTGGGCCATGGAAGGGGCTCCCCCCTCCCTAATATAGTGCGGGTGGAAATGTATTAGTGTTTACCATCCATGATGGACATCGACAGTGGAGTACTAATGCCACTAATAACCCAGTTTTGACAAAAATGTCTGTTCTGTGCTGTACAGTGTTCTAAATCATACACTGATATACGTGTTGATTTTGTCTGCTGCCATGTACTGCATGATTTCTATCACTGTCCGGTTGTCGGGTAGACGGGCTCGGGACACAATTTCAGTTGTACAATAGCAAACATGAGTTCTCTGCTCAACCCCTAGCCATACTGTCCATCTATCACAGACAATCTTCGTATGGTGAATGGAGGAACCCAGGTTTAGCTATGCCCCGTCCATCTCTATCTAAGCTCCACCCACCCTTTGCCCGTGTTGTGATCGATCGATCCCTGCACTCCCTGAATCTCAATTTCCAGAAAACTATACAGGTAAGCTGTTGAATATTTTGAAACCAATTTAACGGGGTGCTGTTACTGCCTATGTTATCCACATAGAAATACATAGAGCTATGTGTATATATGTACATAGCCATATAAATGTATCACATTATTGCTTATATATGTGTTAGTATTTATGTAATGTCTTTCTGTGTGTATTGTTTTGTATTGTTTTGTGTTGTTTTGTATTATTTTGGCTACATATCTCTATGTGTAAGATTATGTGCTAATAAATGATTCTGATTGGGTCATTTGCCTGTGGTGTGTATATAGTGTAACAAACAGAATATCATTATCCATCTATAAAGCAAACCTCTATACATCAGCATTGATATGTGATCTGTTTAATTTCTACCCATGTATGGTTTTGTGATATTTATCGATGACAGTTTACTAACGAGGCCTACCACCCATACTGGCCTAGCGCTTTACTGACGGCTCTCACGGGGTTATGACAGTGCGATTCGTTTAATGCTGATTTACGGCATCCCATTGCGACATTTCTATAGACCGAATGGGCTAAATTACCGCAAATTACAACACACTTCACAGAATATGAGCCGACTAGATATTATCTGAATGCCGTTTTCAGGATCTAATCCGCCTAAATCGAGTTGACATCAACCATATTGCGTTACGTAGACTGTTGGATCGGAGAAGACGGCCTGTCATCCCGTTGACGGGTGTGGACTGAGGCCGAATAAAGCACATCGTATATTGACAGTTTAGCTACAATAAAAATTACGGACTGTAATTTCCGCTTGAAAAACTCTGGAAAATCAAATTAGAAACGCTTTTTTCACGATCTTCTGAAGAAACATTATACGTAAACGTATATTGACAACCGCTTTAAGACTAAATTCTCCGTCAATAAAACTATTATTCAAAACATTAACATAATTACAATTTTACTGCAATAATTGAGGTTTAGTGTGTTAGGAGTCTATGATAGCAAGAGCTTTCAGCTGCACTGTTTTCAAAATGGCTACCTGTCACGTGTTATTCTTACACAAAAGCGTGCTAAGTATTACAATTTCCCAGCGGCATGCAATAGCTCTAAGTATATGTGTAGGTGTGTGTAGCGATTGATAATAGAGTAAGCCCGTGTTTTATCTAGTTTATTGAAGTGAAGGCTGTTATTTTCATGTACTTAAATCTGACTAAATACCCAAATATTTGGTTCGATTATCTAACGCCGTGCTCGGCTGCTTTGCAAATAATAATAATAATAATAATAATAATAATAATAATAATAATATGTCCTTGCTGAATATTTTATTAGGCCCATATGACTCCTAATAAGAAGACTGACCTTTCACCCATATTTTTCAAGAAAGAGAATGAATTAGTTCTTTCAAGGCGTAAGGCTTCCCGCCCTTCTTTGTCCATCATAGTAGTCAGCAGCTCTGGGGGAAATAAGGTTTATAGAATCTCGGTAGCTGCGGGTGAAGCGCGAAAAGTAGGCCACGTTCACCTACTTTATTACGCTACATACAGTAAGCCTACAGCGCATGTACATACACTAAGTTTGATTGCTCTGTGCGAAAACTCTAGAAACAACAGCCCAAAATATGATAACAAACTAACTAACTAACTAACTAACTAACTAACTAACGTTCATAGCATTCACGTGTAACTCTGTTTAGATGGGCGCACGCAATTCAGCGGTGGGGAGGTTCGGATTCACCCTACCCCACACCTACCCGTCACCAAAAATTGTATTCAGATTTTCTCACAGAAACTAATACATTTCGGGCGTAGTACTCCACGTCACTTGAAATATGTCTTATTAATTATAGGCGCAGGAATGTGTCCAAAATTTGGGGGAGGGCGGGCTGGTGGTGGGGACAAACCAACCAGAATCGTTGGGGTTTGGCTCCCAGGAAAGACTTTGAAATTTAAATGTTCTGACACGCATAATTTCTGAGGGATAAATATGGAATTTCTGTTTTGGACACTTGAAAGGTCGGAGGGGTGGCGTGGGGCAAACTCATACATTTGCCCTGAGACACACACCCACCTCACACATCCCAACCCCGCTTCATATACCTAAGTTAACTCGTTGAAATTCTCCACTACCCCCATATTATCTATGTCCTCGCATTGTGTGTCTTATGTCTTCTTATTCTTTTAACCCGTGAATTGTCAGTATATCAATTTGAATCCAAGTACACAAGAAAGCAGCTTAATAATTTGACAGTAATATGATTGGCACATATAACAGCAACTGCGCCAGTCAAATTAGTTTCAAAATATTTAACATAATATTCCTTACGTATACAGAATTTGACATTTCTTGTTTGTATAGCTTTAAATGGTTAAATTATTAACCACATCAAGTACTGAAGCTTCAGTGGAAGAGTATTTCATTTTCAAAGCACCGATTATCATTACAGTAGACTGATATTGCTTATTTTGAACCTAATTTGACTGGAAGATTTCGCTAGGTATTAATTAGTTTTAAAATAATCATCAGAATATTTCATCCATAGTAAGAATGTTGTCTGTGGCCAGACTATTAAGGATGAAATGGTGAATACATTCACGAAACAATAATAAAGTTTTCTCTTTAAGACCCAAAGTGCAGAGCATCTGATTTTCACAATTGCATGTATGGGTGAGGCAGGGTGTGCACTCATATTTCACAAGTGCATGTATGGGTGAGGCAGGGTGTGCACTCATATTTCACAATTGCATGTTTGGGTGAGGCAGGGTGCGCACTCATATTTCCCAATTGCATGTACGGGTGGGGCAGGGTGTGCACTCATATTTCACAATTGCATGTATGGGTGAGGCAGGGTGTGCACTCATATTTCACAATTGTATGTATGGGTGAGGCAGGGTGTGCACTCATATTTCACAATTGCATGTATGGGTGAGGTAGGGTGTGTACTCATATTTCACAATTGCATGTATGGGTGAGGCAGGGTGTGCACTAATATTTCACAATTGCATGTATGGGTGAGGCAGGGTGTGCACTCATATTTCACAATTGCATATATGGGTGAGGCAGGGTGTGCACTCATATTTCACAATTGCATGTATGGGTGAGGTAGGGTGTGCACTCATATTTCACAATTGCATGTATGGGTGGGGCAGGGTGTGCACTCATATTTCACAATTGCATATATGGGTGAGGCATGGTGTGCACTCATATTTCACAATTGCATGTATGGGTGAGGCATGGTGTACACTCATATTTCACAATTGCATGTACGGGTGAGGCAGGGTGTGCACTCATATTTCACAATTGCATGTACGGGTGAGGCAGGGTGTGCGCTCATATTTCACAATTGCATGTATGGGTGAGGCAGGGTGTGCACTCATATTTCACAATTGCATGTATGGGTGAGGCAGGGTGTGCACTCATATTTCACAATTGCATGTACGCGTGAGGCAGGGTGTGCACTCATATTTCACAATTGTATGTACGGGTGAAGCAGGGTCTGCACTCATATTTCACAATTGCATGTATGGGTGAGGCAGCGTGTGCACTCATATTTCACAATTGCATGTATGGGTGAGGCAGGGTGTGCAATCATATTTCACAATTGCATGGACGGGTGTGGCAGGGTGGGCACTCATATTTCACAATTGCATGTATGGGTGAGGCAGGGTGCGCACTCATATTTCCCAATTGCATGTACGGGTGAGGCAGGGTGTGCACTCATATTTCACAATTGTATGTATGGGTGAGGCAGGGTGTGCACTCATATTTCACAATTGCATGTATGGGTGAGGCAGGGTGTGTACTCATATTTCACAATTGCATGTATGGGTGAGGCAGGGTGTGCACTCATATTTCACAATTGCATGTATGGGTGAGGCAGGGTGTGCACTCATATTTCACAATTGCATGTATGGGGGAGGCAGGCTGTGAACTCATATTTCACAATTGCATGTATGGGTGAGGTAGGGTGTGCACTCATATTTCACAATTGCATGTATGGGTGGGGCAGGGTGTGCACTCATATTTCACAATTGCATGTATGGGTGAGGCATGGTGTGCACTCATATTTCACAATTGCATGTACGGGTGAGGCATGGTGTACACTCATATTTCACAATTGCATGTACGGGTGAGGCAGGGTGTGCACTCATATTTCACAATTGCATGTACGGGTGGGGCAGGGTGTACACTCATATTTCACAATTGCATGTATTGGTGAGGCAGGGTGTGCACTCATATTTCACAATTGCATGTATGGGTGAGGCAGGGTATGCACTCATATTTCACAATTGCATGTATGGCTGAGGTAGGGTGTGCTCTCATATTTCACAATTGCATGTATGGGTGAGGTAGGGTGTGCACTCATATTTCACAATTGCATGTACGGGTGAGGCAGGATGTGCACTCATATTTCACAATAGCATGTATGGGTGAGGCAGGGTGTGCACTCATATTTCACAATTGCATGTATGGGTGAGGCAGGGTGTGCACTCATATTTCACAATTGCATGTATGGGTGAGGTAGGGTGTGCACTCATATTTCACAATTGCATGTACGGGTGTGGCAGGGTGTGCACTCATATTTCACAATTGCATGTATGGCTGAGGCAGGGTGTGCTCTCATATTTCACAATTGCATGTATGGGTGAGGCAGGGTGTGCACTCATATTTCACAATTGCATGTATGGGTGAGGCAGGATGTGCACTCATATTTCACAATTGCATGTATTGGTGAGGCAGGATGTGCACTCATATTTCACAATTGCATGTATTGGTGAGGCAGGGTGTGTACTCATATTTCACAACTGCATGTATGGGTGAGGCAGGGTGTGCACTCATATTTCAGAACTGCATGTATGCGTGAGGCAGGGTGTGCACTCATATTTCACAATTGCATGTATGGGTGAGGCAGGGTGTGCACTCATATTTCACATTTGCATGTATGGGTGAGGCAGGGTGTGCACTCATATTTCACAATTGCATGTATGGGTGGGGCAGGGTGTGCCCTCATATTTCACAATTGCATGTATGGGTGAGGCATGGTGTACACTCATATTTCCCAATTGCATGTATGGGTGAGGCAGGGTGTGCACTCATATTTCACAATTGCATGTATGGGTGAGGCAGGGTGTGCACTTATATTTCACAATTGCATGTATGGGTGAGGCAGGGTGTGCACTCATATTTCACAATTGCATGTACGGGTGAGGCAGGATGTGCACTCATATTTCACAATTGCATGTATGGGTGAAGCAGGGTGTGCACTCATATTTCACAATTGCATGTATGGGTGAGGCAGGGTGTGCACTCATATTTCACAATTGCATGTACGAGTGAGGCAGGGTGTGCACTCATATTTCACAATTGTATGTACGGGTGAAGCAGGGTGTGCACTCATATTTCCCAATTGCATGTACGGGTGAGGCAGGGTGTGCACTCATATTTCACAATTGTATGTATGGGTGAGGCAGGGTGTGCACTCATATTTCACAATTGCATGTATGGGTGAGGCAGGGTGTGTACGCATATTTCACAATTGCATGTATGGGTGAGGCAGGGTGTGCACTCATATTTCACAATTGCATGTATGGGTGAGGCAGGGTGTGCACTCATATTTCACAATTGCATGTATGGGGGAGGCAGGCTGTGAACTCATATTTCACAATTGCATGTATGGGTGAGGTAGGGTGTGCACTCATATTTCACAATTGCATGTATGGGTGGGGCAGGGTGTGCACTCATATTTCACAATTGCATGTATGGGTGAGGCATGGTGTGCACTCATATTTCACAATTGCATGTACGGGTGAGGCATGGTGTACACTCATATTTCACAATTGCATGTACGGGTGAGGCAGGGTGTGCACTCATATTTCACAATTGCATGTACGGGTGGGGCAGGGTGTACACTCATATTTCACAATTGCATGTATTGGTGAGGCAGGGTGTGCACTCATATTTCACAATTGCATGTATGGGTGAGGCAGGGTATGCACTCATATTTCACAATTGCATGTATGGCTGAGGTAGGGTGTGCTCTCATATTTCACAATTGCATGTATGGGTGAGGTAGGGTGTGCACTCATATTTCACAATTGCATGTACGGGTGAGGCAGGATGTGCACTCATATTTCACAATAGCATGTATGGGTGAGGCAGGGTGTGCACTCATATTTCACAATTGCATGTATGGGTGAGGCAGGGTGTGCACTCATATTTCACAATTGCATGTATGGGTGAGGTAGGGTGTGCACTCATATTTCACAATTGCATGTACGGGTGTGGCAGGGTGTGCACTCATATTTCACAATTGCATGTATGGCTGAGGCAGGGTGTGCTCTCATATTTCACAATTGCATGTATGGGTGAGGCAGGGTGTGCACTCATATTTCACAATTGCATGTATGGGTGAGGCAGGATGTGCACTCATATTTCACAATTGCATGTATTGGTGAGGCAGGATGTGCACTCATATTTCACAATTGCATGTATTGGTGAGGCAGGGTGTGTACTCATATTTCACAACTGCATGTATGGGTGAGGCAGGGTGTGCACTCATATTTCAGAACTGCATGTATGCGTGAGGCAGGGTGTGCACTCATATTTCACAATTGCATGTATGGGTGAGGCAGGGTGTGCACTCATATTTCACATTTGCATGTATGGGTGAGGCAGGGTGTGCACTCATATTTCACAATTGCATGTATGGGTGGGGCAGGGTGTGCCCTCATATTTCACAATTGCATGTATGGGTGAGGCATGGTGTACACTCATATTTCCCAATTGCATGTATGGGTGAGGCAGGGTGTGCACTCATATTTCACAATTGCATGTATGGGTGAGGCAGGGTGTGCACTTATATTTCACAATTGCATGTATGGGTGAGGCAGGGTGTGCACTCATATTTCACAATTGCATGTACGGGTGAGGCAGGATGTGCACTCATATTTCACAATTGCATGTATGGGTGAAGCAGGGTGTGCACTCATATTTCACAATTGCATGTATGGGTGAGGCAGGGTGTGCACTCATATTTCACAATTGCATGTACGAGTGAGGCAGGGTGTGCACTCATATTTCACAATTGTATGTACGGGTGAAGCAGGGTGTGCACTCATATTTCACAATTGCATGTATGGGTGAGGCAGCGTGTGCACTCATATTTCACAATTGCATGTATGGGTGAGGCAGGGTGTGCAATCATATTTCCCAATTGCACGGACGGGTGTGGCAGGGTGTGCACTCATATTTCACAATTGCATGTATGGGTGAGGCAGGGTGCGCACTCATATTTCCCAATTGCATGTACGGGTGAGGCAGGGTGTGCACTCATATTTCACAATTGCATGTATGGGTGAGGCAGGGTGTGCACTCATATTTCACAATTGCATGTATGGGTGAGGCAGGGTATGCACTCATATTTCACAATTGCATGTATGGGTGAGGCAGGGTGTGCACTCATATTTCACAATTGTATGTATGGGTGAGGCAGGGTGTGCACTCATATTTCACAATTGCATGTATGGGTGAGGCAGGGTTTGTACTCATATTTCATAATTGCATGTATGGGTGAGGCAGGGTGTGCACTCATATTTCACAATTGCATGTATGGGTGAGGCAGGGTGTGCACTCATATTTCACAATTGCATGTATGGGTGAGGCATGGTGTGCACTCATATTTCACAATTGCATGTATGGGTGAGGCAGGGTGTGCACTCATATTTCACAATTGCATGTATGGGTGAGGCAGGCTGTGAACTCATATTTCACAATTGCATGTATGGGTGAGGTAGGGTGTGCACTCATATTTCACAATTGCATGTATGGGTGGGGCAGGGTGTGCACTCATATTTCACAATTGCATGTATGGGTGAGGCATGGTGTGCACTCATATTTCACAATTGCATGTACGGGTGAGGCATGGTGTACACTCATATTTCACAATTGCATGTACGGGTGAGGCAGGGTGTGCACTCATATTTCACAATTGCATGTACGGGTGAGGCAGAGTGTGCACTCATATTTCAGTGCACTCATATTTCACAATTGCATGTATGGGTGAGGCAGGGTGTGCACTCATATTTCACTATTGCATGTTTGTGTGAGGCAGGGTGCGCACTCATATTTCCCAATTGCATGTACGGGTGGGGCAGGGTGTGCACTCATATTTCACAATTGCATGTATGGGTGAGGCAGGGTGTGCACTCATATTTCACAATTGCATGTTTGGGTGAGGCAGGGTGCGCACTCATATTTCCCAATTGCATGTACGGGTGGGGCAGGGTGTGCACTCATATTTCACAATTGCATGTATGGGTGAGGCAGGGTGTGTACTCATATTTCACAATTGTATGTATGGGTGAGGCATGGTGTGCACTCATATTTCACAATTGCATGTATGGGTGAGGTAGGGTGTGTACTCATATTTCACAATTGCATGTATGGGTGAGGCAGGGTGTGCACTAATATTTCACAATTGCATGTATGGGTGAGGCAGGGTGTGCACTCATATTTCACAATTGCATATATGTGTGAGGCAGGGTGTGCACTCATATTTCACAATTGCATGTACGGGTGTGGCAGGGTGTGCACTCATATTTCACAATTGCATGTATGGCTGAGGCAGGGTGTGCTCTCATATTTCACAATTGCATGTATGGGTGAGGCAGGGTGTGCACTCATATTTCACAATTGCATGTATTGGTGAGGCAGGATGTGCACTCATATTTCACAATTGCATGTATTGGTGAGGCAGGGTGTGTACTCATATTTCACAACTGCATGTATGGGTGAGGCAGGGTGTGCACTCATATTTCAGAACTGCATGTATGCGTGAGGCAGGGTGTGCACTCATATTTCACAATTGCATGTATGGGTGAGGCAGGGTGTGCACTCATATTTCACATTTGCATGTATGGGTGAGGCAGGGTGTGCACTCATATTTCACAATTGCATGTATGGGTGGGGCAGGGTGTGCACTCATATTTCACAATTGCATGTATGGGTGAGGCATGGTGTACACTCATATTTCCCAATTGCATGTATGGGTGAGGCAGGGTGTGCACTCATATTTCACAATTGCATGTATGGGTGAGGCAGGGTGTGCACTTATATTTCACAATTGCATGTATGGGTGAGGCAGGGTGTGCACTCATATTTCACAATTGCATGTACGGGTGAGGCAGGATGTGCACTCATATTTCACAATTGCATGTATGGGTGAAGCAGGGTGTGCACTCATATTTCACAATTGCATGTATGGGTGAGGCAGGGTGTGCACCCATATTTCACAATTGCATGTACGAGTGAGGCAGGGTGTGCACTCATATTTCACAATTGTATGTACGGGTGAAGCAGGGTGTGCACTCATATTTCACAATTGCATGTATGGGTGAGGCAGCGTGTGCACTCATATTTCACCATTGCATGTATGGGTGAGGCAGGGTGTGCAATCATATTTCCCAATTGCACGGACGGGTGTGGCAGGGTGTGCACTCATATTTCACAATTGCATGTATGGGTGAGGCAGGGTGCGCACTCATATTTCCCAATTGCATGTACGGGTGAGGCAGGGTGTGCACTCATATTTCACAATTGCATGTATGGGTGAGGCAGGGTGTGCACTCATATTTCACAATTGCATGTATGGGTGAGGCAGGGTATGCACTCATATTTCACAATTGCATGTATGGGTGAGGCAGGGTGTGCACTCATATTTCACAATTGTATGTATGGGTGAGGCAGGGTGTGCACTCATATTTCACAATTGCATGTATGGGTGAGGCAGGGTTTGTACTCATATTTCATAATTGCATGTATGGGTGAGGCAGGGTGTGCACTCATATTTCACAATTGCATGTACGGGTGAGGCAGGGTGTGCACTCATATTTCACAATTGCATGTATGGGTGAGGCAGGGTGTGCACTCATATTTCACAATTGCATGTATGGGTGAGGCAGGGTGTGCACTCATATTTCACAATTGCATGTATGGGTGAGGCAGGCTGTGAACTCATATTTCACAATTGCATGTATGGGTGAGGTAGGGTGTGCACTCATATTTCACAATTGCATGTATGGGTGGGGCAGGGTGTGCACTCATATTTCACAATTGCATGTATGGGTGAGGCATGGTGTGCACTCATATTTCACAATTGCATGTACTGGTGAGGCATGGTGTACACTCATATTTCACAATTGCATGTACGGGTGAGGCAGGGTGTGCACTCATATTTCACAATTGCATGTACGGGTGAGGCAGAGTGTGCACTCATATTTCAGTGCACTCATATTTCACAATTGCATGTATGGGTGAGGCAGGGTGTGCACTCATATTTCACTATTGCATGTTTGTGTGAGGCAGGGTGCGCACTCATATTTCCCAATTGCATGTACGGGTGGGGCAGGGTGTGCACTCATATTTCACAATTGCATGTATGGGTGAGGCAGGGTGTGCACTCATATTTCACAATTGCATGTTTGGGTGAGGCAGGGTGCGCACTCATATTTCCCAATTGCATGTACGGGTGGGGCAGGGTGTGCACTCATATTTCACAATTGCATGTATGGGTGAGGCAGGGTGTGCACTCATATTTCACAATTGTATGTATGGGTGAGGCATGGTGTGCACTCATATTTCACAATTGCATGTATGGGTGAGGTAGGGTGTGTACTCATATTTCACAATTGCATGTATGGGTGAGGCAGGGTGTGCACTAATATTTCACAATTGCATGTATGGGTGAGGCAGGGTGTGCACTCATATTTCACAATTGCATATATGTGTGAGGCAGGGTGTGCACTCATATTTCACAATTGCATGTATGGGTGAGGTAGGGTGTGCACTCATATTTCACAATTGCATGTATGGGTGGGGCAGGGTGTGCACTCATATTTCACAATTGCATGTATGGGTGAGACATGGTGTGCACTCATATTTCACAATTGCATGTATGGGTGAGGCATGGTGTACACTCATATTTCACAATTGCATGTACGGGTGAGGCAGGGTGTGCACTCATATTTCACAATTGCATGTACGGGTGAGGCAGGGTGTGCACTCATATTTCACAATTGCATGTACGGGTGAGGCAGGGTGTGCACTCATATTTCACAATTGCATGTACGGGTGAGGCAGGGTGTGCACTCATATTTCACAATTGCATGTATGGGTGAGGCAGGGTGTGCACTCATATTTCACAATTGCATGTATGGGTGAGGCAGGGTGTGCACTCATATTTCACAATTGCATGTACGAGTGAGGCAGGGTGTGCACTCATATTTCACAATTGTATGTACGGGTGAAGCAGGGTGTGCACTCATATTTCACAATTGCATGTATGGGTGAGGCAGCGTGTGCACTCATATTTCACAATTGCATGTATGGGTGAGGCAGGGTGTGCAATCATTTTTCCCAATTGCATGGACGGGTGTGGCAGGGTGTGCACTCATATTTCACAATTGCATGTATGGGTGAGGCAGGGTGCGCACTCATATTTCCCAATTGCATGTACGGGTGAGGCAGGGTGTGCACTCATATTTCACAATTGCATGTATGGGTGAGGCAGGGTGTGCACTCATATTTCACAATTGCATGTATGGGTGAGGCAGGGTATGCACTCATATGTCACAATTGCATGTATGGGTGAGGCAGGGTGTGCACTCATATTTCACAATTGTATGTATGGGTGAGGCAGGGTGTGCACTCATATTTCACAATTGCATGTATGGGTGAGGCAGGGTGTGTACTCATATTTCACAATTGCATGTATGGGTGAGGCAGGGTGTGCACTCATATTTCACAATTGCATGTATGGGTGAGGCAGGGTGTGCACTCATATTTCACAATTGCATGTATGGGTGAGGCAGGCATTTGCACTCATATTTCACAATTGCATGTATGGGTGAGGCAGGGTGTGCACTCATATTTCACAATTGCATGTATGGGTGAGGCAGGCTGTGAACTCATATTTCACAATTGCATGTATGGGTGAGGTAGGGTGTGCACTCATATTTCACAATTGCATGTATGGGTGGGGCAGGGTGTGCACTCATATTTCACAATTGCATGTATGGGTGAGGCATGGTGTGCACTCATATTTCACAATTGCATGTACGGGTGAGGCATGGTGTACACTCATATTTCACAATTGCATGTACGGGTGAGGCAGGGTGTGCACTCATATTTCACAATTGCATGTACGGGTGAGGCAGAGTGTGCACTCATATTTCACAATTGCATGTATGGCTGAGGCAGGGTGTGCACTCCTATTTCACAATTGCATGTATGGGTGAGGCAGGGTGTGCACTCATATTTCACAATTGCATGTTTGGGTGAGGCAGGGTGCGCACTCATATTTCACAATTGCATGTACGGGTGGGGCAGGGTGTGCACTCATATTTCACAATTGCATGTATGGGTGAGGCAGGGTGTGCACTCATATTTCACAATTGTATGTATGGGTGAGGCAGGGTGTGCACTCATATTTCACAATTGCATGTATGGGTGAGGTAGGGTGTGTACTCATATTTCACAATTGCATGTATGGGTGAGGCAGGGTGTGCACTCATATTTCACAATTGCATGTATGGGTGAGGTAGGGTGTGCAATCATATTTCACAATTGCATATATGGGTGAGGCAGGGTGTGCACTCATATTTCACAATTGCATGTATGGGTGAGGTAGGGTGTGCACTCATATTTCACAATTGCATGTATGGGTGGGGCAGGTGTGCACTCATATTTCACAATTGCATGTATGGGTGAGGCATGGTGTGCACTCATATTTCACAATTGCATGTACGGGTGAGGCATGGTGTACACTCATATTTCACAATTGCATGTACCGGTGAGGCAGGGTGTGCACTCATATTTCACAATTGCATGTACCGGTGAGGCAGGGTGTGCACTCATATTTCACAATTGCATGTACGGGTGAGGCAGGGTGTGCACTCATATTTCAGAATTGCATGTATGGGTGAGGCAGGGTGTGCACTCATATTTCACAATTGCATGTATGGGTGAGGCAGAGTGTGCACTCATATTTCACAATTGCATGTATGGCTGAGGCAGGGTGTGCACTCATATATCACAATTACATGTATGGGTGAGGCAGGGTGTGCACTCATATTTCACAATTGCATGTTTGGGTGAGGCAGGGTGCGCACTCATATTTCCCAATTGCATGTACGGGTGGGGCAGGGTGTGCACTCATATTTCACAATTGCATGTACGGGTGAGGCAGAGTGTGCACTCATATTTCACAATTGCATGTATGGCTGAGGCAGGGTGTGCACTCATATTTCACAATTGCATGTATGGGTGAGGCAGGGTGTGCACTCATATTTCACAATTGCATGTTTGGGTGAGGCAGGGTGCGCACTCATATTTCCCAATTGCATGTACGGGTGGGGCAGGGTGTGCACTCATATTTCACAATTGCATGTATGGGTGAGGCAGGGTGTGCACTCATATTTCACAATTGTATGTATGGGTGAGGCAGGGTGTGCACTCATATTTCACAATTGCATGTATGGGTGAGGTAGGGTGTGTACTCATATTTCACAATTGCATGTATGGGTGAGGCAGGGTGTGCACTAATATTTCACAATTGCATGTATGGGTGAGGCAGGGTGTGCACTCATATTTCACAATTGCATATATGGGTGAGGCAGGGTGTGCACTCATATTTCACAATTGCATGTATGGGTGAGGTAGGGTGTGCACTCATATTTCACAATTGCATGTATGGGTGGGGCAGGGTGTGCACTCATATTTCACAATTGCATGTATGGGTGAGGCATGGTGTGCACTCATATTTCACAATTGCATGTACGGGTGAGGCATGGTGTACACTCATATTTCACAATTGCATGTACGGGTGAGGCAGGGTGTGCACTCATATTTCACAATTACATGTACGGGTGAGGCAGGGTGTGCACTCATATTTCACAATTGCATGTATGGGTGAGGCAGGGTGTGCACTCATATTTCACAATTGCATGTATGGGTGAGGCAGGGTGTGCACTCATATTTCACAATTGCATGTATGGGTGAGGCAGGGTGTGCACTCATATTTCACAATTGCATGTATATGGGTGAGGCAGGGTGTGCACTCATGTTTCACTATTGCATGTATGGGTGATGCAGGGTGTGCACTCATATGTCTGATATAGATTTATCCAATGTATATAGCATTTTCTTTTAAATCTCTAGATATCTTAACATGTTTCATAGATATGTATGAAACTATGCATTTATCAGAAACCCATTTCCAGCCATTCCATGCCTTAAAAGGTATGGAATTTCAACATTTTCTGCTGATGGTTTTACAAAAGTATGGAAAATTTTAACATTGACTGGCACTTTTCCGTCGAGTTAACTTACTCGTGAAATTGCCAAAATGCCAGTCGAATACAAAAAATCTAGCTGTATGGAAGGTGCAAAAACCGCCTAAATTTTACGATCTTGAGACATGGCGAACGCTGAATAATAATAATAATAATAATAATAATAATAATAATAATAATAATAATAATAATAATAATAATAATAATAATAATAATAATAATAATAATAATAATAATAATAATAATAATAATAATAATAATAATAATAATAATAATAATAATAATAGAATTCAGCTCCTAATTTCCGCAATTTCAAATTTTGCATCACGTTTCATACTTCACGAAACATGCCACACGTTTTGGACCTGGCTTGTTTCGCGCTCTATTTTTTTTTTCGGGAAATACCAGTCGAATAAAAAATATACTCTACGGAGCCAAAATACTCTAACTTTTCGCCCAGTCGAATACAGCCATTGTCAAAATAATATAGATAATATTTTTAAAATGTTGATCATTTCAAATAATATTTTCAACAGTTCCTGCAAAATTTGTCTGTTTGGAATTGGACATTGAATAGCGACAATATAAACGAGTCCTAAGATACATGTAATCATTTTACTGGATCCAGTGTTGAGTTTTAGCCTACATTACGCAGTGGTCCATTGACTCCGACCAAAATGGCTGCCCTCACCTTGTGCCTTCTAATGCTATTATCAAGGAACAAAGTCAAAATTTTCCAAATATTACCCAGATTCTACATATTTTGTTTAAAAATCACAACCACTCTTAACGTCCTGGCCAAAGTCATGCGGAGCAAAGCTTGGGAATACTATATATTAACATTTATATTCAGACCTGTCTATTAGGGAGCACTATTTTTGCCTATTTTTTACTTTCACTAATAATACCACTTAGTTGCTGGCCTATATAGATGTTTTATCATATAGGATTTTACATAGAAAGATATCAAGTCTGACAACCTATATGTATGATTACTGTATTCTGCGGCTGTAGTATAGCAGAAACCTCCTACAGCTGCAATCAGGCCTTCTTCGCTGTTGCCCTCTGTGGCTTGTTCTCAGCCGAAATCCTAACCTTCCCCAAGAGTGTACCGAGCCCTGCTTTCTTGATGTAACCTCGTCGCAAGCTTAGCAGATTTATGCAATGGCGTCCTCTCCTGGTCTTGTATTTGCTGGCTCCGAGTTGGCCGAATTCCAAGACGCTCTGTGCTGGTGTCTCTCCTGGCATCCTTAGCACATGGCCAAACATGGACCATCTTTGCTGGGCGACTTTTACAGACAGCGGCGACGTATTGCATATCTTGTATAGTGCATCATTGGAAATTATGCTGTCTGGCCATCGGTATTCAGTGATGGTGCGTAGGTGTTTGCGGTGGCACGCGTCAAGTTTGTCTGGAGCTGCCTTTGGAGCTGCCCAGCTGTTACAGTTATACGTCATAAAGGATACGCACATTGCATTGTATAAATGTAGCCTTTTAATCAAGGGTATCTTTGATCTACGAATCCGTAGCTTCCAGAAGGACTGGAAAGCTATGTTCGCCCTGACGCAGCGTGCAGCAATGTCAGCAGTACTGCAAAGCAGTGAGCCCACGATTGTACTATTCCTCCACGGTTCGCCACCACGAAGTGGATGGTCATTTTCTTTAGTTTCATGCTTTGTAGATAGGTATATGTGGGTGAACTCTGTTTTGGATTCATTCATAAAGAGATTCTCAATTTTTAGTTTACTTGCAGCTATTGGGAGAAGTTCGTCAAGGGGTTTGATTTCCTCGTCTATGACGTCCACAGCATCGACATATTCCATCTCTAGCGGCATACCCAGTATTGATACTAGAGGAATTGGTCTTGTGGAACTTTCCCGCATGGATTTCAATGCAGCAGCACGGTAACATGTGAAAAGCACCGGAGATAGACCATCTCCCCGTGGGGAGCCGAAACTCTACAGACTTCACTGACTTGACTAGTACTCTCAGCTTGGTGTCTGCAAACAGTAGTCTCGCTAGTCGTAGCTCATTTTCATTGCAACTGGCGTGGCGTAGTACATCTGGCCAAACATGGACCATCTGGTGCACAATGCCATATCGAGAATCAGCCCACAGTTTCAGAAACTGTGTTTGCTGAGCTGGTAATGTACAGAAGATTATGCATGAAAGAGGACAAACGTTATAGTTACCTTCAAGCTATCTGACGGTAGCCACCTATATCAGCCATGTATGGAACAATTTGGAATGGAATTTTCCAGTTTATCCACCCATCATATGACGTCATAGACAACTACCTGATGTGTAGGATGACATCATAATCAACGACGTCATGAATTACGTAGATAGGTACGTGACGAAGGCTTAATATAAGACGGACTAAGCGTTGTTGTACGAATTGTATGTCTTTACTATTTAATAAACATTCTGTTGAATATTTTGAAACTAATTTGACTGGGGCGCTGCTGCAGCTAAAGGCAATTAGATGACGCCAAATCAATTACGTGACGTGTAGGCTGACGGTGACGTCATAATCAATGACGTCATGAATGACCTAGATACGTTTATCACGAACGCTTAATTGATGACGGACTAAGCGTTGTTGTACGAATTGTATGTCTTTACTATTTAATAAACATTCTGTTGAATATTTTGAGATTAATTTGGCTGGGGCGCTGTTGCTGCTATAGGCAATTAGATGCCGTCAAATCAATTACGTGACGTGTAGGCTGACGGTGACGTCATAATCAATGACGTCATGAATGACCTAGATACGTTTGTCACGAACGCTTAATTGATGACGGACTTAGCGTTGTTGTAGGAATTGTATGTATTTACTATTTAATAAACATACTGTTGAATATTTAGAAGCTAATTTGACTGGGCGCTAATTCAATTAGTTTCGAAATATTCAACAGCTTATCTGCATAGTCTTCTGGACATTGAGATTCAGAGAGTACATGGATTGATTGATCCCAACACGGGGGAAGGATAAGTGGAACTTATAGCAAGAGATTGGCGGAGCATATCAAAAACTGGATTCCATCATTAGTATGATGCTGATGACATAGATCTTGGATTCCAATTATCCAATTTGATTCCGGCAGAGAAATAGTTGTACTGTCACACTATTACAATATACTCTGCCTCCAGTTCCATCCAATGTTAAACTTTTAATATTCAAGACAGAGGTATGCCATCCGTGTCATCTGTGAATCGGAATATCATGTAGTAATATAAATATGAAGAGAATAAATGGAAGCTGATCGTGGCAATGTGTTGTACAAGCAGAATCGCGCGTTCTGGAATAGTCCGAGTTCTCTGACTCAGCCCTATGCCGTTTCTGATCTCGCCCGGAATATCAATAAACGGCATATAGGGCGGAGTCAGAAAACTCGCACTTGTTCTGGAATAGTATATTCTTTCCTGGGTGTGGTACATCTGGCACGTAGTGAACGAGCACATCAAATCACAGCTGCTGCACTGCACATTCTCTATCCTCCATTCCGTAATCAGTACTCTGCCAACAGTATTTGGCAACTGTTATGGGACGTGAAATGTATATCGTTATATATGTGCGTTCACCGGGAGACCGAACTTGTCAATGCATTGCCTCAAATTGCGCCATGGTTCTTTGCTATGGAGCACTCACACTATGCCCACTGACCACCAGTACACATGAGAGGTATGTTTTCCATAAAGCACCCAATTATTGCCAAAGAATGAACCTTTCCAGTTTTAGCTACGCGCCGCCCATCTAAGCTCCACCAAAACCACGCTCGTGTTGTGATCGATCGATCCCTGAACTCCCTGACTATCAATTTCCAGAAGACGATGCAGGTAAACGGTTAAACATTTTGAAACTAATTGACTGGGTGCTGTTGCTGCCTCTGACAACAACAGTGCCCAGTCAAATTAGTTTCAAAATATTCAACAGAATGTTTATTAAATGATAAACACATACAATTCGTACAACGTGTCGGACCATTAACCGCTTAAGATGGACTAAATCGAGTCATTAATAACGTCATGATCATGATGTCATGCTACACGTCATGTAGTTAATTATGAAGTCATATGATGTCATATGATAGATGGATAAATAGAAAAGGTCCATTGGATGATAGACATTTTATAGAATTGAAAGCCATGGTCCAGTCCTTTATGTCAGATACATGAGATTGTGGTACCGCTGGATTGACAGATAATATCCAAGTGTGCTAATGCGTTGGATTGTAACATCTCCAGTGGTATCAGGAGTTGTCGAGGGATGCACAGCAGCACAAGAACATACATGAAAATGTGAAAATTCACAGCAGCACAAGACCATCAAAAGGGAATAATTTAGCACATCCAAACAGCTTGTGTACAGAGCGCATATGCAGAATATGCCTGCTCAAGCAAATCTGTAACTGAAGACAGTGGACAAATTGGTCTTGCATCAATGTAGACCTTGCTAAAAAGAGAAAATTTTATTCGGCGTACTCCACCAACACATGCTGATCTAGACCAGTCTGTGAGGAGAGCAGCCTTTCAAGTTGACAATGTCTGGGATCAGGTACTCTTAGCGCAATCAGTTCCTCTTACTCAAACCAAATATGGTTAGATAAAACCCTAACCCTAACCCTACCCCTAACCCTAACCCTAACCATAACACATTTTTTAAGAAGAGAGCAAAGACGTTCCTTTTCTTGCTACTAAAGGAATTGTGGACCCACGTGTACTTGACAGCCAGAACAAAATGTGGAAAGGATGCACGTAGATATGTTCTTGGGTCAACAGTTACGCTTGGGAATTGGCAGGACTTCCTATCTGTCAGCAGTATAACGAGAAGAAATCTTTCAATTTCCTCTCAGAAATGATGATGCAAACATACAAAGATCAGGGAGTGGAACTAGTAGGCGCTGAGGATAGGCATGTACCCTTTCAGGAAGATCTCATTTCGCTTACCCCATGCAACCACGAAGGAGCAGACCATCGTATGCTTCTACATGCTATAATAAGATAAATATACGTACCTTTGATATTGATATTATTGTGCTTGTTGCAATGCTAGCACAATCACTTCCAAGCCAAGTTTTGAGTTAGCGTTTGCTTTTGGAACAGAAGATGTGTCCGGTATTTAGCTAACCATGTATTTGCTGCATCTCTTGGGCCAGATAAGTTACGTGCCATTCCGATGTTACATGATGTGATAAAATGTCTTCCTTTGTAGGCATTGCAAGCGACCCGCTTGGGAAACATGGATGGTACCAGAAGAATTCAGCGATGCGTTTATAGTTATATCATATGCACCTCCTAATATTCCTGCAGAAAGTATGTGCATCATTGGACGATGTGCTATACGATTTGCTATACCTATGTATGACCGAACAACCACTGGCATCGATGTAGACCCTGCTAAAAAGAGGCAATTTTATTCAGTGAGGAGAGCAACGTTTCAAGATGACAATGTCTGGAATCAGGTACTGTTAGCGCAATCAGTTCCTCTTGCTCAAACCAAATATGGTTAGATAAAACCTGGTAATGGCATGTATGTCTCACATTGGATAACAGTCCCTGAAACCTCAAAATGCAGTATTAGTTACTTTCGGGTAGTTATAAGAAAGAGAATCATAGGTGATGCAAGTGTCAGAGGAAATGATTGCATTAAAATACACAGTATCGTGTTCGGAACGGATGGAACATTTCTGGGTCTGTTTGGGGTTCAATATAAGTCATACCATTGAAACTGATAAAAGATAACGTTATTTGTGTCGAATAATTTAGTTCAATAGGAAATGCAATGATTAAATTATGCTTCATCGGAATAACTATTTTAAATGTGCCCAGGAAGAGGTGATTATTTCATCTGTATATGTTAAAATGTGGCATCAATGTCTTCTCACATACATATATTTAGACACTTAAATCATGATCATGATTCTATGCATTTCCAGCTATCATACAAGCTGATATCTCGATATTTATATATTTGGGCGACATTTTGGCGGCCATCTTGGAAAATGACCGCTCAGGCCACGCGGGTGTCTATTTTACGATGCATCCACATCTGAAATTGTTCATAGCACACTCCTCTATAGATACCACCTTTCCTATTTTTGCAACGGACCTACGTCATTTAATTGTGACATCAACTAATAGGTGATGTATTTTGATTATCACGTAAGATACTTGATATTGGTCCCTTACCTTAATAACCAACGGGGCATGTCATATCAAATTCGATATTGGTTCCTGCACTGTTGACCAATGAGCACGTCGATATTCGTCCCCGAGACGCTGGTAAATGGCGCAAATTCAATATTGGCACGTTATAGCTATACTTTATAACCTGAAGGGCGTGGATGATCACAACAACCAATAATGAAGTCAATCAGAAGGGGCATTCTGTTGTATCTGCCATCAAGATCTCAAGCACTTGTAAACTCCCGACAGTACGTGTCTGAATTGTATGTCCTTGGTGAATTTACACCTTTATAGCATTTTCTATAATATTTAGAGAATAATTTGACTGCTAGCATTGCCTACCATAACCAGCAACAGCTGCCATCAAGTGTGTTTCAAAGTATGCAACAGTTTACTCGTACTTGCGTTTTGAAATTGTTTGAAAATCAACAGGCCGAAAACTCTCTAGGTTTGAAACGTTCATTTAAAAGTGTATAACTGATACACGCGTCACAGAACCGCGTTGAAAAGTTGTTTTAAAGTTTGCGATGGGAGCAGTTTGACGAAAAGTACCATTTTAGACAGATTTTAACTTTGAAAAAAATGTGCATCTACAAGACATCCCATCTGTCCCGTCGAGTAGCGCGGAATTGAATGATTGCATAAAGTAGGCTAAATGCAATAGGCTAGCCCTTTCTGTGTGTATGTGTGCGTGCGTGTGCGTGCGTGCGCACGTGTGCACATGAATTTGTGTGTGGGTGGGATGGGGTCGGCGGGGTGGAGGGGATTTACCGTTGCTGGAAATGGTTGACCAGTGACGATGTGATAGAGTAGTGATTATCACGATGGCATGGAGCCTGCTTATGAGTTCCCGCTGTTTATGATCAAATGAAAACCATTTTGCTGATTGATGTATTCAATACGCGCGCGTGACAAGCAAATGCAAATATACCTGGAACCATTTCAGCAAGCCTTTATTAACCATTAATTCTCGTGAATAAGCTACAAATTGGCGAATAACACGTCATCAATCACCCGAATTGGAAACATACGGTAAATGGCACCTTTCTCACAAATAAACGCAAATTGTTTATCGCGCGGGCCCGAGAAAGCGCGAGGAATGTCTCGAATGGTGTGATTTGTCATTATATTTGGCAAGCCCTTGATGAGGGTGACTTCACGTTAATAGGAGCGGACAATGCAGTTAAACGCCGTCTTCATTGGCAGAAATTCCGCCCATAAGTGGCCGCCATTAACGCGAATTTAACGCTCATATCTTGATACTTTGACACCTCTGAATACTCGCGCGTACGCACACGTATAACCCACACATTCACATAAGTTAATCCCCCAGATCACACCCAATTCACACCGCCCATGACCAAGCGCATGACGTCATAATCAACTACATCGCGTGAAGGATAACGCCTTAATCAATTACGTCATGAATGATGTAGCTCAGTTTGTCACAACCGCTTAATTGATGACGAACTAAGCGTTGTTGTACGAATTGGTTGTCTTTAAACATTATAGTGTATATTTTGAAACTAATTTTCATGGGCGATATTGCTGCCATATATGTAGCAACAGCACTCAGTCAAATTAGTTTCAAAACATTCAACAACTTATCTGTATAGTTTTCTGGAAATTGAGATTCGAGGATTGCAGAGATCTATCGATCCCGGCATGGGCAAAGGATGGCTGGAGCTTAGTTAGAGATGGGCGGAGCATAGCTAAAACCGGATTCCTCCATTAACAACAAACGCCGGCTTACCCCAGATGAATGGGTGGTATTATTTTCAAAATACCACCTACTAATTCCACAATGAAATTGTTTCAAAGGCTGGAAACGAATTTTCTTATAACAGTAATTATATTACGGATCTAGTCAGGGCCAGAATATGATCCAGATAGGTCTATATAGTGATATATTCTTCTTGATTCGTTCCTTCTCACGATACTACGCGGGATCATAAACGAGGATCTATTCCCGGTATTTCTCTCTAACACAAACACGCCATTACTCACTGCCAGAGCCCGATGACAGAACCGACAAATCGTCCCAGACCAATTCCAATACGGAATGCTATTGTTTTTAGTTTCCAAACGCAGTAATTGCGCACTTCTGAGAACAATTACCAGGATAGTTATACGGTAACTGAGAGACTTGCGATCCCCAGCGTCGTGTGACGGCGTTAGCGATTACAGTCAAGCCTGGCAATAACGGACTGAAGTGGGGTTCGTCAAAATGTGGTCACTAAAGATAAGTGTGCGCTAAATACAATACAGGTTATTTGCTAAAGCAAGCAGCCTATGGAACTGACCATGGTGGTTCATTAAAGCTGGGGATTGTACTATGAATGGGCTTCACCATTACTTACCACGCTGATGTCAAATTGTCAAACTAAATTAAAAGAGGAACTTGTGTTCAATCTTCAACAAATTTGGTAGAAGGAAGATGTTCACGCAGTAAAAGATAGAATATTGACCTCAGAGTGGTAAGCGTTAAGAAAACATCATATTTTGGCACAGAAACAGGGGTCCGCTATAGAAAGGTTTAACAATTAGCCAATTATGCTGTTCCGCTAGATGCTAAGACATTATGTCTTTAATTAGCTCCGGGAGAATATCTCGCATTTTGCGATGAATTACAGACATTAGCGGAACGTTTTCCGTGTCTTCAGCGTGGAATTGTTCTCGTTTCGTTCTAAACGTTCATAAGTTGATGTCAAAGACAATTAGATTCAGTTAATCGCCGCTGCTGGTTTAATATCCTGATTATAAAGTGTGCGTAGAAATAAAAAGAACGACGAATGGATGGGTGGGTGGGTGGGTGGTTGGGTCGGTGGCTGGGTGGGTGGATGGGTGGGTGGGTGGGTGGATGGGCGGGTAGAAGGGTGGGTGGGTGGACGGATGGATGTGATGGATGGATGGAGAAATGGATGGGTGGGTGGGTGGGTGGGTGGGTGGGTGGTGGGTGGGGTGGTAGATGGGTGGGTAGTTGGGTGGGTGGGTGGGTGGGTGGGTGGGTGGATGGGTGGATGCATGAATGGATGGATGGGTGGGTGGGTGGCTGGGTGGGTGGGTGGTGGGTAGATAGGTGGGTGGATGGATGGATGAATGGATGGATGGATGGATGGATGGATGGATGATGGATGGATGGGTGGGTGGGTGGCTAGCTGGGAGGGTGCGTGGGTGGGTGTGTGAGTGGGCGCGTGTGTGTGCGTGGGGGCGGGGACGGTGGTGGGGGTGGGTGGGTGGGTGGGTGGATGAGTGACCAGTATCTGTGAGTATTACCCCGTATTGTCTGGACGGCGATACTAATAGGCTAGTATCGTTGAGTTTAAAAAAAAAATCCCTCAACGATATTAGTGCATATCTATTATTGTTAATGGGTATCGTTAGAATAATTATAACTACAGGAGAGTTACCGATACTATTAATTAGTATTACCTCCCTTGTGTGTACGCTTGTGAATTAGTATTACCTCCCTTGTGTGTATGCTTGTGAATTAGTATTACCTACCTTGTGTGTATGCTTGTGAATTAGTATTACCTACCTTGTGTGTATGCTTGTGAATTAGTATTACCTACCTTGTGTGTACGCTTGTGAATTAGTATTACCTCCCTTGTGTGTATGCTTGTGAATTAGTATTACCTCCCTTGTGTGTATGCTTGTGAATTAGTATTACCTCCCTTGTGTGTATGCTTGTGAAGCTCCTGGCTTGTTAACCCTTCGCTTCTTCTTACCCTTCTTAGGAATAATAGTAGTGATCGATTATCTCTATATATTCACACGCCCATCCACCCACCCAACCATCCATCCATCCATCCATCTATCTATCTATCTATCATCAACGTGTGTGTGTATTTACATATGCTTCTAGTTTTCATTTTTCGTGTGTGCTGTCTCTGCGCGTAATGGCCCGGAGAGGGCTGATAAAATTAAATTATTATTATTACATTGTTCAAGTTTACAAGCATTGTTCAATACATTTCCAGAAAAAAATTAGGCCTGCTGTTTGTGTTATAGATAGCGATACTGGTTACCGAACGGCTACGACAGTATTGGTGCCGATATTCAGGACTGATTACCAGTATCCCGTTTAACTCCCGTTTCCCCGGTGACTCTATCTAAGGGAGAGAATCCGTAGGCTTAATATTGCCATGAGGAGTTACAATACCCTGATTCTATTTGTAAAGCGATAGTTGCTGCTGGCGTTTGGTCTTTAGATCCGGTATATTGGTGATGCGTACATCTGTATTTTTATAACTCTTCATAGGCCTATAGTTCTTATCCAATATCCCTGAAAACTCCACACACATATTATAGAAGGATAAGTACGGTCATCACGGCAAGGCCCCAATTTACGATTCATCACTTTTAGAAGGCCCAGAAGGGTCGTGTTCAAGGACATCTGTCCAAGGATTGTTCCTCTCCGGGTGATTCCACAGCTTGACCCCGTCATCAGTTCAATTTTCTTTATTCACTCAGGCTATATAACAATAGCATATGAGGGGTGCACGGTAACGCGGACTGGAGTATGAAAGCCATGCTGGAATAGAGCGGGTTAAGTCAGGGGAGTATTTGAGAGAAGTGGTAACTGAATGGATGAAGATCTCTCCGGTTCCTGTATACACCCGTAAATATGATTAATTCCGGGTTATTATAGAGTTAAATCGTCATAGAGTGGCTATGACACTCTCAAAGGTGGAATTTTAGTTCAGTATGCTTTATTATGGTCTCGAAAACAGTATGTTTTTGTTACCTATTCTTTTACGTAGCCGAATAATGTATCAGATTAATATCCAATACAATTTTATTTCTGATAAAACTATATGAATTACCAAAAGAGAATTGAGTCCTTTTTGGATGATATATATACACCTGGTCGTCTGCGTCAGCCAGTCGAACATGCGCAATTGTACTTTACCGAACTCGCGTCACAGGCGGTCACGATAACTCGCCCCATAGTGAAGGTATGCGCATGTCCAGTCTATTCCTATAATGCGTCTATGGTTATTATATAACGTCTGGAGTCGACACCTGTTTACATATGAGTGGGATGTAGTACTTCATTCTGGACATCATGGGTAATCACCACACGCACGCACGGACGCACGCACGCACGCACGCGCGCCGTTTTTCACTGTTAGATCGTAATTGATTATGCATAAAACCATTTGCAAAAAAATCTAAAAATTAAGAATTAAAGGTCTAAAAATCAAAAAGACACAGGAAAAAGCAAAAACCTTCCTCGTTCCTGTACCATAAAATGGAAGAATATGCCAAGAATATCCCTATCGGTAAAGGAAAATACATTCCGTCAGCTACTGTCCCGTAGATCCACACACAAGTCCCCAGGGCATCGTCTGTGGAACTTGGAATGAAAGAAAGGGTGATGTAGAAACGAAGATTAATGCAGTATCATTAGTGCGGATGAGGAGCCATTGCGCGTGGACAATGAATGTGTTAATAGGAGACAACTCGTCCTCATTTTATGAACAAGAGGAGTTGTCTTTGGGCAAATTTATCTCCCCTCTCATATGAAGCATGTGGTATTTCCTTTTAATTAATTATAATTACTGTCGACCCGTAAAAGGGAAGAACGCGTTGCGGTCGTGTGGACTGGCACGTCGCCTGGGCTGCTTTCTTGTGACAGGTTCCCGGGGGGGGGGGGGGGGGGGGGGGGTGTTGTCTGTTGATGTGCATACACAGCAAATAATGCTACCATGCGCCTACATTGGCCCAAAGAATGTTTATTCATTACCCAGCGTAGTTTTGCTTAGCTTGGCCAAACGCATATTTTTTCTAACGTAGGCCTACACGCAACGTTCGGTCAACGCAGATAAATTACTATCAGCCAGCTATTGTAAACACAACGTTAGCACAACGTAACGTCCTTAGTAAATTGTTTTATTATCAGCCATCCAGCGTAATGCCAATGTTAGGTCAAGGAAAATATGAGTGGCGAGATCACCGACCAAAACAACTTACGCTGTTTATGTTTGCTACGTAGTATGGTACGTGGTAGGCGTGTACGGTAATCAGCCTATAAGGAGAAAAGGGTGGGTGGGGGCAGATGACCCCTTGAGATTTGTGCAGTGTACTTTTTAAAATACTTATGTGTACATAAATACAGATAGCTCTATAGCCAGCTAAAGATACATACTCGCCTCCAAAAATACATAAGATCCTCTTTGAGAGTATCTAGACATCGAATTTTTTCCAGCGCCGATTCACCCTCCCTAACTACCCCACCCCACAACCTCCGTCAGAGCCTTGCCCCCATCCCTTGTTACCCGGGCTACGCTACAGCCATGAGGATACTCGATCACAAGGACAGTACAGTATGCATAGATAGGCCTGGGGCCTACCTAGTTTATTAATCATCGTAGTAGTGAGAAATCCTTAGAATTAACAAAATGCAAACGCTGGCCTACAACATTGTATGAATGACACAGTATTTGAGATATATATATATATATATATATATATATATATATATATATATATATATATATATATATATATATATATATATATATATATATATATATATATATATATATATATAATTCAAATCCTGGTTGAAATAATTTGACAATATTAAAGAAAAACAAGTAAACATACACATTAAGATAGGGAGACAGTGGCAAATCGAAATGTTGCAATGTTGTCAGAAATAACGGAAATTTGACGTGTCGACCAAACAACAGACGTACACCCACATAATAAGGATGTCACATACGCCCGTGTATGTGCATGTACACTTGGCATATATTTACGAACATGTGTGTAGGATTTTAGTTTTTTCTCTATTTTCTTCTTCCAAATAGTTCACATGATGTATCTCTGAAGAGGAAAGCCAGCTTCAGCGTAGGCCCTTGGTCTGATTGATTGACAGGTACCTAATCACAGGATAAAAGTAATCTTCATCATTAATGCGCCTTTCTAGTGTTGGCTATGCCCCGCCCATCCCTAGTTAAGCTCCACCCACGCTCCATCCGTGTTGGGATCGATCAGTCCCAGAACTCCCTGACAATCACTTTCCAGAAAACTATACAGGTAAGCTGTTGAATATTCTGAAACTAATTTGAATGGATGCTGTTGCTGCCATAGTCGTTTCAAAATATTCAACAGAATGTTTATTAAATAGTAAAGACTTCTTACAACAACGCTTAGTCCCTCTTCAATTATGCGTTCGTGACGAACTTATCTACGTCATTCATGACGTCATTGATTATAACGTCATCCTACACGTCACGTAGTTGATTATGACATGTTATGATGGATGGATAAACTGGAAAGAGTAATTACATTGGCTGATGATGGGGTGTATTGAAGAATAATGAAGTCATTATAACCATAGCCGCATAATACTTTTTTTAAATATGGACTTTTGTCCTAATTGTTAAGTGTTTCTGGCAACGTTTATTTTTAACCAGTGTTCTCTATGGGCCTAACAATGAAAGTATGATTTGATGTAAATCTATGCCATATGTTTATTTCATTTTAAATCATTTGTCATATTGACGCCGAAACGAAACTTAGACGGATTCATTTTGGTGGCATTCCAGTGAAATACGCGTAATTAGGTGGTAGCGCAACCTTTGCATTGGAGTTCCGTTACTTGCTCACGGTCATGCTCTATCTGCATAGTATATATTGCTAGATCTAATAAAGCGGAACTCGAGAAAAAATAGAGGATGAGGATAACCTATACCGGATGTGGGATTGGCTCCACAGTGGTAATCGAGGCGGGCTTATGGTTGATCCGCAATCACCCCGGCCCACCCCCACACCCCTGGAGAGATGCAGTGATGGTTTTGCGAGCTCGCCGCTGCGTTTCTGGTGACGGCTTGCCCAATGATGCAGTGACGCAGACGTGGAGACGAGATTTGGAAACACGAAAGCTGTTGAATATTTTTAAAACTAATTTGACATGGTGCTGTTGCTGCCAAGAGGCTAACAGCGCCGAGATGTTTTCCGGGTGTTTTTCTGAGGTGTTTTCAGGGGTGTTTTCTGAATTGTTTGCTGGAATGTGTTTCTGATTATTCCTGGATAATCGTGTTCCTCGAAGTGTTCGAGCTGACGTAGATATGAATATGGGGTAAATTGCAATACTGTGATGGATGTCACCATGATACCCTGGTGTAGACAATTGGATAGCCTTTGAAGTAGTCGAACAGTGTCTGAGATTTCATCAGAAAGACACGCCCCAGTGTTAAAACAAAAGTAGTGTTTATTTTCAGGACTTTAAACCAAACATTGTAGTAAAACCTCAATTGAAATTGACTGAAATTAATTAGCTAGTGTAAGACGTCAAAATCTTGAAATCTGTAAGTAGTATTTAAGTGGTAAATTTTCGATCAAGCAAGTCACAGATTTTTATCACATTTTCAGGGAATAGTTTATTAATGGTTTATGTCCATCAAAGTATTCTAAGAGATATCCATACTTTTTTTAGTGACATGTTGATATTGTCAGTCACATCCTGTTTTCAGCTAAGATCTAATAAAATACTGGTAATAATTCCACATGATTAGCATCTAAATGATTATATGAAACTGCGCTTGTAGCACTTGAATGGTTGATGAAATATATACAGTATTGAGTGCGTACGTATTCAAGGTATTCAATATGGTAGTCAGTACTAATGTTTCTTGTGAAGAGTCTTGCGAGAATGGTGAGGAACGATTCCTTCATTAAAACTTCTAACATAAGCTGATTCTCATATTATTATTTCCATTCACCTGCCACTCACACCTACTATAGTGTTGACACTACATCGTGTTAAAAAGACAAATTGAACGCAATATAAAAGAACTGGTGACCAACAGAAACTGAACACTGTTTTGGCCTTCCAATCTTTTCCTCGACCATAGCTTCAAAAATTCAATTTTTTTCGAAAACAGTTTAGGTACTTATTTAAGACTTAACCTTTTTGGCAATATCGTTAAAATATTTGATGTGTTTAAAGTTACCACGTCGCATTGATCTGCATTCAATGACCTTCATTCAATAATTTAAAATACAATTTGGGCATTGTAACATGAATTTTAAAAGCCCATTTAATGTGGGGCAAACCACACATTCTATGACAAGTTGACATTTATGGGCAAATAATGTCTGCCTGCCTGCCTGCCTGCCTGCCTGCCTGCCTGCCTGCCTGCCTGCCTGCCTGCCTGCTTGCCTGCCTTCCTTCCTGCCTGCCTGCCTGCCTGCCTACCCGCCCGCCCGCCAACCCGTCCGCCCGCCCGCCAGCCTGCCTGCCTGTGTGTCTGTCTGTCTGTCTGTCGAAGAATGTATTGTCATTTTTTATAAAAGCTGCTAGTGTCGCAACTGTAGCTTCTCACACTTGCTTTGTTAGAACTCATTAAACACTCTACCGTATGGGACTGCCAAGTGTAAGTTTGTCTAAACATTCGTAAATCCTCTTTTATACCGCCATGCAATCAACACTAAGAAACGTAATTTAATCACGTGAAAATGAATTGTTGCACTACAGTCTACACTTGTGGAATTTAATATTATTGTTGTGAAAGAGAGAATTCCATTTACTTAGCGTTTTAATGACAAAGTTCTACACAGTAAGGTTATAGATACATTTAATTCAACATAAATATATAGAATATTTTTTTAGTCCACCACTTACTGGCATGACTGCAATTAAACTTATGCGAAAATGGCATTTGATGCAACTTAAATACATTTTCAGAGACGATTGATAGACATAGAAATACAACAATTAACCAGACATGAAATCTAAATATTAATTAGTTTTCTGAGTATGCTTTTGGACCACCTTTATTTTGATATGTATCTGCTTACTGCATATGCTTTGCCATGGGATAGCACAGATGGTATTAGTTTGAGGATTTACGTACTGGAATCCACATTTAGCATTGAATATCTTGACCAATTGAAGAGGAAATCAGGTTTAGGCATAAATGATTTTTTTCTGTGAATGCATTTCAATAAGCTTTGACTAGATATGCAACATGCCATTGCTTTATTGGTAATTTAAAAACTTACAACGAAAAAGTGATTTAAAATACGAATTACCTTTACTGACCTCTAAATTTTCTTTTGTCTGATGATATAATTCTATATTTTTAATCTTTACACTACACTAAAAATATTTTTTGTGGAAATTCTTTCGGTTGAGGTATATTATTGTTTTTATCTAGTGTGCTATAATGCCTCGTTGTAACCTGTAGGTAGATTGTGGTTACTAAATTCGCTTTGTTAGCTCATATGCGTATGGGGTGGCGTATTCAGGCACATTATTACTTATTATTAGCGTGCTCTTGTGAAAATATTGGACAATGATGTGGGTAAGCTGTCATTGTGGTAGTCCTTTAAAATAGGGAATAGGTGGACCTTTCCAATGCCATAAAGTTCTAGAATTGTGTTTGTTTTAATGTTATCTTGGTTCTTTGGTGCTTGTGAGAATTGTTAAGCATAAATCGAAAACCATTTGACTTTGGAGGACCAATGAAAACGTGCATCCATTTCCCCATTACTACTGTCGTATACCTCTGCGCAATAATAATCATCATCAGCATCATCATCATCATCATCATCATCGTCGTCGACGCTATGCTATACGTGATTTTTAAAACTTCAATTAAATCCCTCGAGTCCGACGATAAGAAAACAAGTTGAGCTCTTTGAGTCTATTGTCGTAGATGAAGGTCTTTATTGTTGCAGGTAATCTGGTAGCTCGACTGTGGACATTTTCTATTGCCTTTAACTTGCTTACAAGATGTGGTGACCAGACTGAGTCGCAATACTCCAGGATGGGTCTGATTAATGTTTTGTCCAGTAATGCGCATTATTCATAAAGAATCTACACCTGATCGTCGATATACAGATAAATTACAAAATGCTCAATGGTTGACGCGATGCTCTCCAAAGATTACAGAGATCAGCTATTAAGCATTAGATTAATGGCTGATTCGTGTTGCTCGGATAATCGTCAGAGACAAATAAGCCTATGCAGTAATGTGCCTTCGCTCTCCATCTCTAGAGTCATCTTAAAGTTAATGGTTGATGAAGCCGCTTGGTTTGAAATAGTTAGAACACTGAGCAGCGATGTAAACGTTAACTCAAAGTTAATAACGGACGGATTATACATTACCACTACCGATGAAGAACTTAAACTAACTACAGTTTTAGAGGGTGGCACATAAAGAATAAGGATTACATATTCTCAAGAGTCTGCATGACTCGATTACTGGGATTAACATCTAAGAAACTGTGTAACGTTGTCGATGTAAACGATACCGATTCTGAAATAGACAGAGCCATTCAGACCCTTATCGATCACCGTCGGAGAGTTAGATTACGCTATTCAACAGGTGTCTAAGAATGTAGAGGAAGAAATGCCATCGGGATTTGAACCCTTACCAGATACGTTTTGGGTTCTAATGATTTACAGGATTACGAAGAAGACACATGTTTTGCATCGCCCGACTCTGCTGAAACTTACGCTCAACCAACAGCTACGCAGGATACCCCTGATACAGTCCATCGAGATACGGCCATTTTTGCAAATTTGTTGAATTTTGCGATCCATAGACTAGCGATTCAGGACTGTTACAGGTGCCAACACGACAGACCATCTCAACCTGAACACCAGTGTATGGGCATCGATTATTTCTTAAGACCTATCGACAATGTAGAATTACATTACTTAAACACATTAGAATGCGTACCTAAAACTGCTTTCTTTCGAGCATTGTCTACAGATCCGGATTTATATTGAAAACCTGTAAGACTGAATGGCTAAACTATGTTTTGAGCTAAAACATCGTTTCTCTATTTGCTAACGGTCCAACCCTCCCAAACCCTCCCCAAGCCCCCCCCCCACACCCACCCCAACACAGAGCCCCGGGTGGGGGGGGCAGTATATGGTCCACCCCCACCTCGTATACAGCCGCAAGCCTCACACTCTCTGAATTATATTTTTAACGTAGTTCTCCTAGAGTTACGTAGATGTCTGATGTAGCAGTAGTAAGAGTAGGTTACCGAACAACCGATCCAGACATGTTGGCTCTCACCACCCCACCACCCCGACAGACCAGCCTTATGAATAGCTATCATCAAATATATCTCTGATGAGCAGTTCATTCGAGCCTTTAATCATGTATGCATGTCATTAGGCTGACATCTACGTAAATTTAGGAGAACTACGTTAAAATTCTAATTCTGGGAAATGAAAAAAGAATGTGAGAAACAGCAGATTTTGAAATGTATTTTAACACGAATATGGTAAAAGTAAACTTATATCGTTTAATAAAACCAAAAAACATCTGCAGCCTTTCTAATGGGTTAAAACAGACAAAGCAATATTTAGGTGCACAGCGTTTTTATTGCAACGTTCCTCGTTGAAGCTATAAGCCCATAATCTAATAAGTTATGGGCTAAGCTTTGGATGAGTCGATCATTTTTTGTTAGATCTAATAATGTCATTATAATTGAAATCATCGGCAGTCCATGAATCCTATGATACAGAAAATATATGCAGAATTATCCGCAACGAGTCGATAATAGCGGTTGCACAGTAACGCCATTATATATATATATATATATATATATATATATATATATATATATATATTATATAGTAGGCTTCGACTAGGCATTGACTAGGCTTATGTAGGGCTGTATGCATTAGTTGCATTGTTTACCTTACTTTTGTGTAGGAGTGAGTATGCATTCAGCAAGCCCTCGGAATGCATTGGTAGACATTGGCTATGCTTGGCTAGGCATTATTGCTAGATGTAACTCACTTGGTCTAAGCGCCCCATCCCAACACATTTCGGCTATGTGTCTCTGGTATAAAATAATTGCTGCCAAGACAACAGCACCATGTCAGACAACATCAATACAGATATTACACAATCTATATTCAGTCCAAGACCACTACACGTATTTGAAACCGTATAAGTCGTGTTTACTGTACTTTGCAAATAAAGTTATCAATTTTTGCAATTAAAAACGTCCGCAGAATAGATCACAAAATTAGAAGCATGCGTGATAGAAATGACTTATTTCAATACGTCTACTACATGTTATTCACACGGATATGATCATTTTCTTCCTTGATAAATAGGATCAGTGTTTAGTGGGTGTCAAAGACATTGTTTACATATGCAAGCAGGCCTACAGGAAATTGAAAACATGCATAACCCATTATTAGGTTACGCAAATATATATTAGGCAACACTTTTGTTTTTGTGTAACCTTTTTTACACATATATTGTATGTACAGAGGAACAAAATTGTCATAACTCCAAACAGGTTGCACTAAAAATGTGTGCGCGGAAAAAAATTAGGTTACGCCAATTTGTCCAGGCCCGCGTAAGCATACACATGGAATCATCTGCCAAACCAGGACACACACGTGATGGGTTCCGATTTATGCCACCAGGTGGCGAACCAACGTCCCAAGATTAGATCAGAATTCGGGAAAATTTGAACAAGTTGGTTTGAGAGCATGGTTTAGAAATTTCTGCTGAAATTTATGTAGGATTGATACCAGACCGTTCTACGGTACCGTGGTAGTTAGTTAATACAATTCAGAAATTCACATCAATTGTTTCAGAAAATAGAATCGCTAGACTATAAACAGTTTATCATGTTTGATACTTATAAATAATTAGCTTTTAAACATGCAATTCTTTCTCTGAAGGTAGTAATAGTTGCGCTATAATATTGTTTTGAAGTGACAGTGTCACATCAAAATTTGGCAGGGCTCATTGGTCCAACCCAAGCGTCTACAGTACCATGCTTGGTTTTGAAATCAATAAAAAGTCTCAAATATTCCCAAGTAAAATTTTATGCCAGAGTAATTATGAAATTCAATGTATTAGCTGTCACATAGTCATATTTCGGCTTTATGTATCTTTAAACTTAATGTGTAAATATACAGACATGAAATTAAAGACAGACACCTCATAGCGTCATTAGGATTTAAGCATAGCAGCGACTTTGAAAATCGCAATGCATAAACCAGGGTTGGCAGGTTTTGGACACTAGGGCCCGAATTTTCGAAAGGTGATCATCGTGCGATTATCTTGCACGGGGGTAACCCTTAAATAGGGTTTTAACCAGGGTTAGAAAAATACCTGTATTAAACCAAATTTTCGTACGGAGAAAATCCGCTTATTAGCTGACACCGGGTAACTCGAGAGCGCCGACCGTGATTCTTTTGTCTCGGTATTGCACGCTTTATTTTGGCAATGCGTAACTTGTGTCGTCTGCTATTTGGCCCATCCATTCCTCGCTGGACAGCAAATAATTTAGATAGCTTAACAGACAGACATACAGACAGTAATGGCAGTGTGCGTTCGTGCGTACGTACGCGCGTGTGTGCGTGCGTGCGTTCGTGCGCGTGTATGGGTAGAGGTGGAGGTGCCATGTGCATGTGTATGGTTTTTATGCGCGTGCGTGTGCGTATGTGCATGCGCATGTGTGCGTCGGTGGGTGTGGGAGATGTGGATATTGCACGCATTATTTCGGTAGCTGTTCGACTGGTCTATTTCTCGTCGTGGACAGCACATGGTAAATCATTTAGGCTCACATACACGTAGTACTTTAGCAATGTCTGCGAGGAAAAGAAGTGACAATTTTTCGCCAGATCAGCGAATGATGTTGATCGAACTCATAAAAAATCGGAAAACTGTAATAGAGGGTAAAAAATGCGACACACAATCGAACTTAAAGAAACAAGCAGCATGGGAGGCAATTGCAAGGGACATGCAAGCAGCTTTTCCAGATAGAGCCAAATCGTCGGCTAACGAGTTGAAAGAGCTTTGGAGACGACTCAAAACCAAGGCAAAGGCCAAAGCGAGAGAGAAGAAGGTTGATATTCTGGAGACCGGGGGCGGCAAGTTTGTCATTGGTGATATAGACGAGGAGATTTTACAGATTTTAAACATAATTGTAGATGATTTACAGCAATTTCATAACAAATATGATGATGATTCTTCTACGATTGACCAGCAGGCAAATGTCACGAGTGTCGTGTCAGATCATATTGATGTTCCTCGACCAAGTATCTCTACATCGGCAAGTGCTACAGACGTTTCAAACAGGTAGGCTACCTCTCATCCAGTGCTAGCTAAATAATAAACATGGGATCGAGACCACATCTGACGATTTTCGCAAACGCCACTAGACCAAATCTGCCATTGGGTTTGTGAATCTGGGCTAGTGGAAGCCTTTGTGTGATCCGATGCTAATTGGAAATCGCTAGATGTGGGGACGATCTCGTGTCGATGCAAATAATGTAATGCCATGCATGTAACACGCAAATATCCAGGTTTGTGCCATTGACCAAGGCGCAGCGTCAATATCCAATTGGATATCAGCGCATCATAGACACAGCACCAATATCCAATTTGATATTGGCGCATGCGCCTTTGTTCAACGGCACTGTGCCTTTGGTCAACGGCGCAACTTGGATATTGGGGCGGTACATATCCATATATACCGTCACTCATGTGTACAAAGGCCACCGTTGGACTATCAGACAGGACTATGCTTGAAAGACAGGTGCCATGTATATGGATGATCTGGATTACTGTAGCAATGGAATCGGCATAGTCAGTAAAGTTGGCATTTACATGGATGTGGCTGTTTTTTTAACTAACAAAGAGAAGCGATTAGCAGAGAGTAGCATTGTATTGCTGCAATTTCACGAAATATATTAACAATACGAATTTTAGTTGAGCTCACCTGAATGTTTTAAAGAATAACATACATGCTTTCGAATGACAAATATTATGCTTTAGAATGACAAATATTATGCTTTAGAATGACAAATATTATGCTTTCGAATATCCATCTTGCAGTTCTGGCACGATAACAATTGAAGCCGAGAATGACGCCACTGAAACATCTTCCGTGAATGACGCCGCTGAGATGTCCGCCGTGAATGACGCGCCGAGACGCCTGCCGCGAATGACGCCACCGATGATTCAATTTTCAATTTGCCACAGAATAACACGTACTCTGGGTAAGCATAACTCTCATACAATGACATATTGACAATCTTTCTGGCTTGACTTGGTTCCAAGAACAAATATATTTAGACTGAACCATGAATGCAACATTTCAACCGTGCATTCTGGGTTGCGCGATATCACATATAGCTCCTTTCTTCTTTCTTTTAGCAACACCAGGAAAACCTCATCACTGGTGTTGAAGAAAGCTGATGAAGCATTGCGCTACCTGAAAGAGGAACATGAGGCAAAGATGAAATTGATATCACTACGGCAAGAGGCGGCGCGCAGCAAGACTGCATATTACAATGAGAAACGTAAAAGACTGTGCCTTGACCTATAGTAGGCCTACAATATTGTGAAATAAAGGAAACTAAAATGTATAAATATCCCTATGTTTTCATGACCTACCTATCCCCACACCAACCATCCCAACCCACTCCAATGGATTTCATGTTAATGTCATTAGATCCTTTGACGCTAAAATTGCACGTTATCGCTTACGATATCACAGAGGCAATTAAGAGGATAAATTTAGTTGCATTCCATCAAACAAATTAAGAGATATACCGAATTTTTGTAACTAATTACTCACTCAAAATGTTGCCGTATGAACCTTTCTCTAACTAGGTTTCCTCGCATGTCGACCTCTACTCTATTATCCTGCTGAGGGAGATCCTCATACTGGCCAGCCACTTCGTCATCTGGGAGAGGATCGTTCCGCCGCTTAGCCAGATTGTGTAGGCAGGCTGTTGCCACAATGATGGCCATGTTGTGGTCCAGCTATAAGAGAAATAGAAGCATATATGCATTAACCTCAACTTGAGCAACATTGGTAGCGTCTCATAAAGGCCAAGAATTTGACAGTTTGGTGCACTGTGGTCTGTATGGGAGGGGTGGTTGCGGTGGGGTGACCAAGATTTCGATTTTGCTTCAACTCAATAAATAATTCTATAGCATAAGAGAATTTCCAGAATTCGATCGTACTGCTGTTTCAAAGATCCCTAATCGTGGCCAGATAGAATTCAATAACAATCTCTAAGACTAGCAATCTGATATAGCCGAAATTTTATTTTTTAAATATGGGTTGTGTGATGGTGGCTATTTAAGCTGGGTGGTCGTAAAGAGCCATCATCTTGTCGTCTCAAAAGCAAATAACCTTATGAATTATCTATATTCATCGAACACATTTCTCTAGAAACATCGTTTAGTGGTTCAAGAAGTGGTCGCTATAAACAGGTTTCACTGTATATGAACATAAAATGAAACCTTGAATACAAATTTGAATTTATTTGAAAGAATCCGATAAATCTGGAAATAGATAACTATTTTGTAATAAATTTGTATTGTATTTGTATTCAATGAATATCATGACATGAGAATATGACCTCCTAAACATTGACCTGTGTATAACTATGCTCATTCAAGATGGACATGTAAATCATATAGCTATAATATATGTAGTTATACTTACTGAACAACAGAGACGGTTGCCACTACCAACACATGGGAACCGCCTCTTCCAAATACCGAAAGCCCGTTCAATGACCCCTCTTGTTCTCCTCTGTGAACGATTGTAGCGGGTTTCAGCGTCTGTCGTAGGCTGTCGAATGGGCTTCAGCATATAAGAAGTACACGTATATGCTGGGTCTCCCAACAGAATTCCACGAACTTCTCCCCTTCGAAACCGTCCACAAATATTTGACTCTTTAAAGATCCTAGAGTCGTGGGCTGATCCATACCAACGGCTCACTACATTGGTGAACAGCATACGATGGTCACAGACGAATTGACAGTTTATACTATAAAACCCTTTTCTGTTCATAAAACGTTGAGCGTTATCGCCTCCAGGACTCACAATTGGGACGTGTGTGCCGTCAATGATCCCAATAACACCAGGAAATCCGGCGATGTTGAAAAACCCTTGCATTACCGCCATTCTGTCAGCCTGTGTCTGTGGAAAATTTATAAACTGGTCTTTTCTCTCACAAATTGCGGTTGTAACGCTATGTAGAATGGTACAGCATGCGCCCTGCGACACACCGCACATATCACCTATGACGACCTGGAAAGAGCCACAAGCGTAAAACCGAAGGGCAATGCACAGTTGTTCTATTGGAAGAACAGGTCGGTTTCGTCTTGTTGGTCGCATGAGATTGTCCATGATAAGGTCTAAAAGATCACGAAAACTTGCTTTTGAAAGTCGAAAACGCCGTACAAACTCCACATCATTATATTCCTCAAGGGGGGTTCATTCTGTCCCGAAATACTCTCAAGTGCCTTCTTCCAAGACCCTCTCGGTGCTCGTCCAAATCATCTTGGGCAAGCTCTAACACGTGTAGGGCGTCCATTACAATCGTTTGAGTGGTTGCCTGTGCTCGAAACGATTGACTATATTGAGATAAACAACCCCCCAATGGACGATTATTTATTCTTTTGTTACTTATAAACATGTGTCTAATTACTGGCAGATATTTACACGCGGGTAGGCTAAACATGCTTCGAAAATTACGATTAAATTTAATCCGATGATCATCGGACGATTAGAAAAATTACACACGACTAAGAGATAAACACCTTTCGAAAATTCGGGCCTAGTAGTTTATACCGCGGTTTAAACCAGGTTTTAACCCTCCGCTCAAAATAGGTTTTTGACACCTTAAGATGCCCAAAACTGTCCGAAATTGAGGCTCTACAATGGGTGGTTCTCAGTTATTTTAACCACATACACATAATTTATGCAATAGCAGTTGGTATCATGTCTTGAAGCCCAATAAAATAAAAACCCAATTCCATGCCCTCAGTCAGCTTTGCTTGTCTTCCTCATGGTCCCATCATTATTGAAGCGAGCTAATGATACAGCAGCTAATTCAAAGGTTAACACTTGGTCGAGGCTGACATGTGGCTGCTTTGACACATGCAACAGCAGTCGGAACAGTATTCAGAGTCGATCATGGTCTTATCTCTATTTGACGACTTGAGAGGCTTGCGTATACTTTCAAAGCGTGGTGTCTTTGATCGATGATCTGGTTCCCAGCAACTGATTGTTCTGTCATCGAGAAGTCGTTTTCCAACAAACATGACAAATGTCTTATTACGCATCTTGACATCTTCTAAGAATTGTCCCATTTATTTGGCTGCTTCTTGTGATGCAAGCTGTTCTGTGGCTATGTTTACCAGCTCATCTGTGATGGTGTGAATATTAAATGGTGTGAATATCAAACGTCCGTGTGATATGTGAACGCTATCAATCGGGCCTTCCTGATCAACAGCCACATATGTAAGGAAACGTTTAACCTCGTCATATGAAACACAATGTCCGAGAGAACATCAATTACCTTGAAGATTTCGGGGTGGGCGTGGCCTTCAAGAACACTTACTAAGATCTACGACGATAAGATTTGGTCTCTCCCGCTCGCTACCGGAAACTATTAAGTGTTGCTGCGACAACGTCGCCAGTAGTGAGATGGGGCGAAGTAGCTGCAGTTGGCTCGCCTTGTCTGACGGATGGTGAATAGATGATATTTGTTTCAGACTGCTGGGCCTGATCTGCCCGGTCTAAGATCCTGGTAAGGACTGGCTGTGTCTCCCAGCTCAACTAGATTCCCTAATAAACTAACAAACTGCTGGTCTTACATATACGTAAGATAAAATACTTTATTTACCCTATAAGATAAACTGATTGAATGGTCGAGCAAGATCGCTCATACAAAGAATACTTAGTACAATATGATGTACGTAACACTATCATCCTAACTTAACCTATTCCTATCTTAACCTATTCTACCTCAAGCTTGTTAGGCATAGCAGCCATAGCTTGGAACGACGTGTGAATCCGATTAGGTGAATTGAAGGATTAATTTGTTCTGAGAGAAGTACCTTCTTATATAGCTCCAAATTCGGACTTTCCAACATTCTGCTCATTTCCCAGAAATGTACAAATTCTCTCAGAATCTATTCTTACAATTCTTCTAGATACCCAATAAGCACACCTTGATTGGCCAACCAATAAAGTCACCAATCAACTTCTGCTTATCTCTTCCTAGAAGTTATGACCTGATAACTGATTGGTCCTTTCAACCAATCAGTGATTCCTCCCTCACTTGCTCTGGCACACAACTCTATTCTTTATAATTCTTTACTGCAGCGTCTGGTTGGTCTTGATTCGTTATGACGTCATTCCTCCCAATCCTACTCTGCCTAATTCTTATATGAAGATTGTGCCTCATATATTCAAAGCAGTGGGAACCGGTTCTAATTTGATGCGATCTGTCAGCTAACTAACAACATTAAGGTATGTGTTGTTTATGCATACCATAAAATGAGTGGCATATATTTTATCAATAAATTTCGATTGCATTATGAATTCCTAAAGGACGCTCTAATGTTCATGTCCTGTCCATTGCGTATTAATGGAGAAGTCTCGAGAATTCGAGGGTGCTAGGCACACGTGCTGGATGATTCATTACCAGATGGTGTTGTTCTAGCCCACGATCAAATACCAGTCTGCTTACGTCATCAACTGTGTCAGTTAGTCACGTTCAATTTATTCTCACAATTCATGATCCCAAAACTAGCCACTAAACATTAATTATATCCAAAACTACAACTCAACAACTGCTGAATATCATAAAAGTGAATGCCAGCCAAGCAGCAACAACTTTTAACTAAATTATTTTCAAATACACATCAACTCAGAACCATAGAATCATTTCCAATTAAATCATCCTATTTCTATCATCATCATATTAATCTCATCTGCTGGTTATGTAATGCTATAAACAGCAGCCTATTCATTTAACATTAGTATACTTATATTACATATAAAGAGATGACCTGGCTGGCGCGACTTTCCACCATCCCAATGATTGACATATTATAAATAACAGGTGGTCGACTCAGCCACGTACATGGATGATGCTTAGTCATCCCAACTTTCCAGTTTCGAATTGTACGTATATAAATATCATTGATGCAATAATGTAGCATCCATCTTTAGCTCACCTGGACTTTTAGCTCACCTGGTATTTTCAAAACTTAATTTCTTTTTGGGTCTTACATGAATTATAAGACATCCCGCGGAGTCATGACTTCCCACAAGACAATCCCATATTTACACATGCCCACCAGCCAAAGTTAATTAACCGTCTCTTAGGTGCTTTAGAGAGCGTTAATTAACTCGTTGTACACTATCAACAAGCAAAGCACACCTATACCAGGGCTAAGCCAGATGACATGCATCACACCTGTACAACACAATAACTAATCCAATCATAACCAATAAAATAACAGTACAGTAATAAATCAAGATGAAAAAACCCGATAAACAGCAATCAAATCAATTAAAAGAAAAGCAATACAACAGTAACTAAACAATTAAAATAATACTAAACCAAAAGAAACATTGTATAACAATACTAATAATCAACCACAATAGCACAATGCGTCAAGATTGTGTCATACATAATCATACCTATTTACAGATCATCCACCTAGATAAATTAAAGAAATAAATAAATCAAAAGTGTTCAAATATTAATGTGGCGGCACAGAGATATCTGGGATATCACCGACAATCTCCATGCCTGTCTGGTAGGACGCGTGGGTGACGTCGTGCCATTGGTTCTGGTGGGCTGGTCCCAGGCATTAGGCGTCGCCACTGGTCGATCTGATCAATGTGCCCAGACAGATCCGAATCGCGGAATGCTGTCCGTGGGCGGTTTTTGTGAAGCGCACCTCCACACACGGCGAAAGACTCCGCACTTATATAAAATAAACGTTAGTACAATGAGTGTGATGGCAATAACCACCAAATACAACAACACAGATTTTGTACCGATGCTCGCGATAATCGCTGTATCGACTTCAGACAATGGTGCTAAGTGTAAATACTTTGTTTTCTGTAAATGGTTCCATTTCTCCGTCCGTAAATGGTTAACTATTAAAGACTGGTTGAGGACACCAGCCACATCCAATCTTGGCATGTCGATGGTTAAACTAATCCGAGCATACAACCCCCTGTAGGTACGTATGGGTCTGAATTTCCATCCAGCACTACTCTAATCACACTTATTCGACATCAACGCATACACACCATTCGTTAAATCACAACGCTTGGTTAATTGTCCCCCACAATGTACTTCCACACGTTCACCAAACATTTGCAATACCACACCAATCCCCTTATGAGCAAACAACTCACCTAACAGTTCCATCCCACTATACCGGAGCGCATAGGTCATAATGGACCTATACAATTTCATTGCCACACACCTACATTACGGACCATACACCAACTCTCCCCCATTAAAATTATGATAATCTTCAGAAAACTGTCCATTTATGGGTACATATTTCGCGGTAGCCAACATCATTACCCACGGACAAAACTCCCACAATATCATTTTAGTCACAGGCAAAACAGAGGCAGTGATGTGCAACATCCGAGTAATGGTCCTGTACTCATCGACTTTAAGGAATTTATCTATCACAGTCATTCTCCTCCCGTTAACCATGGTTATGAAAATTATAATTAACAGCGTTAAAACTTAAAACAGATTCATTACTCAATTCGAAAAGTAAACTTAGCACCAAAAATAATAACTGACACTGAAAAATATATTATTATTTACCGTTGAATAATGAGCAGTGTCTATCCTATCAATATCGGTTAAATTCACAAAGTGACTAATAAATCCTCTCATTGTGTTGGTTTATAACAGCATCAATGCGCTTAACAAATCAGTAAATGTTGACCAAACAAATGCGCCAATCCTAGCGTGTTTATTGGCTGATGACTCAGAATAGGAGTTATGGCCACCCTTGCGCAGATTATACGAGTTTGTAGGTGGTGACACATCCATTGGTTCACAACCAGGCTCAATTACGGTTTCTGATGTATCCATTGGTGAGTCATAATTGGAATCGTTACTCACACCAGTTTGATCAACATCCATGCCAACCTCGTGACGCATTACTACTACATCCGGTACCTTTACAGGTACTGGTCGCATTTCCGAGGTTACCTTACTATATGTTGGTGTAGACTCAGGTAATGGTAATAACCTTGGAACATGGCTTGCTTTAGTACCTTTAGAAGGATTCCTAATAGAGCGTGGTCTCACCTTGTCCCAGCACATCCCTGAGTAGACTACGTGTCGCTTGGAAATATTCAAAATGCATACCTTCTGAGACCTTTGATGTCGGACATGAGCCATGGGTCCGTTAATTTTGAAAATGTCATACTCATGGTCACTGCGAGAAGTTAATTTCATCCTCTCTTCAGCTTTTACAACCACTAAGCCCCCTACATGATACTCACCCGCGTTAGCACACTTATCAATTTGTTCACGGTGGTGTTCTCATGACTTGGCTGTCTCGTCGCGAGCACACAATAAGGCGTTGTTAAGACATGTAAGTCTGTCACCTAAATCATGCGCTGCATCAAGGGGAATGGCTAATGGAAGTCTCGCTCATCAACCATACGTCAGATAGAATGGCATATATCCGGTCGTAGCATGGCGAGGGTTGCGGTACACTGTTAACACTGCGCCCAACTCATCTTCCCATGCTCGAGACTCATTGTTGATACCTTTCTGAATTAACTCTTTTAATGTTCTGTTGAATCTCTCAGTCCATCTGTTTGTCTGTAGATGATACAGACTTGTTCTTCAGTGATCAATACCATGCTCAGTATACCTTTGCACAAGTAAGTCGGAACAAAACTCCTTTCCTTGATCAGTAATGAGGATTTCCGGTATACCATGACGAGCAATGTATTCATTAAAGAACTTGTCTTCCACTTTCTGTGACATCTTAGTGGAGATTGGATACGCTTCCGCCCATGCAGAACAGTGATCAACAATCATCATTATATAAACATTGCCTTTGTTAGACTCTAATAGCGGACCTATTAGAACCATCCCAATTAACTGACCAGGATAATTGGCCATAGGCATTTCTGTATACCTAGGTCAGGTCGTGACAGGTCGATTGACCTGGCAGGTTGTCACCTATCTAACATATATACCACATCCTACCTTAAGGATGGCCAAACAAAGGAATCTCTTAACATTCCTATAGTCTTTTTCAAACCTTGGTGACCACCTCACTCATGAGCCTTCCGGAGCACCTTCTCACGGAATTTACTGGGCAACAGTATTCTCGGGTACTCAGCATCGAACGCTGAAGGTGGGGTTAACGAATACAAAATACCATTATTGACCATGTACCCCTCCGACGCGTTCTTAAATAACTCCGGGAATTCCTTGGTCTGCTCAGTACACAATTCTATATGAGGTACGTCATATACTTCCAGCGGAATGTGAGGTAACACGTGGCGACTTCGTTGGGACGACATAACCTAGACAACATATCCGCATGGATATTCTTTGAACCCTGGATTTATTCTATCTTACATCCGTACTCAGCAATTAACACTGCCCATCGCTGCACTTTCATGTTTTTAACCTAACCCACAAACAAACTCTTAAGTGGTTTGTGATCAGTATGCACAGTGAATTCAGCGTCAAATAGGTAAGGACGAAGCTTCTTCAATACATTTTAATTGACTATCTTTCAGGGTTGAGCTGACATACTGAATTACATGCTCAATGCGCTTTTGTCAACTTGTACTAAAATCACACCTATCACATAACTTGACGCGTCCGTGTACAGTTTATATGGTCTATTCAAATCGGGATACGTGAGAACTGTCTCACTACACAGCAGGTTTTTCAATTCTCAAACGCTTGATGTTTTTCTTTTCCCCACTCAAATCTTTTATATTTCTTAGTCAATTCTATCAAATAGTGTTGCGCCTCTCATTGAATCAAATATATCCAAGATGTTAGGCAAAGGATAGCTATCCTTACGACATACTGAATTAAACTTTCTAAAATCTACACAAAAACGTGTATCACCATCTTTATTTAGTACTAAGGTGATAGGTGATGCCCAAGGTGATGACGCCAGCTTCTAACATTTCCGTAACCTGATTCTTGACAATATAGGCTTTTGCTAATGGTATTCTATATGCTTTCTGATGTATGGGAGGATTATCCCCCGTCGGAATTGTACATTTTACCTGGGGCATACGTCCAAGAGTGTTGGGATGAGTCGTATCAAAATTATTGGCAAAGTCGCTCAATACTTTGTCAATAACTGCATATCTGGTCGTTTCCTTACAACTAGCATATACATAATCATTTTGAGATCTATAGGGAATTCTGAATGGGTATTTCCTTCCAAACCATACCACTTCCCTCTGCCCATAATCAATTTTCGCCTTTCCCATATGCAATGCATCTGTACCAATCAAACACTCATGCCTTATGTGTTCCACAACCATACTTGGAATCGGCCTGGTATCCTGAAATTTAATCTGAGTCTCTCCTAATATATAGATCGGTGAACCATTTACAGCTAATAGAGTATTAGCCCTCTTTAATGGACGAGCATTTAAGATGCTCCTCCATATATCCTTCCTAACAAGGGAGGTACTAGCACCAGTATTTATTAAAGCATCTAAGTACTTACCCCTGTTATTCTCCTGACCATTCACTTCCACTTTTAACTGGATGAGGAACCTTTCAGTCACTGGCTTCCTCCGTATTCGTTTAACGAGCCTCGTCGCCCGTAAACCGCTTCGGCGTATGATCATCACCGACTTTCCCCTGACGAGGCTCCTCCGCCACCATATGAATAATGTTCATACTCATCAGTCCGCTCATCTGTCAACACGAATCCATCGCGATCCACATATTCACAGTCACAGTTTACATGGTTTCTGATATCTTTCCACGTGTTCCGAGAATATGCACGGGATGCAGTATCTCGTCCGGAATCGTATGACGCGAATTCATCATAGTCGTACTGCTCGTAACGCTGATGACCTACCTCGTCGATCTCCATCGGTGTTTCGTCCCGATAACAGGAGTTATCGGGCTGATGTGGTCTCTTCATTGCCCGTCGTGGTCACTGATGGTTTTGCTGGTTCAATGGACACATACCTTGATAGTGCCCGGTTTTCTGGCACTTAAAGCATGTTACACTGCGCTTTGGTGGACTTGGTGCATTTGGTGTGGCATAACATTCTGAGGCAATATGGACTAATTTACCGTAATTAAAGCATGTGATTGGTGTTCTTTTCGATCCCCATTGAGTTCTTTGCTGCTGTTTATTTTGTGATGCAGCTTGTCCTAAGGACCTACAATCCCGCATCAGGTGCCCCTTCTTCCCACAATTGTAGCAGTCAGGTGCTTCACATTTCTTAGTAGCATCCTTTGGTGCCATTCGCAAACGGTGTTGCTGTCATGGCTGTGGTGCGGGTATTGTTTGAAGGTTTTCAATCACTGCGCAGAGTTTCTCTATCATCTTACTCTGCTGCGATATTTGTGTTCGCATCTCCCTGATGATTTTCCATATATCTTTCCCTTCCTGTATGTCAATGACATCGATCTCCATTTCCTGTTCACGACTTACAGGAATCTTCATCACTTGCAACAGATCATTGCAACATTCTTCTTCTTCTTCTTCTGTCATCACCATCACTTCGTCGCAAGTTTTCAAAACTTAATTTCTTTGTGGGTCTTATGTGAATTATAAGACATCCCGCAGGGTCATGACTTCCCACAAGATAATCCCATATTTGCAACCTGTTTCTCACAAAGTCATGATTCATCTCTAGTGTTAAACTCAATGTCATAGCAGGACGTACTTGCTGACACTTTGATATGATATCGTGACATATGGCAATCACTTTACGATCGTTCTTAGGCACATCTTCACCACTACAGTTTGTGCCATTCATATAAGACTTACTGCTTAGACGCTATTGCACAAAGTCATACATTATATTGGGGGCATCTTCTGCACAATGGTTAATATATAATTTTCCAGCTGAAACGTACACACTCGTACACACTCGGTGAATCTTGGACGTCTTCTAATGTGTTTTCTTCAGGATAGCAGGCACAGTATTTCCAGCTCATTCAATGATGTCGCACTCGTGGGTTCAGGAGATTCAGTCTCATTGCCATCAATCATGTTCTGTGGGGAAGATGCTTTCTTTAGAGCATCACCTGCCGCAACCAGAGAAGAACATAACACTGTCAATTTGCCATTGAAATTTCAGACAAACTAATTGGGCTTTTAGCTTCCATGTTTTATACTGGTCTACATTACTTACACCATGTTCAGCTAGTACTCTGATGAACTGTGATCTCAATCTGTTAAGTGTAGTCACTGTGGTGGGTCTTTAAGAAACAGTTTGATGCGACTGTTTGGCGAGGTCCTCCAAAGTTTTATCATACAGTGTTTGTGATTTGGCTTCCCCTTCTTTCATCTGGTAGCAGCTATGTATTATATAATGTCAATAATACCAAGGATGGTATTTGGCATCATAAGCGAACAAGTCATGGTAAGAAAGCATTCACAAGTGAATTACACTGTCTTCTCTTTCCTCTGTAGCTGCAAGAGTTGTATCTAGATTAGTCTTTCCTGTGCCTGTCATTATATAATTAAACATTTCTCCTCTCCTGTTGGATTCGCAACAGATAAATCAATCTTATCTGATATCAAACCAGCTGTTCCTGTCGAAGACTTCTTTGCGCAGAGGTTACATGCTGTTCGCCCGATTCTGTCAATCAGCCATATGAATGTTAGACTTACTGGTGTATTTGCCCCAATATGCTTTATGGAAAGCAACCTTTAACATTAAAAACTTTAAATGTGTTTTCAATGGACACAGTGATAAAAAAAAAACCACCTCATGAGCCATTTCACTACAAGTGCCTCAATATCCATGGTCAAGAGTGAATATTCTATATACCAATGGCTAGAGATCTGTAAATATAAGAATGCCGACAGATTTGTACCTAGAAGTAAATTTAATATTAATAACATAACAGGTGTTTTCATCATTTCGTTTTTCACGATGATTACGTAGTAGAAAATCGCATCATTTTTAGCTAAGTTAGTGTAACGCAATATCAAGATTCAAGATTCTTTATTTCAGTATAGGTAAATAATTCAACAATTCAATACAGATATCCACCAAAGGCAAGGCCTATGATGCTGTGGACCCTTGACATATAACTTAAATTTATAATATTATGTTTATACATATAACATTTATACACATGTACATGGATATTTTATATTACAAATGACATGGAGTACGATACAATATATTTAAACAAATTACGTGTGGAGACATGACTTATGACATAACATTTGACATAAATGGGGTGAGGGAGGTGGGGAGTGGGGAGAGGGGCGGTGGAGGGAATGGAGTGACCATCATGCGGAGTATTATTACTATTCAGTGAAATGACGATTATTATTAACAACAATAACAACAAAAATATTATTAACACCATCACTATTATTTACATGCATTATTGTTATTATTATTATCATCATCATCAGTTTTATCATTATAATGATTGTTATTATCATGTGTAATTATTGTTGTCACCACCATTATTATTATTTTTTTATTATTATTATTATTGTCACATTACTATTACCATTATATTTAATTATAACAATAACAATAACAATGACAATACCATTACTATTATTTACATGTAATTATTATCATTTTAATTATTATTTTAATTATTATTATCACTATCATGTATTATTATTATTATTATTATTATTATTATTATTAGTATTATTATCATCAGCACTCATACATCATGTACATGTACATATTTCTACATATTTGTTGTCCTGGTGGCCGGGTGCGCTACAGCGGAGGAACCTGTCCACAGAGACCACATTTATACAACATTTAAAAAATAAATAATATGTCACTAAAAATTGGTTATTTCATACATTTAGGAATATAGGTAGTGGCTGCCTACAACAGGCAGTGACTTTTCAGGACCTGGGGTCTTATGTCAACCTGCTTTACAGGACCATCACCTCCTGGATCCAGAAAGCGAGTGGCCACTGTAGACAGGTTCCGATGTCTTGGAACATGGCTGCCATGGTGGTGGTTAAACCTTTAACCTTTACGATTTCAGTATCTTAATTCCAGTCAGGTGCACAGTGAACAGTGAAATCATTGAGTATTTTGCAACCGATTCAATTGTAGTCTGTTACTGTCACAGGCAGCAACAGTGGCAGGTCAAATTTGTCCCGAAATAGCCAACAGAGCATTTATTACATGATAGGAAATTACTCCTTTTTGTCATTAAAGGTTTCTGGTGTGTGTTTTAGTAATCTGGCTTCTAGTAGCCCTCAAAGATTTTAGTTTATGTACTTTTTTAATGTTTGTTGTAAGAATTTGTGCGCGTGTGCCTGCATCTGTATTATTCCATAATTGTATTGCTTGATGGGATGGTGTGCGTGTAGCTGCCTCTGTTCGGTGATATGCGACATGTAGGTTAGATCTTGTTCATGTTTTGTGAGTATGAATGTATGTATTGGGTGTAAAAATATTGGATAATGATGTGGGTAAGCTGCCATTGTGGTAATATCTTAAAATAGTAAATAGTTGGACCTTTCCAATGTCTTCAACTTTTAGAGTTTTGTTTGTTTTAAAGGTATTTTGGCATGTTGCTGCTTGTGAGAATAGTTTAACAGATTGCTTTTGTAGTGATTTTAGGGGGTTTTCATTTAGTTTGATGTGTGTTGCTCCAGATAGCATTGCAGTATGTGATGTGTGGAAGTATTAATGTGCTATATAGAGTTTTTAGAATATCAGGTGGGAGATCTGATTTGAGTCTGCACATGATACCAATGTTCCTCGCCATCTTGGATATGATCGTCTCTATATGCTTCTCCCAGCTTATTTGTTTATCCAAATTGACTCCTAGGAATTTAACATATTCAGTTTCCTGTATTTCTTGATTATCTATGTAGAGTTTTGGGAGAGCAAGCTCTTCGTTTACTTGATTATATCTTGTAAATAATAGAAAATTGGTTTTGCTGACATTCAGGAATAATTTATTAGCTTTAAACCAATTTATAATTTTTTTCATTTCACTGTTTGTAATTTTGTATAGGGTGTCTATATATTTATGGTGGCCAAAAACATTGGTATCATCCGCGAATAAAATTAGTGATAGTAGGTTACTGGCATTAGGTAAATCATTCATGCATAATAAGAACAGCAGGGGTCCAAGAATTGAACCTTGAGGGATACCGCAGACCATTTTTTTTATTTCCTTAGATAAATCCATTAAATTGCACACATTGGGTCCTATCAGTCAAGTAATTTTGAACCCAATCCAAAGCGATGCCTCTTATGCCATAATGTGATTGTTTTTTAAATAGTATTGCATAATCAATGCTGTCAAATGCTTTGGAAAGATCCAAGAATATACCTAGCATATGTTCTTTTTTTTCTAGCGACTTAGAGATTTTCTCTATCATGTCCACAATGCCAAGCATGGTGGAGTGCTTTTCTCTGAAACTATACTGAGATTGGTAGATGATTGAATTTTTGTTTAAGCAGTTAAAGATTCTATTATAGTATAACCTTTCCGGAAGTTTTGAGAAAAGCAGGAGTACTGAGATGGGTCTATAGTTAGTAAAGTCAGATGGATCTTTAGCTTTATAAATAGGTGATCCACATGCTATTTTTAAACGAGATGGGAATACACCCTGGGAGAGTGACAGATTGCTGATGTGATTTAGTGGGGTTAGTATTTCTGTGATACACTCTTTAAAGATTTTCCATTTAAAATTATCAATACCTGCACTTTTAGTTGGGTTAATTTGCATAAGAATTTTATAGATTTCTTCTCTGTCTGTTGGGGATAGGAGCATTGAGTTTTGGTAGCTCCCTGTCAGATAGTCCTGTATATGAATTTCTGAACTAGCTTGGATTTTTTCTGACAATTTAGGTTCAATTTTAATGAAATACTCATTGAATTTATCTGCTATATCATTTTTGTCTGTTATGATAGTATTATTGCAGATAAACTGTGATGTTTCTGATTTACTCTTTTGCTGATTTAATAGTGACTTAATTAATTTCCATATTTCCTTGATGTTATTTTTTTGTTCATCAAATTTATAATGGTAATAATTTATTTTAGCTATCCTAATAATTTGGTTCAGTTTATTTCTATATTTCTTAAACTGAGTATTATTGTACGTTGTCGGGTTTTTAATAAATGCTAAATATAGCTTATTCTTCTTATGACAAGCAGCTATCAGTCCTCGTGTTAGCCAGGGTTTAGTAGGATTTTGCTTGAATTTTGTTAAATTTTTTAGTGGGAAAGCAGATTCATAGGCATTAGTATATATAGTGTGGAATGTGTTGTAGGCATCTTCACAGAGTTCGCAATTAATCACCTGATTCCAATTTATATTTGACATGATGTTTCTAAAATTTTCAATATTCTTGCTTCTAAAGTCTCTTCAGGTTGTTTCCTCTTTTTCAAATGATCTTTGTTTAACTTTCTCTCTTTCTACATAGAAAATGGGTAAATGGTCCGAGTCCATGTCTTCCACAAAAATACCTGATTGTGTTTTTTGATTTAAAGTGTTATTTGAGAGAATACTATCAATAATAGTAGCTGTTGTTTCCGTTATTCTTGTAGATTTTGTTATGAATGGATAGTATCCAAATGTTCTTAGTAAGTTCACAAAGTGTTGAGTAATTGTTTTTTCTTGTTTCAGTAGATCGATGTTAAAATCCCCCAGTCGATAAACAGTCTTATTCTCTTTGTGTATGGTTTTAACACTTTTTCTAATAATTCTATGAATTTGTCTTTATCGCAATTTGGAGAACTGTAAATGACACCGATAATTGTATTTTTTGCTTTTCTTGCCGGTATCTCAATAAAAAGAGATTCAAAAGTGTCTCCCATTGTTATCAGGTCTTCTCTCTCATAACACTGTACATTGCTTTTTATGTAGATGGCTACCCCCACATCCTGCTTGGTTTGGTCTGTGATTCTCTAGGAATTTGTAGTTTTGCAGATTAATTGAGCTAAGTGCTGAGTTAGAGTTGATCCACGTCTCAGTAATTCCGATAATATTAAATTCTATAGAACTGTTTTCAATAAAAATGACTTAATTTGTCAAAATGTGCTGGTAGAGATCTGATGTTAATATGCATTGCTGAGAAAGAAACAGCCTCATTGTTTTTAATCATTTCATCATTAAATTCAGTTTGTAAAATATATTTACACTCCGGTTGGGGAAGAGTGATAGTTTCATCATCAGTATAGGTTTCATAGAGTATAAATTCATGTGATGTATTTAAATTAAATGGGATTTTTAGAATGCTGGGACCTAAAATGTTTAGTAAAAATTAAGTGTTGTTGTCGTGGTGATTGAATTGGAATACGGTTTTGTTGCAGCTAAGACACCACCATGGCTCTTTATTGTTTTCTAGTAATACATAATCTGTGGTTGTTAGCTTTGAGCAAGTCCTATGCACCAAGTCGCCACACCAATCACACAGTAATGCTTGCTGATTTACTTTCACTGGTTTATTGCAAGATGAGCATGGGAATTTGGTGAGCATATGGGACAGGGAGTGGAGTTGGGGGTGGGATATGCATGTTAATTAGCTATAGTAAATGCTGCAATATAAGACTGACAAATAAAGTCAGCAGAAAACAGATGACTGATGAATAATTTCCTCAGTTAGATGTGTTTTATTTGAATTGTATGACTATTTGAAGGCAACATGTATAGACATTAAATGTATTACATGTAGAGGACATTGGTAAATGGGTGGGCAATGAGATAAGAAGTAAATCGGATGGGTTAGACATGCTATAAGATGGGTCATGGACTATATGCCATGCATGAGAAAAATTAATTAAGAACATATCTATAGTTATAAATATATCTAGGCTTACCCTAAATGGCCAGTTATCAATGTAAAAACGATGTCAGGTCTTTTCTCCTAGTGATAGACTAAGCATCACGTAGTTCACTACTGCATCTGAAAGATCGCGTTGAACACAGATAATTTGGTATTGTTATATGGAATTTGTGAGGCGGATGACATAAGAAAACTGTGAGCAGGGTAAGTCATGTCAGACAGAAGGAAATTGTAGACAATTATAAATTAGTACATGCATGGTATTGAACATATGGGTAGAGGTAAATCAAATAAGGCAGTGAGAAAAACAAAATTTTGAAATAGGATGGCAGTATATCTGAAACATTGGATAGGAGTAACATTGGTACATCATTTTACATTGTACGTAAAATATTAAAATTTAAAATATATATATATATCTATATATATATATATCTATATATATATATATATATATATATATATATATATATATATATATATATATATATATATATATATATATATATATATATATATATATATATATGTATAAATATATATATATACGTGCATAGTATCATTTAACATGTATTATATACATTACTGAGAGATAAATCAAATGTTTCAATTGGAAACAGGATTTAGGTAGATAGTGGCAGGGCAGAAAATAAATACTAGTTCGGCGTGATGGGAGTAGTATATTTATATCATATTGCACTGAAACATGTATAGTGGCCACTTTGTGCAACAATTAACCATTCAATGACAAATCCAGCCAGAACCGGCCTCTACAGTGGTTTTGATGAGTGTTCATTTGTGTAGTTCGGATCGACTGGTCGGATACCGGCCATACCAGCTAAGCTGGGTATGCGCCGCCCATCCTGGATTCGTTTCCTGAACACGCCCCCCCTTGGTAGAGCCATAAGCGTATAAAGGCCTATGGGAGAAATAGCGTGGCGAAAACGACTAAGTTCGTTAAAACGCATGATGCGCATGTGTGCGCCGGGTCGCTGTTTTTGATGGAGTGCGTAGTTACTACCAAGATAGGATGGCGCTTTTAGTCTACCGAGATGGTACCCTGTAATCCTTATTGATTGCCTGTTCCCGTTAAATCTGGCATTGATCAATACCAGATTCCAACGGGCTTTTTAAATCTGTAAACCATTTCAAACTCGGTTGAGAAATGGCTGAGTTATCCACGGAAAACCCTTCTTGATTATCTTCAAAATATTGCCATGACGTCATAACCACGTGGACGCAAAACTTCTAGAATGTTCTAGAACATTCGGCTGCGCCATTATTAGCTACGTGCTGATTGACTGTTGCTCGAACGATGATTGGCTGGAGCCTGCACCTGTGACGTCACACGGAGTATAAATGGAGACGCGACCCAGTGATCGAGAGCATCCTCGGCCAGGGGCCGAACAGGTTGGATCTGTACCAGCTACTATCAGCGCGACAGACAATACGTGTTCTACTTCGCTATGTGTCGGGTTTTTATCCGGTAGCTGGCAGTTGTCCAACCCACCGCACTAAAACAATTTTGTAACTCCCCATTTACGGGAGTAATTTGGAACTTCTGATTATTGTCCACGAATATCAATATCTACCTCGGAACACAAATTTGCGGTGAGGCCTTTACGGCCTGAATATGTGAGTCGACAGATGTAGAGGCAGGATGTTCTTTGATGGATGACTCGCCGGATCTGCCGGCCACGCCTAAAAGTGGTATTTCAACCGTTCCCGCACTAATATCGTGTAGGTTCTTTTGACTTTCGACCGCAGCAAGCGAACTCTGCCTGGTGTGTCTTTAGAGCTGACAGACGTACCCAGCACCATGAAGCTTTGTTTTGTATCTTCGTTTGCCTCTGACAACCCCCGCTTGTGATCGGGTTGTTTACACCTTTCATCCATGCCATCGGTGTACGGGAACTTTCTTCACCACAGTAATACTATCGTATCTTTTGCTGACTGCTCATTAGACATTCTATTAGGCTTACAGCACTGAGTGATATACTCCCGCTATGAGTGTTCTTGCGGGAGTCTTGTTTGCGGAAAACAGCTTGCGGGAACCAACCTGCAGGAACTTTCCACCTTCCAGAGAACGCATCATCTCACGTCGACTACGGATTGATGTATCAATTTCAGTAACACAGTAGCCTAACTTAAGAATGACTACCAAGTATTCAAGTAACTATGCTTCACAGTTTAATTATTTCTCTATATAGGTTTTGTTAATTATATTGTATCTGTAAGAATGGTCCCGATGACTAAAAGGAACCATAACGGTCTTAGGACCGATAGTTATAATTTCTGTATCTGTTTGTAGTTATTCTCATTTTCCTCCATGTGTTGCTAACCGCACTGTAGTAGGTTCGTTAACCTTTACTGATATATATATCTTGATCATTTGATACCGTATTGATTGTTCTGGTTAGATTATGTATATATGTGGCCAGTGGCCATCCGTTCATATGTTTTGCTTATTCATAGAAAATATAGGACTGCAGTGCACGTAGGAAACACTATACAACAACACATATATATGCAGCGCTTTCTCCCGCCACCAACGATTTTTCACTGAGGTCACTGTCCGTGCTATAACTCTGTTTAGCCCTGCATGCTACCGACTAACCTTTTCTATTCAGCTCAATAGGATAGGTTCAAAATGATTAGAGACACTTTCTTCATTACATACTCTGTAATATACTCTTCTCTTCCGGCGATAATCTAGCCCCGCACTCCGGTAAGACTCATAACTGTAAGATTTTGTCTCTCTTCATGTTCCACTCAGCCTTGTGGCTTCTTAATTGTTTGGATGTCCCCCTCCGCACCATGGGCTGATCCGACTCTGTGAAACTGTTGGGGTTTCCGAGCGGTGATGGCCAGGGTGTGGTATCACACACACTACCCTGTATCTTTGGATACTTAGTAGTTAGCACTTTAAGCCAATGTAGGAAAGCACTGTGGACACATATATTAATTATTATTTTATTTACTAAACTAACCTCCCGCACCGCAGTGCAAAACAGGGCAACTTGTATATAAACCTAACGACAGGTTAAACGGTTAGTTCCATAGGACCCGGTGATGGGCGAGATACGTACCCCCACCGAATTCTGTTAGAATGTCTGGGCATGATATTTAGATCTGCCGCACACTTGCGGGAAGGACATTTATGGTGGGTATTCGTCTCTCTTACCCCCTCCATAATGATAGAACAATGGTCTAATAATGCTTTTGTGAAAAGTAACCCATGTCTTGTAACGTGTTATGTGGTTACGGGGCGGGATGTCCGGATTCTTATCCAGTTCGGAGATCTTGCTACGTAACATGTATGAGTGTTGTCTTTAGTATTGATGTCTTAGGGTATCTGTTCTCCGTGACAGCCATTTCTAATAGCTAGGTAGATATCAGCCAGTTGCGGCCTAAAATAATTCTTGTTTAGAAAACAACTAAAAAATAATTAAGCAAAGCAGAAGGCCCGCATAAATAAAGCGGCAACTACTAATTCAGCATACTAAGAATCACATAAGATGGTGATGAGGGAATCCATTGGGAATCGCCCGTCCCGTCTTCACGTAAAACAGTACGCACCCCTATAGTCATAATCTCACTAGGTATGGTCTGTTCTTTCTCAAGCATTTTTGGTTGAAATATTAGAGTGGGCCCATTTTTGCCTACTATTCTTCTCCCGCTTTAAGCAGTGGTGACACGCTCCCGAGATGGAGGCCCGCGCGAGGCACTTGCCTCTCGTAAGGATTCAGCGACAACGGTCCACACCAGGATAATACTCACCCAAACTAGCCTTCTTCCTTTTCAGCTTAAAGGTATAATAACTTATATTAAGTTAATTAGCTAAGTCTCGTGCGGGGATACCTCTGCGGACCTACGAGTCTGTGTGGTACCTCCGGGAGTTGAAAAGTTCATCTACCTGTCTCTATGTCTCGTATTTTCGTATGCTCTTACTGTAGTATTATCTAGCATATTTATAATTGTTTAGGTAAACTCATTGTATAGACTTATATTTTCAGGTCACCAAATCAAATCTTGTAAGTCCATAGATCACGAAATTGCTATGGACAGGCATACTGGTGACACATATTCTTGGGATGAGACAGTTGTGTTTAATGTTCGCGATGATGGTCTCACGGCCCTACCAGAACGATTGAGTTCCACCAGCCTTAGGAGCCGGTTTTTGTTTCCCTCAGGGCAGTCTCGTACAAGGTCTGTCACCCCGAGACCAGATGCTAACCAGCGTCATCACTCGTCGTGCCCTTGCGGGTCAACATGATACACCGGAACGGCCCGACACTACCTGGCGAGCTACATTTGCAGGCCAGCAGAAGACAATTTCTGAAAATTCACCACTAGAATGTGTGTCTCGATAACCGAGCCATTCGTTCCAGTGATAGGTTTTCAAAAAAAAAGGCCCCCCCACCCCCATCTGGCCTGCACATGGGCATTCGATAAATAGATTTTTAGATTTCCTTGATAAAGGGAAGCATTAGTGAAATTTGGTCATTGAATAACTATATACTTTTCACAAAATCTAAGAATTTAAAACAAATAGCTCTCCCCAAAATGCATGTAAATAATCACGAAATTCATGAAGCACAATATATATAATTTCTCTGTGTCTATCTGGATAAAAGCTTAACCTGGGAGAAGCATATAGAAATAGTGAAATCCAAGGTAGCAAAGAACATAGGTATCATGCGCAGACTTAAGCCATATCTTCCCCCTAATATTCTAAAAACTCTATATTGTACGCTGATCCTTCCACATATCACATATTGCAATGTAATATGGACTAACACGCATAAAACTAAACTAGCACATCTAAAATCACTACAAAAGCAGGCAATCAAATTATTCGCACAGCCAGCAGAGGGCCAGGATGTCTTTAAAACCGAAAAAATGCTAAAACTTGAAGACATTGGAGCTGTCCAACTATACACTATCTTAAGGGACTACCATAATGGCAATCTACCCTCCTCATTATCAAACCTTTGTAGGAACAACTCCGATATACACTCGCACAACACACAAACTAAGAATAACTTACACCAAACCTATTACAGAACAATGACAGCTACACAAAAACCATCTCACCAAGCAATACAACTCTGGAACAACACATATATAAATATACGCACACAAATTCTAACACAAAGCTCTTTTAAAAAAATAATAATAATAATAATCTTAGAAAGATACTAAAAATCCAAACCAATGACATGAATGCAGAAGTCACCACCATGGCAGTACAAAAACAAGTATGTACCCAGTTGCCAGGATAACAACTGGAATGTAAAATAGACATCTGCAATAATAATTGTGATTATGAGCAATTGGAGTCGGGTACCAGCTTATGGCCCTCATAGGGTGAGCCAGAGAATCGCCAGCGAAGGAATGAGGAGTATGTAAACGCTAAATTTTTTTAAATTTGAATGGTCACCAGTAATAACACATTCAGCCAGTAAGCTCTGCATGAAGTGGATGATGGTGTGACTTAGTGATCCAGATAGGCAAGGGCCTCTCTTCCAAACTCAGAATTTGCTACTGGTAGAATGGTAAAGGTTTTTCAAAAAATTTAATGACCTGCAAACAATCATTGCATATTGTTTTATTTATTGAGCTATTTAGACCAAATATATTGCCATGGAATAAGCTCAGTTGGCCTCTCAGGTTTTTCAGACCAGATGAGCTAGAACTGAGATCTGCAGAAAACTAAATATTTTGAAATTAATTTGTCTGAAAGTGATTTAGGCCTTGTGGTTTGAGCAGCTATATCCTTAAATCAAATAATCTGACTGAATTAATAAAGAAACAAGGAGTTTTTGGTCTTGCTCGCTCTGATTACAAATAAATTTGTTTTTAAGAGAGATGATATGAAGATTGTAGAATATCTTGAAAATAACCTGATTGACAGCTGTTTGCCCCTTTCTATGGAACAGCAGGTTTCAGTGAAACTGTTTTTAAAATAGTTTGCCTATTGAAATATCATGCGCATACACTGTCATTGTCATACAGAGTGAAATTATATACTGTTTTCACTGGTTTTATTAATTTGATATATTTTTTTCAGATAAGAGTTCTCACCTCAGAGGGATGCATTACTAAATGTCAAACATGACCGTGTCACCGAAGTCATTATTGTTTTGTGTGACAGCAATTTCTCATTGAGTATAGGGTACAGCATGAAATAGATTGCTCAGATTTCCTGACATTCCAGCTGATCAATGAAATCTTATACAAAATTATTCATTCCAGTGAATTAAGTTGTGATTTACTTCTTGGACAGCAGATTTTCTATCCCCACACTTGTTGAAAAAATGCTGGAATAATAAAATCGCGCTTGTTTGTTCATTTACAGGTCAAGAGGAGACTATTTTTTCAAGTTTACCACTGTAATGTCTGATTCTGCTGTCGCACCAGCCACTCCAGTGTTAAACTTTCAAAAATAGTCTCTTGGTGTACAGAGCTATTTCTCAAGATCACTGCAGAAGCTACTTTGGCCGGTTCGGTGATTAACAGGTCATATTCAAGTCATTAACCCTTAGCACACTGATGTCACTATTCTATCTATTACTCTGTCAGTATCAAAGAAACTGGTGTATATTTTTCAACAATTTTGCAAGAAGATTTTGCTGTCTATGACAGCACCATCTCCCACCAAATTTGTTGAAAAATTAAAACCTGCTCATCTTTTAATTTAATTTGAAATTTAAAGTTTTGACACCAGAGTGGTAAGGGTTAACTCATTCAAAACCCAAAAACCATACAACATATTCCTCATGGTAATACGGGGTTGTTGGTTGCACAAGGTACATAGACATTTTGGGCTGATAGATAGTAATACCAGTTTAACCCTCAATGTCTCAATTTCAAGCCAACTATACAGGAAACCTGTTAAATATTTTGAATCTATGGCAGCAGCAGCTCAGTCAAATTAATTTCAAAATACTCAATATAATATTCATTACTGTATATCATGAAGAAGTTGTCATTTCTGGGCTATGATGGTTAAAGGGTTAACTCTTTGAACTCTGAATATCAGAATAAACAAATTATTCTGGATGAAAGAAATATTATATTGAATATTGTGATTTAACTAGATTCAAGATTCTTTATTTTCATATAGATAAATAATTTAACAGTTCAAAACAGGCATCCACCTAAGGCTATGTGGTGGTGGGCACTTGACAAACTAGGTAAGTGCACAGATGAAAAAACCTCAACAACCTACAACCGTGGAAGACTGATAGCCCCCCCCCCCCCCCCAGAATAACAACAGCCTACAATACAGTAGCCCTACAGTCCAGTTCATAAATAGGTTAATATAATTCCAAAACAGAAAAATGTTATCTAGTTTTGTTGAGTATTTTCGACCTACGACAGCACTGGCTTCGAATCAAATTAAGTCCAAAATATTCAACTGTACATTTTATCTTGTTTTGTAAACAAAATAAGTTATTTCTGAGGCGTATTGTACGTCCAACAGCGGGAGGTTGACATTTCCCGGAATCTTAGAACACGTTTACAGAAATGCATTTCAGCAGCTTGAATCTGACAATGCGCTACTGATTGGTACAAAATTATGCCAAACAATGTTTGTTTGCATGTCAAAAGATGGACTATTACACTGAATAATTGACGTTTTACGCGATGTATTGTCGTATTCATAGTCACCAGAACAAATAATAATAATAATAATAATAATATTAATAATAAGAAGAATATCTGTCATAATGGTAACTACCAAACAACTAACTCTACCATCACAGCCTAAAAAATACTTTGTCATAGATAATAAGAATATGTAATATAGAATTATTAACTTAAGCAAGATAAGCACACATCCCTCTGTCATGTCTTTCCCTGTAAAAATGTAAATTGTCATACGTCTATTAACTGTTGGACTGCTGGAAGCGGACAATAACTCCAATTGGCAATGACTCTGGATTGGCTGAGTATTCTAGAAAAATTTGACTGAAAGTTGCTTGTGGCTTAGCCACCGACAACGTTTGGTCAAATTGTTTTAGAGGTACTCAGCATACCCTGAGTTAGGCTCCATGGAAAATGTAGACTGCAGAGGCTTGGCAGCGAGACAGTTAACTATATGTATATATAGGACTATAACATGTTAACCGTATGTATTCAGTATTCTCATGTCCTATACTGTTGTTGTTATATGTTATATGTTATATGTAGGGGTCCACCGCCACATAGGCTCTGCCTTTGGTGGACTACCTGTTGTGAAATTGTAAATGTATATTCTATATCAAAATAAATAATCTTGAACTTGAACTTGAACTTATTCATAATCAACTGATTAAAATGTGAAAGGGTATTTTACTCGTTTGTTTTTGGGTTTCCCCGGGCTAAAAATTGACAACCAATAGAAATATTCGGTCTTACGTGTGTGCGGATTATCAGCATTAGCCAATCAGCGCCGTGGACTCTGTAGCCCTAACCGGCTCCACTATTGTGATTATGAGCAATTGGAGTCGGGTACCAGCTCCACCGTTGTGATTATGAGCAATTGGAGTCGGGTACCGGCTTAAATCGAAACCGCTCAATATTCGGTAAAATACGGTAATCAATGTCAAGGTGAAGGCCGTTTGCGTGAATGTCAAGGACATGGCTGACAGTTGTGTGTTCAAAAACGTGATAAAGTACTCTAACTAAGTTCAGGACGTCTTGACCTGTTTACAAAGATAACGATGTGTTCTCTCCATACAGAATTGTCATAAAAGAATTTAATGAACAGTACATGACTGTGCTGTAAATCACAGGGTTATGTTAATCTGAATAGGAGACAGTTTCAAGTTTCAACACAGGAACAGACCAAGACTGTCGACGGCGACTGACTCCTCCGCTGAGTAGTCCTTTAAAGTAGTAAGTTTTCACTACTGGAATGGAACGTTACGAGATCAGTGACACAAATTAAGTATTGCATTTGGCTTGCTGTCGTGTGTTAGTCTGTTAATTCCAAGTAGCTAAATGAAAATTAGAATTGTAATTGCATAGGTGTGGTGAAGTCAACGTTTTGATATTCAAGATTCAAGATTATTTATTCACTTCAGTAGCAAAATACGTGGCATTATCGTCAATCTCTCCCCCTACCAAGCTTTTTCCGTATGGCGTTAACAATAGAATGGGGAGAGAGTGACGATATAGCCATATATATATAAGTTATGGATTCAACTAGGTTGTCTGCCGAAGGCAATGCCTATTGTATTGGCGGACACCGCACGCACGCACGCACACTAAACAGGACAGTTACATAACAAACTACAGTTCAGACATTACATTTACATGTTCTAATTTAATCACATGTTTTATTGTTTTAATTCATTCACTTTATGTATGTTATGTATTAACTATAAACGAACAAGACACCTATAAGTACATGTAGCATACAAACACAGGACATAGACAAGTTAAATAAAAATGTATACATGTCTAAGTAGTAGTTCTTGTAGTGGTGATGTTACAATACAACACAAACATTTATATTTTTGGTTAACTGATTATACAGTACGCCTCAGAAATAACCAGATCATCTCCATAGTAAAATAAAAACGTTCTGTTGAATATAATTGAATGGGGCGCGCCGCAAAGAGTTATCTCCCCAGAGGGCGTGCGTGCGTTGTGAGGCATAAATATACTTCTGCGTTTATCAATGGCGTGTATAGTAACAACGTCAGAGTACCGTATCATTGCGTAACGCAAAACCGTTTTAGGTAACAAAATGCCGTTATATTGTTGTGTTCCTGGCTGTAAAGTTAAAAGAGGTGGAAATAGATTCCCGAAAGAAACAGATATGCTATGTAAGTTGCGAATATCCGTGAAAGAATCGATACGGTGACGCGCAAACTGTGGATGTCGAGATCGACTGAACTCGTTTACAGCGATCATATAGGCCTACATACATATTACACCGGAGTGGTTCAAAGAAACTCTAACATGTATGCTTAAATAAATTTATATTGTGTTATTTTATTGTCCACATTGTCAAATACATGAACAAATGGCATCTATATTGGACACGTTCTTCCGATCGCCAGTTATCATCCCAGGTTGTGGCTATTAAAGGGTGGTCTCTTAAGACAAGTCAATAAATATGTCACGAATACCAGAGTTTCTTTAAAAACCAATGGTCTATCAGTAAACCTGTTTTAACCGTTTAATGCTAAAATTATTTCCAGAAAAATTATATTTTCTCATAGAAAATATCCAGTAGGGTAGGCCTACAAAGAAAATTGTTTTAGAAAATTTTCAAGGGAATGGCTCGCTGCAGGTGGACCGTTACATATATTATAACATTTAACATCAGACATTAATCACAGGTACAGCATAATGTATACATCATAGGAGGTGGTACCTCAATTTTTCATTGTCAAGACGTACACAGATTAATTTCTAAATCCATTTAAGCAATGTATTTGAATCTCTATTAAGAGACCATCTGCCTTAAGAGACCACCTTTTAATTCTCCCATGGGAAGGTCTCTCAATGCAGGTTTGAAAGTATATCATCAATTTGGTTTGTTAGCACTGATGTCATCCATTTTCAAATAAACATTTTTCAAGATCACTTGATTAAGCAAATAAGAATGCTTGCATAGTCAATGTCCATTTGCGGGTTAAGAGACTCTTTAAAAAAAATTTCTACTGGAATGACTGGCTAAGTTTTCTAAAATAGTCTTCTCTTGACTGGCAAATGGACATTTCTCAACAGAACTGCAAAATCAACCTCTGCAGTGCTACCGAGGAATGGTCACTTGCAGCACAATAGAAAAGTAATTTTTGTAAATTTATCACACGAATGACTTGCTCGCATGCCAGTCATTCCAGTTGTAAATTTTCAAAAATAGTCCGCTCCACCTGCAAATGAACATTCAATTAAGCAAATATTTACATTTTTATCAAATTTAGCCATTATAGCATTAAAGCAGTGATCTGTATGTGAAAAAGGCCTTCAGATCACAGAATCAGTGGTAATTTCTAGCCCTATTGAGATGATCCATTGTTGGCCAGTAGGATCCAAGCAAATTAGTTCCAAAATTATCATAAACTTACCTTACTGTTGTCTTGTTTAAAAAAATTTAATTTGGACAACCAGATAATGAGTAGTAGTCTTTTAACACATTAACCTCTATATGCCAGAAAACAAGATGTTTTATATCAGGGTTGGCTTGATTTAAATCAATTGATTTATATCATGATTTAAATCATGATTTAAATCACTCGATTTTTATCGAAAAAATCGTGATTTAAATCAGTTGCAAAAATAGAGGAATTTTCAAGTAATTAATACAATTAACAGTAATTTTGTTAAATTAAAGTAACATAATTATTTTACTGCTTCCATGGCACTTGAACATCAACACAAAATAGAATTATACACTTAATTGCTCATATTTGTCATCAGCAAGACTAGACCCAGTGCACGAGTCCACATCTACAATCTACATACTTGAGGTTCATGTACACAGTACATCACACATGTGTACAAAGTATGATCATTAAGTATGTGTAAGCTGTAAAGAAGAGGAGAATTCCATGTGCGTACATGTCACTACATGACCATTAAAGCAATAGTGTACATGAAAAGTCATGTATGGGCCAGTATGGCTATTACTATTAGTCTAATTCCAAAAGCACACTCTTTTAAAGCAAGACACTGTCTCTTTTTTCAGCTATGACATGCGTCTGGAGTCACTCTGGAGTGTCATTGAGTGTCTCGATTACTATTGGCTAGTGCTTATCAAGTTGGACTTTTGGGCTCCATTTTATTTAACACTAAAACAATAAAGATTGAAATGTTATTAAATTAAGTAGTTTACTACAACTTCAAAAATCAAAATCAGTAATTGCTGAAACTGGCAAGAAACTATATACATTGTAACACGTAAACACATCATTACATTACATTAACCCTTAGCACACTGATGTAGGAGTTTTAATTTTTCAAAATAAACATAACCCCTAGCACTCTGGAGCATGATAATTTAAATTTTCAAATTAAATTTAAAGATAAACTGGTGTACAATTTGCAACAATTTTTGTGGACGATGCTGCTGTCTGTGACAGCACCATCTTCCACAAAATTTGTTGAAAAACGTACACCAGTTTATCTTTAAATTTAATTTGAAATTTAAAAATTTCGACATCAGTGTGCTAAGGGTTAAAGATAAACTGGTGTACATTTTTCAACAAATTTGGTGGATGATAGAGCTGTCGCAGACAGCAACATCGTCCACCAAAATTGTTGAAAAATGTACACCAGTTTATCAATTTTAATTTGAGCATATTTTTAAAGACAGAAGTTAACAAGGTTGATAGACTTAGACAATGATGACTTTTGCATACCTTCATAGATTTTGTGCATCTAATTAGGGCTAATTCGTTAGATTTATGCATTGCATCATTTCTGTCCTATTGCTACTCACTGTATCTGTGATGCAATTGTGAACAAAATTGAAAAATCGTTGCTAATATGACGTAATATATAAATTTTGAACTCTATATATTATTAGTTCAAACAGTGATAATTAAAGAATAGACATCCCATCATTCGTAACATAATAAACATATTGAATATTTTGAAAGCAATTTCACTGAAAACCGTTGCTGACTTAGGCAGCAACGGCTTCCAGTGAAATTGCTTTCAAAATATTCAATATGTTATGAATGATGGGATGCATATTCTTTAATTATTCACAATTAAGTGATTAACCAGAACACTCGATATATTGACTATTGAGATACCGCAATTTTTTTATAATAACGATATCGATATTCTCTCAAGCAATATCGCGCAAACCTAACTGAGTCACAGATAGATGTGTCTGTCATCACTTTTCACTTTCAGTTTTCAATAATGCTGCAATTGTACTTCACTAGTCTAGTCAACAATCATCATTCAACTGAAACCGGAAGTCATTTTCTTTGTCACAGTTTAGGGACCGAAAAAGAAATACTAGTTTAGCCGCTTTTAAAGTTCCAAGTTTGTTTCTCAACTTACTCTGCACGAGCCCATAGCTGGAGAACACGCACTCGACACCAGCTGACGCCGCCACAGCTGACATCAGACGCTGAGTGAATTCAAATGCTTCCAGCAGATCATCCTCGAAGTCACGTCTGTGCGACTTCCACCAATGAAGAGAGGTTACTCCATTAACAACTTCGTCGTTAAATTTAAGAATGTGAAATGGTGGTGCCATGGCCTCGAATTTGATTACCAAAGTCATCAAACCAGGGATTTCGGATGCTACGGTGAGTGCAGTTTCACGTTCTTGCTGAGTCAAGTTTCGACCACAGTATTTAGGGTGGAGTAGATTGGCCAGCATGTGGTGAGGTGTCACAGCTTGTTGATAACGCTTATCGGCCGCACGCTTTGTTGAATTATTAGTGTCATTATGCAGGGCCGTTTTTACATCTTTCCATAATTCAACTGCTTCTGCTATTGTGCAATTGTCCGATTGAGCTTTATCGAGAGCGCAAGCTACTGGTTTCAAACAAAGTCGGTATTCATCTGCAGAACGTTTGATTACTACATTACGAACTTTATTGGCAATGGCAACATCTATGCGGTCAGTATGTCCATCACAGATTGTCACAAGTGTCGGCCATGCCTCACAATACGAGTTTAAACAATCGTACATTGTGTTCCACCTTGTATCTGCTGGCATCACTAACTTTCTGCACGATGATTGGCGTATTTGGGCACTAGCAAAGTGGTTATTTCGGAAATACTTCACAACTTGTGTGACATGCTCCTTAACATTACCCATTTCTAAGTCCTTTGAAGTCAGATTTAGAAGATGAGGCGTGCATCCATACGCAATCATGTTGAAACCCAGTCGTTCTTTCAAGAACTCTCGCATCTTTGCTACATTAGCAGCATTGTCTGTGACGATACTACATATAATGCACCCAAAATCATTGTGCGTGTTTTCAATTGTCTGCTTCGCAATGTCATAAAGATATTCCGCTGTGTGAGGATGTCCAGAGGTGTCCGTAGTATCCACTAAGTAAATATCACCTAAGCAGGTCGTCACTGTAGCACATACGATAGGCTCGTTATGAATATTGCTCCAACCGTCTAATGCTAGACAGACAAGTTCACCTTCCAAATTTTTTCTCGCCTTCTCCCGCTCTTCTGTGTAGATAACATCCAAATATTTCCCCCCTATGTCCTTTCTGGATGGTGGTTGATAGCCTGGTCGTAAATCTTTTACAAGGTTTATAAAATGTCTATTTTCTACTAAGCGAAATGGGGAGTTCGTAGCATACACCATCCTAGCTACATCACGATCTAATTCACCACGTTTTTCTGCTGAAGTTCTGATGACATAATTCTGTAGACCATAATTCAGCTTGGGTATCTTAGCGGCCAATGTACCAGCAGCTAATTGACCGTGCACTGGGCGCTTCACTGCCGCTGAAGCAGAACTTGAAGTTGACAGAGGTTCAACTTCCATCACCACCACATCGTTTTGATCAACAACAGTTTCAACGCGCTGCTGCTGCTCAGATTGAGATGAAGTCCCCGTTTCTGTTGCGGCTACAGCTAGACCTTGAAGTGCTGGTGTTGGTGGACCTGTGCAATTGGCTGCATGTTTTTTTAACCGCTCTGGGATACCTTGGAGTTCGTGTCGGCAGACCTTGCAGACAGCCCGGACACCGGCCTTATCTGGGGTCTTCACTTTCTCATAATGAATCCATATTGGATCTTGTTTTCGGCCGGAGTTAGACATTTTGCTAATTATGGAATTGAAAATATTTCATAGCCTTTGTCACTTAAGCAGTTTTGACTGTATTTTTCAAGAATGAAAAAATGCTTTTCTATTGCATCATTTAAAAAAAATGATGCAATAGAAAAATGATGCAATAAAAAAATGATGCAATAAAAAATGATGCAATAATAATACTGTTAAAACTGCTTAAGCGAACAAAGTTTTTTTGTATTAAGAAACCAGCAAGCTTAAAATTCAGTTAAAAATAAGTCATAAAAATACCACTTTATTCAGTTCCAAAATACAGTTTAGCAATGCATCTGGACCTGTATTAAGAGACCACCTGTCTTAAGAGACCACCTTCTGCGACTCCCACAGCCAGTGTCTTAATACAGGTTTCACTGTATAAGTTTTACGTAATTTCCTGGGATGTCGCGAATAAAAATCGATTTAAATCATTGAAATCGATTTAAATCAAAAAAATCGATTGATTTGATTTTTTTGAAAAAAATCGATTTTTTTCCAACCCTGTTTTATATATGATGTATGCAATGCCCTGTTCAATATTTTGAGACCAAATTGACTGTGAGTTATTGTTGCTTCCTATGCCTTATTAGTTTGAAGTTGTTCAAGAGCTTTCATGTATATATGTCTAGAAATTGAGACATGGGCATTACATATGTTAAAGTGTTAAAAGAAAAAGTTAACAGATGGAAAGTGACCACCGCATAAGCTCAGCCGGCCCCACCCCTTCTGGACAGTTCAGCTAATAATGTGTCTGATCTGTTTTCTAATTATTTTACAGGTACCTCCTGTAAGCACCTGTAAGGTACTGTTTCAAATTTGTTCAACTTTGACACTCCATCTACACCATATGCCAAGGGAAGACAAGAAAGTACACAAAGAAATAGGAAACTAGTTACGGATGTGATGGGTGCCAGTCTAGATATTGGAAATGAAGTCCTCAGGGAGACAATGGAGGAAGGTGAAAGTACTTCATCTATCAATGACAATCACTTCCTGTGTGGTTAGCTGTCAAGTATGACCTTCTTTCTGACAGAGTTTGTATTCGATAGAGAGATTTCACGACAATCTTGATGCAATCTAATTTAATACAGGCTTTGATAATTATGACCATTTTATGCGCAGTTAAGACTTGTGAATGATATTTGCTCAATTATGACTTGTGAATGATAATACATGTATTTGCTCAATTAAGACATATGAGTGATGAAATTTACTTAATTGTGACATATTAGAGATGAAATTTTCTCTACTGTGAGCTAGAAATGCTGAAATTTGCCCAATTGTGACTTTTCAATAATAATATTTGCTCAGTTATGACTTGTGAATGATAATATTTGCTCAGTTGTGGCCTGTGAATGATAGTATTTGCTCAGTTGTGACTTATGAATGATGATATTTGCTTAATTGTGACTTATGAGTGATATTATTTGCTTACTTCTGCCTTATGAGTGATGAAATTTGCTTAATTGTGACATGTTAGTGATGAAATTTGCTCAGGTGTGATTTATAAGTGATGAAATTTTCACAACTGTGAGCTAGAAGTGATGAAATTTTCCAAATTGTCACATTTGAATGATAATATTTGCTCAGGTATGACTTGTGAATGATATTTAATCAATTGAGACTTATGAATGATGATATTTAATCAATTGAGTCTTGTGAATAATGATATTTAATCAATTGAGTCTTGTGAATAATGATATTTAATCAATTGAGACTTGTGAATGATGATATTTAATCAATTGAGACTTGTGAATGATGGTATTTAATCAATTGAGACTTGTGAATGGTGATAATTAATCAATTGAGTCTTGTGAATACTGATATTTAATCAATTGAGACTTGTGAATGATGGTATTTAATCAATTGAGACTTGTGAATAATGAAATTTAATCAATTGAGACTTGTGAATGATGATATTTAATCAATTGAGACTTGTGAATAATGATATTTAATCAATTGAGACTTGTGAATAATGATATTTAATCAATTGAGACTTGTGAATGATGATATTTAATCAAGTGAGTCTTGTGAATGATGGTATTTAATCAATTGAGACTTGTGAATAATGAAATTTAATCAATTGAGACTTGTGAATGATGATATTTAATCAATTGAGACTTGTGAATAATGATATGTAATCAATTGAGACTTGTGAATAATGATATTTAATCAATTGAGACTTGTGAATGATGATATTTAATCAAGTGAGTCTTGTGAATAATGATATTTAATCAATTGAGACTTGTGAAAAATGATATTTAATCGATTGAGACTTGTGAATGATATTTAATCAATTGAGACTTGTGAATGATGGTATTTAATCAATTGAGACTTGAATGATGATATTTAATCAATTGAGTCTTGTGAATAATGATATTTAATCAATTGAGTCTTGTGAATAATGGTATTTAATCAATTGAGACTTGTGAATGATGGTATTTAATCAATTGAGACTTGTGAATGGTGATAATTAATCAATTGAGTCTTGTGAATACTGATATTTAATCAATTGAGACTTGTGAATGATGGTATTTAATCAATTGAGACTTGTGAATAATGATATTTAATCAATTGAGACTTGTGAATGATGATATTTAATCAATTGAGACTTGTGAATGATGATATTTAATCAATTGAGACTTGTGAATGATGGTATTTAATCAATTGAGACTTGTGAATGGTGATAATTAATCAATTGAGTCTTGGGAATAATGATATTTAATCAATTGAGACTTGTGAATGATGGTATTTAATCAATTGAGACTTGTGAATAATGATATTTAATCAATTGAGACTTGTGAATAATGATATTTAATCAATTGAGACTTGTGAATAATGATATTTAATCAAGTGAGTCTTGTGAATAATGAAATTTAATCAATTGAGACTTGTGAATAATGATATTTAATCAATTGAGACTTGTGAATGATGGTATTTAATCAATTGAGACGAATGATGATATTTAATCAATTGAGTCTTGTGAATAATGATATTTAATCAATTGAGTCTTGTGAATAATGGTATTTAATCAATTGAGACTTGTGAATGATGATATTTAATCAATTGAGACTTGTGAATGATGGTATTTAATCAATTGAGACTTGTGAATGGTGATAATTAATCAATTGAGACTTGTGAATGATGGTATTTAATCAATTATGGATCTATGAGCCATATCTCAGAAACTGCTTGTCTGATTTTCTAAAATTTTACCACAACAAAGAGTGTGATCTTATACTAGACGTCGCCAATGTTGGCCGGGCATGATCTAAAGAAATCCAGAAAGTGTGAAAAAATTTAGGAAATCCTATTGGTTTTAAAAACTTGGGGATACTGGCATTTCATTATATAAATAAAGAGTATAGGCCTATATTCATTATTCCAATGTTTCAGCTCTGTATGTTATAAGGTTAAATATAATTGTATGTTGATCATAGGATGCATCTATTTAACCCTTTAATGGCTAAATTTAGTCAAGACCTTAATATCAAAACATTTGCTCATTGAATGTCCATTCCCGGGCCAAGAGAAGAGTATTTTTGAAAATGTGCCACTGAAATGACTGTCTCGGTTATCAAGCAAGGAATTCCAGTGGTACATTTCCAAAGGTTCTGTTCGCTTGTCCTGCAAGTGAGCATTTCTCAAGACCACTCCAGAGGCTGGTTTTTGCCCTGACCAGTAAACTGTTGAAAGGCATGCAAGCACGTAGGCAAGCAGGCAGGCAGACAGACATGAAGGTAGATAGATAGAAAGATAGAGTATCCATCTCTACCAGCAAACAATAGGGAAGTAAGCAGTAGGGAAGTGAGGCTATGTATAGGCTAGATAGATAGCTAATCGCTACTATGACGTAAATGGTTGCTACTGCAATACATGATGTGCCACCGTGAGAATAAGATTGGTCATACACAGGGCTGGTGTGGGTGTCAGGGTGGGGAGTAGAAACTATTGTTGTATTTAGTAGGCCACAACGACCTTTCTTGCTTGATTAATGAAAGTTACCACTACTAAATTCTCCCCATGGACTTTCACCCTCAATAGCTCAGTTCAGAAATTGTAACACATTTAATACACTTCTACTCTAGCAAAGCATGCATGTAATCGATTGGATTGTATATATTTGGTAGGCCTTATAAAAAGTTATACATAACGTGGTCTATGCATACATGTATGGACACTACAACCTGCTGTGATACAATTAACTCAAACAGGTTTTTTTTATCTTTGCCTAGCATATAGGCCTACCATAGCCTCCCTCCCCAGCGCTAATACTGGTAGAGATGGATACACCGTCAAATCTTTGCCCCCCCCCCCCCCCCCCCCTCCCCCCGGCCACCTAATCATGGAGACGCTCCTGCTTGTCAATTTACACTATCGCATCATTTACAAGTGGATTAAATAACGCACCGATGTCTGATTAGTGATTACTTAACAGCGACGACATTTATGTCTCGGTCCGAAGGTGATGCCTTAAATCACGGAAACGTAGAACGACGTTTGAAAATGTCGAGTTTGGACACTATTAAAGTCATTGTTAAATATATATTGCCAATATTGATACGGCATTAAACAAAGCAACTACAATCAGCGTTTATACGAACTATAACTACTTAAATAGACAAGATACGAATAACAAAAGTACATTACTCGCGTAATGGTAAACATGACCGCATTAGAGAGGATGCCTCACAACGCACCAACGCCGCCTGGCGGCTGTTGCAGCGGTGCGCCCCATTGGAAGCCACTGTTGCCATAGGCAGCAATGTCTTCCAATCCACCCGCATTCAAAATACACAAGAGAACATTTCTCACATTGATTTTTAAATTATTCTAACAACAAGGTACTGTTGTTGTTTTGAAGTATGTCAGGTCATCCCCGAGCTGTATTGTATTTGTGCAGTTGATAAGATGTTTACAGGATGCTGGCTAGTGGGGAGCATCCTTGGGCAAGGTTGGGGAGGGAGGGTGCGGAGGTGCACAGTGCTCATTCTCCTGCTCATCCAGTAGCTTGGTTTTATAGACAATAGTGATTGAAAAAAAAGAAGTTTTTAGCAGTTGGAAACATCCAGTCATAGTGGGTGGATTGGAGTGGGTAAGTAGTAGTAGTAGTAGTAGTAGTAGTAGTAGTAGTAGTAGTAGTAGTAGTAGTAGTAGTAGCACTAATATGTGTTAATTAAGTAATCCTTTATTCTTTTCTTGAATGATTTTGTTGTCAGTATTTTGTCCCGGGTTTCCTGTTTATTGTTATTCCATAATTGAGTGGCTGTAATTGATATTGTATGTTTTCCCATGTCTGTGCGTGTGTATTTTTCATGAAGTTTGTGTCTGTTTCAGGTGTTAAGTTGGTGGATGTTAATATTGTTCACAACGAAGGGGGCTATGGATTTGGGTAGGGTGTTGTGATGGAAATTTTTCACTATAGTTAGCATTTGGGATTTACCTATGTCTGTAAGTTTGAGCAGTTTTTCTGCTTTAAACATATCTTGGCCTTCTGCTGGTTGAGAAAATAATTTAATGCTCTTTTTTTGGAGGCTTTGAATTTTAGATATTTAGTTTTTTAGGTTTTAGACCAAACAGCATTGCAGTATGTAAGGTGCGGAAGGATTAAGGTTCTGTAGTGTGTTAACCGTGTCATGTGTCATATATGGTGTTAATCTTTGGATGACACCTATTCCTCTTGCTACTTTCACAGTAACTGTCTCAATTTGTCTGGCCCAGGTCAGATTGTTATCTAAAGATACTCCTAGAAGCTTTGCATACAGGACCTCTTCAATTTCTTTGTTGTTGATATAAATTTTCGGAATCTGGCAAGAAAATAATAACAACATTAACTAAGTAAGTCAGATAGGCCAAATCTAAAGTTACAAAAATAGGTAATTATGAAATTAAATAGGCCTATATAAATAAACGATGTGTGAAGATGACAATGAAACAATTATGAGACGATTACACAAATACTACATCTAAATATAGTGAAATACCTTAAATGTTAAAGCTGTCAAGATGTATGAGTTAAATTGTAAAATAAATTGAATTACTTCTTATTCTGTAAATTACCCCCGTGTCACTCATGACAAGTATTTACGAACCCATAATACTGGAATCGGGAAATCTACATCCCCCCTAGCTCGGGGCGTCAAAACCGTCACGAGTTATCCACTTGCCCGTCTCCGGTTCGTAAACACATGGTGGACATGCGGCACGACGGGGGTGAGTGTTTGTCAATGGGCCTGGGGTTGGTGCAGGCAGTTTGAGATTGGTATCATCGGGAGTGTGTCGTGCCCTGTAGGTGGAGCTTAGAATACACCTTCCGTATCCTCTGCGTGTCGTAAGAGGCGACTAAAGGAAGTAAGGGTGAGGTAACCCTGACAGAAACCTCGAGTGCTGAAGACGGAGGTTCCAGGCCGCACGGCGCACTAATAAACCATGGATCCACACACTTAACGCTTATGATCATGTCGATAGTCACTTACAGGACTGGCGGTATGATCAGCGAACGAAAAGAAGAAAATCGGGAGTGTGTGAAGGTGCGGGAGCTGAGCTAGGTGGATGGTCCTGTGTAATTAATTGTTCAGGTGCCATATGGTCCACTGGCATGTGTTGGGAAAACGGTTGGTAAACGTTAAGTGGCCGTGATGGGTGTCTCATTATGGTCGGATGTCGTAATACCATATTCGGGAGCTGCCAGCGGGAGTGCAGCAGCCGGGGCAGCGATCTGAGGAGACACTGGGATGAATTTCCTAAGGAAACGTCTATTCCTTTTCGAAATACGTCCGGAACTATCGATCTTAACGCCGTATGAGTCATATCCCAGGACATCAATAATGGTTCCTGAGCGGTCCCATCGTTTAGGGTGGTTGCCTGTCTGATTTTGTACATAGACCCTATCGCCAACTACTAGGGGAGGCAATGCCCGAATGTGGTCATCAAGGGCCTCTGAAGTGGCGTGGAACCGCACACGAAGCGTGTCCTCCTTAGCCTGCCATGCAGCTCTGTGTTGGTCTAACGTGCACATTAGAAAATTTCTCCAGACGGTTGATAAAAGAGAAGGCGTCGCGTAGGGGTCTGCCGAACACGATCTGCGCTGGTGACAAGTTGCAGTCTTGGTCGGGGGTATTACGAAGTTGCAACATTGCCCGGAGGAAATTGTCACTGTCTAATGTACTGGACGGTCCTGTGTTAGATCTTAGGTGACTTGGCGGCCACCTCCGCACGACCATTTGACTGCGGGTTATACGCCGCGGAAACACGGTGGTTAACACCCCCATCGCTTCAGAAAACTGTGAGTAGTGCTAGAAGTAAATTCTGGGCCCCCGTCACTCGTGAGTTCCTCAGGGACACCGAAACATGCAAAGTAAGACCGCAAACAGTTCACTAGACCTTCTGCGCCAGCTTGTGCTGTACCCAGAGTCGATTTAAATACGTCAGACCAGCTTGAGAGGCAATCTCCAATGACCAGGTAGTGCTGACCCCCGCAATCGAAAAAGGCCGCAAAGATGGCCTCGAACGGCGCTGAAGGAGGAGTGGCGGGTATAGAAGGAATACACGCCTGACTAGGGGCGTTCTTAATGCAGTCAAGGCATTTAGCCCGAGCCATTTGAATGTCCTCGGTAATGCCCGGCCAAAAGACGATAGACCGAGCTCAAAGCTCCATAGAGGAAGTACCTTGGTGCGCGGCATGGAGGATATCAAGGACGCAGGACTCGAGGTACAACGACACGATCTTCATACATCAGTACACCGTCTAACTCATACAACGACTCACGATAGCGCCAGTAAGGGGCGGCATTGTGACGATGACGGGAATCATCTGGGAAACCCTGGCGTACCGTCTCAAGGAGATATCGCATGTCATTTTCAGATTCTGTCTCCTGGGCTAGTCGCTGCCATGATATAGCGGTCATATCTTCCGCATCACGCCTGAGGATCGCTTCTATCGCCGGTGCGATCTGATCAGTAACGTCGAGCGAGTCAACGTCACCAATAGGTGATGGATGGCGGGACGTAGGATCGGCAGCTAAGTTCATCTTACCAGGGAGATGAATAATTCGGAAGTGCCATGGGAGCGTGCGCTGTTTTAAGCGGAAGAGACGAGTATTTGATATTTCGTCAAGGGTGCGGTCGCCAAAGATTTTTGTGAGCGGTTTATGGTCAGTGACGATCAGGAGATCATCACAGCCTTGCGTGAAAAATTTTGTCTTTTCAAGACTCCTTGCTATGGCAAGAGCTTCACCCTCAATAGGCGCGTATCGCTGTTCAGCGGAGGTCAGGAAACGTGAACCGGCAAGGGTGATTTTCCAACCGTCAGGACAGCAGTCAGGTAGCACAGAGGGGCAATCACAATGCTGCTGGAAAAGGAAGTACCCGATGCCTCGGTTCGACCAATCTGGGTGGATACATGTCGGCTTATGGACGTCGAAGATCTCTACCCCAGACCTAATGGCTGATATAATTGCTTCTTTAGAAGCATTAAAAACTTCATCAAGTTCTGGCGTCCAAGCGAATAGGTGCTTTGGGGATAAGAACGGCCGAAATGGCATCAGCATGTCACGTAGTTGAGCATAATCTGCAACCTGATTAACAAGACCAAACCAACTACGAATGTCAGACGTTGATGAGGGTGTAGGGAAGTCACGGATAGCGCTGACAAATTTAGGGAGTGGTTCAACTCTACTGTCTGTGATCCGAAAATCAGCAAACTCGACCTCGTTGGGAGAACTGGAATTTATCTGGGTTCAAAACCACGCCAGCGGCTCCTACAGTCGATAGAAAATCAATAGTCCACCACCAGTGATTCTCTAGGGATTCATCATAGTGAATAGTATCATCGACTATACGCTCCTTCCTCTCAAAGTCAGCTAGGATGGCCGCAAACCGACGATTATATCCGTCGCCCGAGGATAGGAAACTTTGAGGGGCGTGAGCATACCGCCACCGACCGAATGGCGTAATAAACGTAGTAAAGTGACGATCACTTTCTCTGAGTAGAACGCTGTGATAGCCATTCCACGCATCGGTGACGGTTTTCCACGTATCTCTCGGGACTCGTCGCGCGAGGTGAAAGGGAGATTCAGATGCATGAGTTTCTCGCATACAGTGTTTGAGCAGGGATAGATCGACTGTGCGCCGCGGTGATCCATTATGTTTTCGCGTAACGACCATGCGGTGACACCATGTCACAGGTTCGCCATAGGGGACCTTTTCTATTACACCAAGCGGTTCGTCACGAATAAGATCCTCGTACACCTGCTGCTGCCAGTGGATGGGTATGGGGGATGCGGTGTGGCACACGTGTGGCTGTGCGGAGGGATCTATATGGATCTCAATGGCTGGGCCAGGCATACAGGGGAGAGGTCTATGGGGGCAGGTATTAAATGATGAAGCCGCCTACCGCTTTAAGAGCCAGTCCTTCACCATGTCATTGTTCTCCGGTGTGCATGCAAAGGGAAGCTCAGTAGGACGGGGAGGTACACATTCTCTTTGGGGGCAGGAGCATGTACCGATATGTGCTTCCTTAGGCTCACTACATCCGTCATCTAAAAACACGGATGAGGTTGACAGATGGGGTTATTGGGGTTTTGGTCGGGAGAGACTCAGGGGGTAGAAGGTTACCATGAGGCAGGGCACAACCTGCAGCAGGGAAGCTCGGTCCAAGGACACCTAAATCGAGCATAGTATCGTAGGATAGATAAAATCCTTTAACAGTTCTGCTAATGGACGTCATCGCGCAGCATGTGACGGTCGTATCATCCGGCGTGCGTGCTTCAATGCGCGCAAAAAATGCACCGTCGATGCTGATCGGCGACCTATTCGCGTCATTAAGGCGGAACATGACTGGCGACAAATCTTCGCGAGTAAATCCGGCTTTGAGAAACTCATCGAGAGACCAAACATTCGATTGCGCACCCGAGTCGGCGACCGCGTCAATGTCCACAAATGGCGACAACGGGGAGTCCATCGAGACACGAAGGTGCGTACGTGGGTGTACCGCGTGACGGGCTCGACGCCATTCGCCAGCGCGAAAAATGTGGTGCTCAAGAGCGATGACCTCCTGTTTGCGAACACGTTTATGGCGTCTATGTCGCCTACATCGTTGTACATTACTCCTAACCAAACCCACACAAGGAACACTACTAACTAGGCCTACACAAGAATTACTGGCAATATGTCCAAATGGGTCCAAATCATCCTCTATAGCGTTGGATTCCACGGACTGTCTTTCCTTAGCGCGATCACGTTTCGCCTTAACTCGCCAAAGGGCCAAACAACGTTCATGGGGCTTTGTATTCCATCCCCTACGAAGCATACCGAACATATGAAAAGTTTTTCCACAGTCTGGGCAAGAAGCCGTCTTGGATCTATTTGCGCTGTTAGGGATATTTGCAGAACTCTGGTTGGGCTGCTGAGACAGGAGCGTCGCTCGTGTTGTTGATGCACGGCGGTATGACGTAAGGACCGATAGTGTAGACGATTGGTTAGTGTTCCGCGCAGTCTCTGTTTTCGACAAATGCCATAACGTCATTAACAGATTTAGTTTGGATGTCACTGGCACTGAGGGCCTCACGGCGAATATCACTGTCAACTATACCGTTTAACAAAACATCACGTATTGCCTCGTCTATATAGTAGACATCATCGTTACATTTGCCACACTTCTTCCGAAAGTCACACGTCTCTGCTTTGCCTTGAACATTAGCAGCGAAATTACGGAACGGCTCGTTGGGACTTTGTCGCATGGCTGTCAAATCTGATCTCAAAACACCGAGGGCCACCGGAACTACCGCAAACGTCTTCGTGGAGAGCAGGGCATCAGTGATCGGTTTGGTAGTGAAATCGCGTACAGCACGCAGGATGATGTTTCCGAGTCTCTCCGTGGCACATTCAAACAACTGACCCGACGCAGAGGTATTATCAATCCCGGATCCAGAAATGTTTCCCCTCGACGGTGAAATGCGTTCCATTCCTCGGATGTAATACCCATGTCGATCTTCAGCCGCACGAGTTTGGGACCTCTGACATGTGGCGCAGTGGGCGTCGTGGTATGAGCAAGGGCATGGTTGTTGAGCATGGCGATGGTGAGGGCTTCGGAAGTCGCCTCGTCTATCTCGTAGGTACATCCAGGAACTGAGCACTTGACGGCTACCATTGTTACGGCATAAAGAATAATGCCTTGTCGTCTTCAAATATGTTTTATTGTCAAACGATGCCGTAACCTGGCAAGAAAATAATAACAACATTAACTAAGTAAGTCAGATAGGCCAAATCTAAAGTTACGAAAATAGGTAATGATGAAATTAAATAGGCCTATATAAATAAACGATGTGTGAAGATGACAATGAAACAATTATGAGACGATTACATCTAAATATAGCGAAATACCTTAAATGTTAAAGCTGTCAAGATGTATGAGTTAAATTGTAAAGTAAATTGAATTACTTCTTATTCTTCTGTAAATTACCCCCGTGTTACTCATGACAAGTATTTACGAACCCATAATACCGGAACCGGGAAATCTATACAGGAATATCTTTATTTATATGTTCTCTAGATTTTGAAAATAACACATAGTTTGTTTCATCTACATTTAATGATAACTTATTTAAACGAAAACCAGTAGTTTCTTCCATTTCCTCATTTACGTTTTTGTATAAAGTAATTATATCTTCGTCAGATCAAAAGGCAATTGGTGTCATCAGCGAACAGTATTAGTGACATGTGTTTGCATATATTGGGCAGTTCATTCATATATACAAGAGAAAGAGCAGAGGGCCAAGGATGGATCCCTGAGGAACACTGCAAGTTAGTCTCCTATTTTCACAGCAGGTTGCATTAAATTGCACGCATTGTGTTCTCTTATTTAGGTAACTTTGAAACCAGTTGAGTGCACTTCCTCGAATTCCATAGTAGGCAAGTTTTTCTAGTAAAATGGAGTGGTTGATCGTGTCAAAAGCTTTCGAAAGCTCCAAGAAAATGCCTATTATGTGCTTTTTCTTTTCAACTGAATCAATTATTTTTTCTGTCATTTCAATTAGTGCTAGCATTGTTGAAGGTTTTTCACAAAACCCGTATTTTGATGTATACAAGATTGAATTTTTGTCTAAATATCTAATAAGCCAATTATACATGTCGTTCCATTAATTTGGAGAAAATTGAGTGGGTAAGTAGTAGTAGTACTACTGTCTCAATACTTCGGTATTGAGACAGGTCTATAGTTAGATATCAGTGTAAAATAGATATTATCAGCGTATGGTTGGGGTCATCTGGCATACAGTCGGCTACTTACAGATATGTGATAATAACGACATAATCAGATATGTAGAGCTTGTTTAAGGTTTAGAAGCCTGACGCTTGGTATCATGGTGAGACCAAAAGTCTGAATGATCTGGACTCATTTTTCTGTCCTTTATATACCCTCGTTGCTTGAGCCTGGAGATTGAGAAATTCTTGACCAAATATGGGTATTGGAAATGGAGATTACCAGTTCTCCTGTCTGAGATTCTTACAGGTTGGCCACAGGTGTTTTGGTGGCTTTGTTGCTTTTGCCAGTACAGACTTTTGGCGGCTTGGCCATTTTTTTTTTGCCAGTTGACCTGCTTTTACCGGTTGTGTGTCAACTTTTTACCGGTTGTGAAATTTTTATCGGTTGTACCCTTTTTGGCGGCTGTGAAACTTTTGGGTGTGTGTGTGTGTGTGTGTGAAACTTTTTTGCCAAATCCGCCAGTACAAAGGTGTGTGTTTGTTTTGTTAAGTTTTTCCAGCCATATTTTGATCAGAATTTTTCTGAGGTGGTGCTGAGTTTGGACTAGTGTGTTGGCCCGGTTGTAGGGTGGTGATCATTGGTGTGTCATCACTAAGTTTCTTTGATTCAGACTTTGTGGCGTTTTGTTCCTTGAGCGGAACTCATCAGAGGCAAAGTTTTTTGGTTAACTTTATTCTGGTGCTGTTGGGCCCCATTGTTGATGTCTCTTCTGTGTGTGAAACATGCGTGTGGGCGTGGTGATGTCCAGTGTGTGTGCGTATGATAGGGTATTGTCAAGGAATAAAAGAAGACATACAACATGGTGATTATGACTTTTTTGTATATATCCGTGAGTTTGTTTGAATTGTACGGTATATATATGGGCAAGCACTGCACTGCACTTTTCTCAGTAAGACAGTGCCATACTTAGGAATATTTAGAGAGTAATGGCGTGAACGGGGTGCTTGGTGATGACGAAAGTTATGACGTCATCATTTATGACGTCAGCGGCGAAGGTGGTGATGTTGCTAAAACGTGTGTGCTTATACACATTCTGATTTAAAAAATGAGTTGGGGGAGCACCTTTCTTTAAAAAGGATAATAACGTCTTGGACCTGTCCTTCCATGGTGGGCATGTTGGTCCAAGTGAATGGCCCTCCTTAACCCACTAGATTTATGCCGATTGGCTCCATTGTGTGGAGCTGGTGTACCCAGTGACATTCTTTTTGTCTCCTCCATGGGGTGTAGTTTTCATCGTCAAGGTCTGATGATAGGACCTTGGTTATTCTGAACTTATGTCATTTCTAGAATACGGGAGTGTCATATCGCTCGCTTCTGTGGAGATTTGATATTGATCTCAAATGCTTTTGTATTCAGATCCTGAAGGTTCGTAGAGATTCTCCCACATATTGTTTCTTACATATGTTGCATGTGAGGAGATAGACAATGTTTCTCGTCTGACAATTGCCTATGATTTTGGCTCTATATGTGAGGCTGGTATGGGAACTGCTGAAGAATCTGTCTTTCTGCATTCTCTGGCAGATATTACAGTTTTTTGCCTTGCATGCTTTGAGGGGGTCCCTGTGTTGGATGTGGGCATTTTCTGATGTAGTTTTGCCCTGACCATCATGTCTTTGATTGTTTTATTATTTCTATAACCGAAGAGAGGCGGTTCTGGGAAAGCTAACCTGTATTTGTTGCTAGCTTCCAGGATTGGTTTCTTAAAAAATATGCCTGTTCTGGTGAATTCGCAGATGAATATTGGTCTCTGTTGTGGATTCTTAGCGGTTGTGGTGGGTGGGTGGAGTAGTTGGTGTCTGTCCTGTGATCTAGCTTTTGCTCTAGATTCTACCAGGATATGTGACAGGTATCCTCGCTCTTCAAAATAGCCTTGTAGTAGTGAACTATTCTTTTCATAGTCCTCTATGCGGGTGCATATGCATCTCAATCTCAGGAACTGTCCGTATGGGGAGGCGTCCTTGTAGGTTGAGGGGTGGGCTTAGCTATAGTGGAGATAGCCGAGCGTGTCTGTCGGTTTTGGTGTATAGCTCAAAGATAATGTTTTTATCTTCTGTTTGTATCACTAGGGTGTCAAGGAAAGATATGTGTGTGTCTGAGAATTCCATGGTGAATTTGATACTGTGGTGTACCCCATTCATGTGTCACAAATTCGCCTAGAGCTGCGAAGCAGAAAGCGAGACATAGGTATCACTTTTCCGACGGCGGCCGTGCCAACATTAAGGTTCTACGTTTAGCTAAACTTCTCAGCTTATATTTCAGGATTGGTTAAGCCTATTGCAACTAAACTTGGATATATGGTTACCTAAAATGATAGGTAGCAGTGTGATGATGTTGGGTCACAAGGTCAAAGGTCAAGGTCACTGACGTTGATACAGAACTCTGTTATTTCAACATTAAGATTTTGCGTTTACAAAACTTCTCAGCTTATATTTCATGATTGGTTAAGCCCATTGCAAGTAAACTTGGATACATGGTTACCTATAATCTTAGGAAGCAGCATGATGACGTTGGGGGTCACATGGTCAAAGGTCACGGTCACTGTAACCTTGATACAGAACTCATTTATTTCAACATTAAGTTTTTGCATTTAGCAAAACTTCTCAGCTTATATTTCAGGATTGGTTAAGCCTATTGCAACTGACCTTGGATATGTGGTTACCTATGATGCAAAAGCAATTTTTCAATTCATCCGGGTCAAAATATAGTAATATGCCTTTGCTTAGAGTACATGCAGGGCTTCCACTAGTGGAAGTCCGGGAGTCCTATACTCCCAAAGTTCATGTTTGGACTCCCAAAAATCATAACACGGAAGTCCTGGACTTCCTATTTTTTTGCCCTGACATCTCTAAAAACAATGTTTTAATCAAATTACATGTATTTGAACCATTTTAGACTTCCATGTTTCTTGCTTGGACTCCCAATAGCATTACCCGTGTTTAGAAATTAGTGGAAGCCCTGAGTACACGAAGGTGTGGTACTGATAATTTATGGTAGCAATGATTTTCTGTAGTACCTGGTATGTAGCCAGGCGTATATCCAAAACCTGTTTATTGAAGTTAGTAATCTGACATGAACATCTTTGTCATCAATGCTAAGTACATGACCTTTAACATATAATGCAAATCATTTCTGCTTTCTCACTCTGAGAGCTATGTAAAATGGTGAACGTCCAGATAATTATCAACACAATGAATAGCTGTTGGCTTATGATTGGGTGGGGGGGGGGGGGACTGATTGCTCGGAAGTCCTAATTGTTGGCTCAGCAGTGCTCTTTGATGTGCCATATTGTGGTGCATTGTCTGATATGGGACAGGTTCTGCTTGCTTGAACAATTGCATACTAGTCTACAAGGCCTGTCTGTCCTTGTCTCTACAAGAATTACTGTGGCTGATGTTAGCTTTGGCATTTATACAAATCATGTCTGCTGCTGGATTGCATCAAATACATGTACAAGTACCTACAGAGCACTTCATGTTCTACTTTCTTGAGTGTTGCTGAATCGATTTCGAGACAAGTGAAATGTTTCCACAATTCTAGCATACGAACATGGACTTTTTCACATTGTTGAGGTGATTCCCTGCTTTCCCTGGTAGAACATTGCTTTACTGCTGCTGCTATTGACTTCACAAAGCTCTGTTACAGCACATGGTTATCTACTAGTGAAGGTGTTTTGTTCCTTTTATATTCTGTATTCTGATCTTTTCTGAGGATTTTGTCCCTTTGGATGTACATGTACGTAATATCATTTTCATCTTTGTATTCATGTCTTTGCAGCGTTTCATTTGAATGCTTTCTGACACATTATTCACTCTGATATCTTATTTGGCCCTTGTTTATTTTTGGTGTCTTGCCATGCTGACCTCTCTTGCAGATTCTCCGTGTTAATTTTATGGTCATTGTTGACATGGTTTTCTATCTTGCTTTTTGCATCGCACTATAAATACTTTTTATATCTGCGTGGATCATGTCTTTGATTGTCATGATGTATTTCGCAGTTCTGCTACACGTAGTCTTTTCTGTAACTCCATTAACTAAAATTTGATTGTTAACATTAGCCGTTGCACAAGTTCATAAAGTCCCGTCAAATTCAATTTTGATTATACTGGTTGATGTCATAGATTAATTGATTGTCAATGTATGTATTGTACACAGTACACACAATGTCAAGCATTAAGAGCCTTTACATAGAGTTAAGTGTGATGACTTGGATGTAATGTGATAACTGAAACAATGTAATTTCATCTCCGATGCATGCACATTCTACTTCGAATAATACTTAGCAGATGTACTTTTATGATAATGTCTATTATCTAGTCTGGCTCAAAATAAACAATTAAAACTCCGCACTCTCCTGTTCCTGCCAATACTGTGTCCGGGAATTACCATAGCCCAAGGTACCGAGTCAATTCCCAATCACAGTCAGATTCGTCTATTTTGCTGACTTTGATAGTTACGTTTTTTCTAAGCTCGTCAAATTTACAATTTGAACGGAATTACTGCTTTGTTGGAGTGTTCCCTTACGGCAGCATGGAGGAAAAGGAAAATCATCTCATGGGCAGGTTGTATCAATCTAGAATTTATACATTCGTGCCGTAATGAATGATTGAAATTTCCTTCTTCTTCTTTTCGTTCGCTGATCATACCGCCAGTCCTGTAAGTGACTATCGACATGATCATAAGCGTGAGGTAACCCTGACAGAAACCTTGAGTGCTGAAGACGGAGGTTCCAGGCCGCACGGCGCACTCTAATAAACCATGGATCCACGCACTTAACGCTGAAATTTCCTTGAATTGGCACATTGTTTTAAATTGTAGCCATTGTTGGAGTCGGCCCGGTACCCTTAACTGTTTAAGCTTTATGCGGGTACTCGGGTAATTTCTCTTGCGACTCGGTTCCTTTCAAGATGGATGCGCTCTAAGCCAAGATGGCGGCGCCCATGAATTATGTTTGCCTTCGGCTTGGCATATCTATCCACTCTGTTGGTGCCGATCTTTAGTCTTCACTTCATTGATGAAGGTGTTTGTAGCGATCGGTACATCTTTCTTGGTTATTTTAACGGTTAGTTAATTTTCCAAGCCGTGTTTATTAATTGTCACTCTAAAAAATTTCAAATATTTCCTGCCTTAAAACTTGATTATCATTAATTTAAGAGAAAGTTAATGTTCTAAGTAATTCTATGATTACAATCAAGTCGTTGTGCGTATTTGCTCATCATTCATGTCATGTACAGCATTTTAATTCTTGCTTTGTGTTCGCGGAGGGCTAAAGGCCTTGACACCTTATGCACCAAATGTAATCGGTTCATGAAATGGAGATTTGCTGGTCACCACTGCGTAGCTTGCGCGAAGTGCAAGGTGGGAAGTCCGTGCGATGTTTGCGTGAAGTGGTCGTCGGAGTTGGTGGCGGAGTTCGACCGTGATCGGCGTGCGCGACTGGACAGAATCGCGAGGGACAAGGCGGCCAAAGCAGATCAGGCGGCCAACAGAGGTTTGGAGGCGAGCGCCTGAATGAGAGGATGGACTCTGCTTTGGGTGTCTGGGCCCCTGTTTGAGTCCCTGCAATCCACGATCCTGTTGATGCAGCCCGGTGCAGGACTACCTTTCAGTGGTCTGGTCAGTGCTGCGGAGGGTGTTGCACCTGCACCTCCAGTTGCGTTGGCTCAAGAGGAGGAGCAGAGGAGGAGGAGCTTTTGCTCCTGGAGGATTCTGGCATGCCGGATCTTTCCGTTATGGCTGTAGCCAGTACGTCCCAAGGTTCTCCTTCGGGTTACGTACCAGTTTGCCAGCCTGGTGGTGATGTCAATGTTCCGTTTGCTGGAGCCGATGGATCTCAGTGAGTCAGTATCCGGCGAGTCGCTGGATACTGGAGCCGCAAGTGCACGGTCGGCGGGCATTGTTTACACTAGTAAACAAGTTTGCAGTCCTCAGCATGGATCGTTGGTGTCTGGCTCGTCCAAGGGCGAGAAAGAAGATGAAAACGGCAGTTTCTTGTTGGATGAGTCGTCATTTTCCACCGAGGCTGAATGGGTGCAGGTCCTTGAATGGATGTCAGGCCGTCTAGGGTTGGCATCAGATCAGGGATCTCAGCGTGATCCGGCGATGGAGCGGATGTCAGAGTGAGCGGCTAGCGCTCTGTCCAGTGGCTCTTCAGCCATGCCTGCTCTGCCTTTGGATACGTTGACCTCTGACATGTTGGAGGTGGCGGCGTACTGTATGGTCCAGCCGGACTTTACGTTAGCGAAGGCCCCGAAAGGGATTAGGAGTAGGGGCCATTTTCCGGAGCTTGTCTATCACCAGTATGCCCGGGTCCCACAGCTTTCCGTCGGGGAGAGAGAGGCACTGAATAGGCCGTTTGCTGGCAAAGCTAAAGGGCGTTCTCATCCGTTAGTTTCCCAGACTAACAAAGATCCTTTCAATGAGCTGACCCTCATTGAGGATGCGGTGAGAGCTGCCATGGCGGCACTTTCGCATGGTTGTACCATCCTGCAGGGTATGCTGACCTGCGCGGCGGAGGGTGGGGTAGTGCCAGAGGCTGCTCCCGGAATTATCGGGGACACCATGCGCCTATCTCAAGATTGCCTGGCCAGGGTTATCACGAGATCATTGGCTGAGCGACGGAGAATGGTTCTCGATTTTGTAGAACCAGGACCTGAGATGAGGGCTGCGTTATCTTCCACGCCATTCATTGGTCCAGGCTTGTTCGGCGGCTCGGCACAGCAAGCCTTATCAATGGTCGCGGAGCAGGAAGTAGTCGGGGAAGTCGACGAAAGGGACTCAGTCGCAACAGTCCTACAAACAGCACTGCCAGGAGCAGCAGAGGCAGCGCCAAAGATCACCCTTCCGTCCTTTTGGCCGTGATGCCCATCGGCCATCCGGCTCTCAAGGTCCTGGTCGTTCTTCTTCATACAAGTGCTCTAGTAAGAGGCCGTATGAGGAGGACAGGAAGGGTGGCGGTTCGGGCCGTGGTGGCTACCGTAAGGATAGCCGTGGTGGCGGTTCCGGACCGTCATTTGCCAAGAAACCACGGCGTGGCCATGGGGGATGGTCCTGATGGGTTTCCGGCGGGATCCGCTCCAGTTACAACAGGAACGAGGGGAGTCGAGGATCTTCACCTAGGCGAATTAACGTCGTCTCATACAACATCGATCGCGAATTGTGTGCAGATTCCTTCCGTCGGAGGCAGACTGCAACTGTTCTCAAACCAGTGGGAACAGGTCGTGCAAGATTGTTTGGTCTGTCAATGGTTAAGAAACGGCTATGGACCGGACTGGCTCATCCGTCAATCGTTAGTTCCGTTAACTTCGACTCCAGTATGGACTCCCGTTCCAAGGGAATCCGATCGTCTAGAGGCCTTTTGTTCAGAAATCGAAAGTCTTCAGCAGAAGAATGCGATTCACTTAGTCTGCAATCAGTCATCCCCAGGCTTCTATTCAATGATGTTCCTCGTTCCGAAACGCACCGGAGGGTGGAGACCGGTTCTCAATCTCAAACCGTTAAACAAGTTTATTCTGTCACCAAGTTTTCAGATGGAGACTGTAGCGGCAGTGATGTCGGGTTTGAGGAAAGGCATGTGGGCAGTGTCGATAGATTGAAGGATGCTTATTTTCATATTCCAATGTCAATTCCTTTTCAGAAATACCTTCGCTTTTCATTCCAAGACAATGTTTGGGAATTCAATGCGCTTCCATTTGGCTTGACCACAGCGCCGAGGGTCTTCACAAAAGTGGTCCTCGCCATGACTTCTTATCTTCGCAGGAGAAACATAGCTGTTCATACTTACATAGACGACTGGCTGCTGAAGGCGGGGAATCCAGTCACTCTGCGCAACAATCTTCAGGTAGTCCTAGCCTTACTAAAGGATCTAGGGTGGATTGTGAATCTAGAGAAATCAGAATTGACTCCATCCCAGGAGTTTGTTTATCTGGGAATATTTTTCAATCTCAGGGACGGCGTAGCTTTTCCGGCGGAGAGCAGAGTCAGGAGCCTGATTGCAGTTTTGGAGTCAATTTCTCTAGGAGCTTATCTGACGGCGCGCCAATTTCTCAGGATACTGGGTTTACTAGTGTCTCTGGAGAAAGTGGTTCCTTATGTGGCACTCAGGCGCAGGCTGATTCAGATGTCTTTAATGTCGTTCTGGTCTCAGAAAACGGATCCGTTGTCTCTGAGAATTCCAGTAAAAGAACCATTGATATTCCATCTTCAGTGGTGGTTATCGGAACAGAATTTCCTGCGAGGTGATCCTCTACAACCTCCTCAACCATAGATGTCCATCTTCACAGATGCATCGACGATGGGTTTGGGAGCGGTATTGGACAATCGATCAGTGTCAGGGGAATGGGATCGGACCAATGCGCAGAAACGTATCAATGTTCACGAACTATTAGCGGTGGTATTAGCACTTCAAAAGTTCGAGAATTTAATTCAAGACAAGATTGTCCTAATAAGGACAGAAAACTCAACAGTGGTGTCCTATTTGAACCGCCAAGGTGGAATGAGGTCACCAGAGTTGTGCATGATTATTTGGAACCTTCTGCTGTGGTGCCAAGAGAGGAATATTATTCTTCGAGCAGCACACATTCCAGGAAGACTGAACATCTTAGCAGATGCACTCAGTCGAAGGATGGTTTGTCGTCCGACGGAATGGGAGCTCAACCAATCGGTAGCGGAGGTTCTATTCAAACATTGGGGGAAACCAAATGTGGATCTATTTGCGATGAATCAAAACGCAAAGATGGTCACATACGTGTCACTGGTCCCGGACCCGCTAGCCTTGGCAGTAGATGCACTGGCGATGAGTTGGAAAGGAATGTATGCGTATGCGAATCCTCCAACGATTCTCATCCCAAAAGTTCTGGCAAAGATAAGAGAAGGGGTATGCCAAGTACTACTGATCGCCCCTCATTGGCCAGGCTGATCTTGGTTTACGGATCTGCTGGACCTTCTGGTCTGCAATCCAATCCCTCTTCCAGAATGAAGGGATCTAATCACTCAGAACAAGGGTCTGTGTCTTCACGACAGACCGGAAATGTTCAAATTGACTGCATGGATGTTGTCACGCAGCATGCAATTGAGGGTGGCTTTTCTGAGCAAGCAGCGAGGTTGTCGCTTCAGCCAGAAGAGGGTCAACCACCAAAACATATAATTATAGAATCAACAAATTTGCAGAATGGTGCCAGGGAAGAGATATTAATCCCTTGTCTGCATCTGTTCAACACGTAGCAGATTTTATCTGTCATTTATACGAAGTTGACAAACTTGTACCTTCAACCCTAGCAGCATATAAGTCTGCGTTAGCTTCAGTCATTCCCAGTCTGGCCATTGAAGGAGTGGAGAATGACACTTTGAATGAAGTTATTAAAGGAATGATCAATCTGCGACCTAGACAGCCAATTCCTATCCCAGCATGGAATCTATCTCTTGTTCTACAGGTTTTAGGGCATGCTCCCTTTGAACCGATTAGATCTATAGATATTAAACTGTTAACTATTAAATCAGTTTTCTTGGTTGCAGCAGCATCAGCGAGAAGGAGAAGCGAAATTCATGCGCTATCTGCCGAACAAGACCGTTTTGTCGTCACTGCTGAAGGTTTAAGACTACTTCCACGTCTTTGTTTCCTGGCAAAGAATCAGTCACTTAAAGGTCAACCGATCAATGTGCCAAGTTTAGTCAGACATGACCCAAACTCTTCTGCATGGTGTCCTGTCAGATGTCTGAAAATCTATAAGAAACGTACTGAGGAGTGGAGAGATGACCCGAAATCTCTGTGGTTATGTCTCAAAGCTCCTCATTTGCGCGCTTCGAAAGATACTATTTCTCGTTGGATAGTTGACGCTATTCAGATGTCTCACAAAATTGCTACAGGAAAGCAGATTGATCGTGCGAACGCCCAGCAGGTCCGAGCATTAGCAGCAGCATCGGCCCTTTTTAAGGGTGTCTCATTAGAGGAGGTGATGCCTGTAGCACAATGGTATGCCGAGTCGTCATTTACTGATTTCTACCTTCACGACATCTCCAGCGCACTTAATCCAGTAGCCGTCGCCAATTTGTCGAACGTTAGTTAAGCCACATCCGACCACCACTTCACAAACATCGCACGATGCTTCCTCCTGCACTGAGCAAGAGCCGTGCACATGACCAGTGAATGACCGTGAATTGGGCCGAGCTCCTGAGATGATCAAGAAAGATCAAGCACTCAAAATGGTGAGTGTTTACATTAATTAAGTGACTAATAATATGTTAATATTTACTTACAGTCGAAATATCAGACTGCTTAAGTAAATAGTCTGATATAAGAGTATACTTATCCTCTCAAACAGACATTAGACTCATTCCAATTTGAAAACGTAATCGATATACTGATATTTTTTCAAAATTAGAAGTTGTAGTAGCTTCTTTGCACTCTACTGGAATGCCCTAGTTGAGACTTGGGGCTGACACGGGTCTGGTGGGTGTTGCATCCCCATTGACAGCCCTCTGGATTTTGTGCGGACAAAAGAGAGGGGGGGGGGGAGAACGCGGTCTAGACCATGGAAGTTTAGCACTCTATGAGTCAGATGGCAGAACCCAAGCGTATGCCAGGGTTTCTAGTCTCTTCACAACCTTCTCTGTTGGATGGTAGATGAGTGCTGGTTCGAGCCTCACCTCCTCCCACCGGCATTTCCTGGCTGTCGAAATCCGGAGTTTATCATAATAGTACATCTGGTAAGTATTATTCGAAGTAGAATCAAAAAAGCATCCGCTTTTGTTTCTATGAGAATTCTTAATACTTACCAGATGTACTATGGCCCTGCCTCAGCCGCCCCGCTGAGGTGAGGCTGAGCTGCTTTCGCTGTTTGTTAAGACAAATATAAGACGAATCTGACTGTGATTGGGAATTAACTCGGTACCTGCGGCTATGGTACTTCCCGGACACAGTATGGGCAGGACCAGGAGAGTGCGGAGTTTTAATTGTTTATTTTGAGCTAGACTAGATAATAGACATTATCATAATAGTACATCTGGTAAGTATTAAGAATTCTCGTAGAAACAAAAGCGGATGCTTTTTTGATTCTCCTACATACATGTACTGTTTCTTACATTTGTTGCAAGTTAGTAGGTAGACGATGTTCCTCGTCTGGCAGTTGCCTATGATCTTGGATCTGTATGTTAGGCCTGTGTGTGAGCTAGAGAAGAATCTGTTTTTTTGCATCCATTTGCAGATGTTGCGGTTCTTGGTGGTGCATGCTTTTAGAGGGTTTCTGTGTTGTATGGGGGCGTTATCTGATGGAAGTTTAGGCCCTGACAATCATATCTTTGATTGCTTTGTTTCTTCTATAACCGAAGAGAGGAGGCTCTGGGAAAGCCTTTCTGCATTTGCTGCTAGCTTCCAGGATTGGCCAGAACTTCTTGATAACCATCTTCAGAAAAATGCCAGTTCGTGTGAACTCGCAGACGAAAATGGGCCTCTGTAAAGTGTTTGTGGCGGTTGTCTTTGGTGGTGGGTGGAGGATGCCGCGTCTGTCCTTTGATCTGGCTTTTGCTCTGGATTCGTTGAGAATTTTGATATGGTAACCCCTTGCTTCAAAGTATCCTTGTAGAATGATACTATTTTCGTCATAGTCTTGTATTTGACTACAGATGCATCTTAGCCTGAGGAATTGTCCATATGGGGATGAATCCTTGCAGGAGGAGGGGTGTGCTGAATCATAGTGGAGATAGCCGTGTGTGTCTGTTGGTATTGTGTAGAGGTAAAAAATGATGTCATGTTCTTCTGTTTGTTTGACCATGGTGTCAAGGAAAGAAACATGTTTTTTGAAGACTCCATTGTGAATTTGATGCTATGGTGCTCTGCATTCATGTATGTGACAAATTCATCTAGGGCGGGTTTGCCATGTTCCCAAACATGAATATGTCATCTATGTATCTGACATAGAAGGCTGGCTTGTGGGGAGCCGCTTGTAGGAGCTTTTCTTCTATATCCGCCAGAAAGATGCACGCAAAGGTGCATGCAGCTTTGTTTCCCATGGCGGTGCCTCCAACTTGTAGGTAATGTTCGCCATTAAACTCGAAATTATTGCATTCTAAGACAAGTTTTAGGAGGTTGAGAAGACCTCTGATTGATAGATCACCTGGTACTCCATACTTGTGGCAGAATCTGGCTACTGCTCTGAGTCCCTCGTTGTTGGGGATGTTTGTGTATAGTGATGTGACGTCCATGGTCACCAGAAGAGTGCCGAGCTTTGTTTTGCCAAAGGCTTCAATCTGGTTTATGAAATCTGTGGTGTCTCACATACGATTTGATCTTAGTGACGTGCACTTTGATGTGTTCATCCACGAAACTGCTTATCAGCTCCGTCGGGCAGGCTATGCCGCTGATGATAGGTCTGCCGGGAACTAGGCCATTTTGCTTCTTTTTGTGCATTTTGGGTAGTAGGTAGAATCTGGCAGTTATTGGAGGGTTTGGAATTAATCTACTGGCGGTTGTAGCATCAATTTCCTTGTCCCTGACTAGTTGGTCTGGTCGTTTTTCAACCAGTTTTGTGTGTTTATTTGTTAGATCTTGTTCAACCTTTGTATAGAACCGTTCATCCGCTAGCTGGCGATTTGCTTCTGCTATGTAATCTGTTGTGTTTTGGATGACGGTTGCTTGCCCTTTGTCAGCTTTTATTACCACTATTGTGTGGTTGTGCTGGAGTTGCACTAGAGCTGACTGTTCCTGCTCGCTCAGATTGCTGGTATTAGTTGTGTGGTGAACTTGTCTACTAAATTCGTACCTGATTGCTTTGAAAAAAGCTTCAAATGACGAATCCAAGGTTGGAGGTGGCATTGAAGTTTTTTTGGTCAACCGGTAAAAATTGTTGGACCACACCGCCAAACCTCAAAAAATTTCAAATGGCAGAACTGGCAATCTAGTTTTTCTCTGTCCATATATGGTCAATATCGACCCAATCCACAGGCTCGCCCAGAAAGGGTATAAAAGGGATGAAAATTTCAGTCCAGATCATTCAGACTTTTGGTCTCACATCGCGACCAAGCATCAGGCTAAATACCTTCTACTAGCTCGTATTACTGACTACGTTGTTATTTAATATCTTGTGGGTCAGTCAGTCCGTATTATGGATTTCTGGAACCACACAAGATAGTCATGCAAGTGTACATTGTAAATTCTAAAATATGCCTCTCATATTCTCCAAATGGACTCGAGATCGCTGCAGAGGACACTTTTGTTGCCCAATATTTTGTTTTCATTGACATTTGGCATGCCACTTTGTTCCATGCTTAGACACTACATACAGAAATAATATAGTAATTAATGTTCCATTTCCCTTGCAGCAATTGACTGTGTACATAAAGGCGGTATCTCAGTGCAAGTTTGAAGTAGCCAAAGTGCATTAACATGGCAGCAGTTGAAGAAATGAGTACTCCACAAGAAGCATATCCTAAGTTTCAGCTAAATAAGCCACGCTTTGATCAGGTGAGCTACTATGGCTGACACTGACTGGCATACATGTACATGTATCATGTCTTTAATGAACGATTGATTCAGTTAATGGAAATATGAAGCAGACCTTTAGCAAAATGGAGGGATGTGATCTGCCACACAAGTATCTGATGTCGTAATCATATGTGTCACATGTTAGATCATGTCACAATCAAAATGATTAAGATCTATCACGACTGTTAAAAGGTTTGTCATGAAAGTGTTGGAATCTTTGGTGAATTTGCAATTTAATAAACATTCTATTCAATATTTTGAAAGTAATTTCTCTTGGAGCTGTTGCTGCCACAGGCAGTATCACGAAGTGTACGAATTATGTCTTTGATAAATTTACAATTTAATATTCTGTTGGATATTTTGAAGTAATTTGACTGAGTTGTTAGGCAGCACCAGGCCCCAGTCAAATTATTTAAAAATATTGAACACCTTGCCCGTATATCTGCCTTGAAATTTAGACTCTTAGGAATTCAGTTTCAAATCGATACCAACGCGCTTAAATATTGGCGGGCATGGCTAGAAATGGATCCTTCAATTCAGTCTGTGCATATGCATACTGGCGTTCCCGCTGTGCCAGACATGCAGGTGACCATCCAGGGGGGGAGGGGTGGGGTGGCGTTTGTGGTGTCGGGGTTTGGTCTTGTGGAATTTTCCCACACAGATTTCAGTGCAGCAGCAAGGTAACAGGTGAAAAGCACAGGGGGGGGGGGTTGATGTTTCAAACTCTACAGACTTCACTGACTTGACTCGTACTCTCAGCTTACTGGCTGCAAGTATGTGTAGTAAGTAGTAGTCTCAGTAGTTGTAGTTCATCTTCATTGCAACTGCCCTGGCATAGTACATTTAGGATCTTTGAGTGTTTAATTGTGTCGAAGGCGCGTGACATGTCAATGACCATCCTGTGGAAATCCCATTATTTGGACATGACTACCGACACAAGCATGCTTTGAGCCCGTACAATGTCTGCGCAGCTGCACCAACATTTGAAGCCACTTTAACATGATCCGGTGAGGTCATCGATCTTGTCACGGATGCGGCATAGAGCAACATTGGATAGGATTTTCCATATGCTGTTGAGGAGCACAATAGGCCGCATATTGGCTGGAAGTCGGGTTGTGGCTTGGGATTTGGTAGCGTGATAAGGGCGCCTGGGCCTACAGCATCGATGGTAAGATGGTGCAGAAAAGCTGAATTGCTTAGGTACGTGATAGGTTTTGAGATACATAATGTCACTTGCATATTTGAATAATTCATTGTTCATACCATCGGGCCCAGATGCATGTCCATTATTCAGTGCTTTAAGTGCCTTCTCAACTTTTGCCGTTTTAATTGGTGTTAGCAATTGCCGGGGGTCTCCTGAGAATGCATGCAGGAGGTCATCATCGTGGTCAGTGAACTGTTCCTTGAACAATTTCGAATTGCCTCGTCATTGCCCTGGTCAGTCCCGATAGAGTTGAGTATGGTGAGTGGTGGTGTGTAGTCGGTAACTCTCAGGGCTTGGGTTCAGTGTTGCCCACAGCATCTGATTTTTGGGGGTCCCAAGGACCCCACACTCCCAGATTTGGGGGTCCCTCTGTAAAATCTGGGGGTCCCATGGGGTCCTCATCTGAAATATGGGGGTCCCATGTTTTTTTCTTAAAATAAACACAACACATTGATCTAATTATAAAGCACTTTATTAAACATGTTGAAAGCACTAGTTATGACATTGTAAATACTGTTAATGTATACACCTGTACAAAAGTTAAGCACCAGCAAAAACAATAGAACGTAGAAACATGATGGTACAACTAGGCTGCCATACTTTTTGTCCCCGCGTTAGCTGACATAATTCCAAGTACGAAATGCACATGCATGCATGACTTCACACCGCTTGATGTCCATGCGTGGCGGGAAACAGCACACGTGTTCAGTTATGTAAAAGTCCAGTTTGAGGTGTAGAACATTACATACAGATTTAGGCGACAGGATTAGGAATTTTGTGTTCATGACCGTGGTTTATTTGTACAGAGAAAATTAGCTCTTGATTGTGAACCGCTATGGCAAGACGAAGGTTAAGTGATCGTGTGAAATGGCAAATCATAGGCATGCATACCACTGGTATGTCATGCAGAGAGATTGGCAGACAGCTGAACATTAACCATACTGTAATCAGTCGTTTGATTGCAAAACATGGGCAAACTAACGAGGTGAAGGACAGGCCTAGATCTGGAAGACCGAAGAAGACTACTGCCCGTGATGATCGAGCCCTAGTACGCCTTGTTAGGAGATCTCCATTCACCAACAGCAGAGTGCTCAGCCAGCAATGGGAAACGCGCAATAGAGTGTCAATGTCTACCGTCAAAAGGAGACTGTATGCTGCTGGCATGAAAGCTAGGAGACCTGTCAGACGTTCTCTCCTCACTGCACACCACAAAGAGGAGCGTCTGAGGTGGTGCAACGAAAGAAGACACTGGAACATGAGATCCTGGAGACGGGTACACTGGTCCGATGAAAGTCAGTTCCTGCTTCATGCCACAGATGGTCGAACTCGTGTATGGAGGTCCAGACGCACGGCGTACGACCAACGTAACATCATGGAAGAAGTTCCATTTGGTGGAGGTTCCGTTATGATATGGGGGTGCATCTCATTTGATTGTAAGCTGGATCTGTTGACTGTACCTGGAACACTAAATGGACAAAGATATCAAGATTCCATACTGGATAGAGTTGTGGTCCCTCATTTTGTAAATCATACACCTGGAACCCACCCTATATTCATGGATGACAACGCCCGACCACATCGTGCTAGAGCTGTGCATGAATACCTCCGCCAGAATTCCATCGAAACCCTACCATGGCCAGCAAGGAGCCCTGACATGAACCCTATTGAGCATATCTGGGACATTCTGGGAAACATGGTGAGAAGGAGGGATCCTCCTGTGCAGAACCTACAGGAATTAACAGACGCACTCCATCTTGAATAGCAACGAATACCACAATGGCGTATCAGTCGGTTGGTGACCAGCATGAGACGTCGTGTCCAGGCCGTCATCCAGGCACAAGGTGGATATACCCGGTATTAATAATGACAGTCTCAAACTCGTGCACAGATGTTAAACTTCGTTTTCAGACACCATTAATGGCAATCTAGCCACGTGTGTCAACTGTAGGGCAATAGTTGTCAGTTGTGTCAACGTAACCATATTCAGGCCTCGTTTTCAAGTTCAAACAAAAACATACAGTGTTTCCCCACCATCATAATCAGCATTCCTCTAGTTGCATTATTACTTCTTGCACTAAGATGGATGGGTACATAAATGTTTATGCTATTGCTTTCTTCATAGCACATGAATATACCCTCGCATGTGCGTAAAAATAGGGTGGTGCTTAACTTTTGCACAGGTGTGTATATATAGAGAATATTAACTATGCATAGTTTATTAACCTTTAGCACTTAACACTTTTGGCCACCATTGTAGATCACCAAAATACCCATTTTTGAAAGTTTAACACTTGAATGACTGGCTCTAAACAGTGCCCGTCATTCCAGTGGTAAATTTTCGGAAATATGTATTCTGTGATCTACAATGATGGCTAAAATTGATCTATTGAAATGGCTCTTGTATATTTAACTAATAACATTTGAACTGCATGTCAATAAACAATAACTTAAAGCACTGTACTTGTTTGTTGTTATTGTGAACCTCACTTTTCCCTATTCTTTATCTTATTGAACTCTAAGACAGCCAAATTCACATTAAAGGACCCTATCTCGGGACCATTCAGCTTGACATAACATAGCTTGTCTAACCTGTCAGATGTAATTTTGTTCCTGAGTTTGTTTTTGACCAGGGTCTGAATTGAAAATCCCCGCTCACAAGGTACACTTATGACAGGAATTACCATGGCAATTGATAACAGTATGCAGAGGTCAGGAAATACATCTGCATGGTCACTCAAAATCACACCAACCATGCTGAGGAATGGAAAGTGGGATTGAGAGTTGAGCACATTCTTTATCAATGGATATGTGTTCTTACAGTTGTCCACATTAACCCTCCCTTTGTAATGTTCCAGAAGAACAGATAACTCTTCATTACCATGCTTAGCTAGTTGAGTTTTATCTGATGGATATGCCTTACAGTTAAAAACAACATCTAAACAACGCAAGATGCCATTGGTTTCAGTGGGGAAGCGATCCCTTAGATTGTTAACTAGACATTGCAGGTAAGTTTGTTTTACTTTACCAAGTTTGCAGTCTTTAGCTGTTTCAGCTCGAAAGCTCATTGTGTTTTCAACCTTGACACCTGCTTCATTCACACAATGATATTTGTAGACATGTTCACCATCCACAATAGTGATACTCTGTAAGAAAGCAGAGAGGTTTGGACAGTTGCTATCATCAACCATGGCATCTAATGTCTCAATAGCAGAGGAGACTGTCTTGCTGACCATGAAGAATTGATGTCATCTTTCTGGAAGAGCCTGCTTACCGCACATATCACATTCATGACATCCACCATCAGCCATGTTGTTGCCATGAATGTGTATGACTCTAAGCAATGCAAGAAAACATACAACAAATAATAGTCTTAAACAACGCAGTAAGTTCGTTTTTATTGAACACACAATACATTAGGTATATTTTTTAAAGTAAACACATGCATAAATAAATATACACACACGATAATATAGGCGCTAATTAAGCACACGCAAAGTTACCAGTTACTCTTTTTCACTGCGTCCCTTGTGCGTCCTCAGGGACGCAGAGGGTTAATTTGTATGCGTACCTCTGTCATTTTTAGGCGTATATACGCGCAAAAGGACGCATATGGGCAACTCTGCTTGGGCTGCCTGAAACATTTTGTGGCAGTCATCCGCATGTGGCAGTCATTCAGCATGTCCAGTTGCTTAACCACCAACAACTTCCAGTCAAATTGTTTTCAAAATATTCATCATGTCCAGCATTAATCCCCTTGGAAAATGTAGTCTGCAGGCAGAGAGTTAATAGAAAGTAACCATTTTTACCCTGAAATCATACATGTAGATGTAGATGTAGCATCCCAACCATCCAACACCTGGCCATATCAAGTAGGCAAGTTTTACATTCAACATTTTAATATTAAGCAGAATAAATGTGAAACTATATAGAATTCATCTGTATATTTCAAACCAGACATATTCGTGTATGAATTCAGAATGTAAAAAGATTAAAAAAATTAAAAGATTCATGAATGTAGTTCAATGTTAATCACTTTGCTTACATGTACATGTAACATGATGGTTTTATATTGCAGGCCTCGTTTGGTGGCCGTTTACGACACTTTCTCGACATCATCGATCCAAGAACACTTTTTACATCTACGGTGAGTTTTCCAGTCTGTGTTTTAAAATGCAGTTTAAAATCTCTAAATGAGTGTGATATATTTAACAAAAAAATGGCAATGAGTCCAGGATTCTATTTATAACTGAGTGAGCCTGTCATTCCAGTAATAAATTCTTTAAGAATAATCTCCGCCTGTACATGTGACATTCACTTGTAAAGCATAAATCTCAGTTTATTTGCCAATATTGAACATGAAACGTTTATAGTCGCCGCAGTGTCAAGCTTAGGGCAGCCTGAGTATCAACATATGACATCCAGACACAAAGGTTTGCTTCCTAAGAAGCTACCTGTACCTGTATTGTCTACATGTACTACTCTTAAGATAATTCTAAAAATTAGTTTGCTCGCTCCAGTCCTTGGAATTCAGACAATTTTGCCACGGCAATTGGATAATAAAGCATAAGTGTTACGCCTGATCATGCAGGTTACTTGGCCATATTGGCCCAGTATTACTCCAGTACCCTGCTTTATTAACTCACCTGGCCTGAAAGGCTAAGTGAGCTTATGCCATGACGACTATGTTGTCAGCCGTCTGCCATCAACCTTTTATTTACAATATAAACAACTTCTTCACAAGAACCACTGGGCGGATTTCAACCAAATTTGGCTGGAAGCATCCTTAGGGCATGACGATCCAAGTTTGTTCAAAGGAACGCAATGATCAATTTGTCCCGTGGCCATCTCAGATTTTGGTCGGAATTTTAGAAAGATCTCAATATCTACAGAACCATTGAACAGATCGGGCTGAAATTAGGGATATACGTATGATTAGGGCCATTAATGTTTGTTCAAGGGAAGTTGCTTCGTCAAATAGCGTGGCCGCCGTGGACCAATCAATATGTAGCGTGTTTGGTGGCCATATTGGATTTTTTTATTTAATGGATATTTGAAGCCGAAAATGGTTTTATATACGGGTGAACTGTAGTTTTATGTACCGTAGGTCAAATTTATGAGATTTGATTTGGACTCAGTGTGATTATACATGTAGTTTCTTCAAGCATCTCAAGAGAAGTTGATGCAGCAAAAAACATGGCCACGATTGACCAATCCGATTTTAGCGGCCATATTGAAATCTTTTATTTGATGGACGTTGAAGCCGAAATTATTTTTGCTTAGGTTTATGGATATGCTGATTTTAAATTTGCCACTTGCAAAACAGTTGGATAAACAGATTCCCATGTGACGACAATCTTGGGGGTTTCCCCCGCTAAATACGCCCTTAGTGAAACAATAGGATATTTAATATGTATTCTCGAACCACAGGACCGATTTTAAGCAAATTTGGTAAGACGCATTCTTATTGTTTTGACAATTCTGTTTGTTTTTGTACATTGGGGTTAATACTTACATATTCCTTTGGAAAACTTATTTTCAGGTACAGTTAGAATCATCAATAAAGCTTTTAGATGACTACAAGAATGGCCTGCTTCCTTCAAATGTCACTAATCAGCAGCTATGGGAAGCACAAAAGATTAAACAGGTACATAGTTCTACGGTCTGTACATAGGTTTGAATGTACAGTATGGCTCAGAAATAAGGTAGATTGGTTCCAAAACAAAAACAGAAACATGTTAGTTAGTACATGAAATGTTCTGTGAAATATTTAGGATTTAATTTGATTGGAAGCAATTGCTGCCAAAATATTCAAATCAACAGTACTATGTATACGCATTGTTTTGGAAACATTCTAAGTTATTTCTGAGCTATACATTATGGAAAAGGTATTCGTTGTCCAGAAAAAAAGCAAAAACTATGGGAAAACATGTAGAGAATTTTGTCCTTCATCATGTACTTGTACTTGAAAATTGCGAAAACTATGGAAAATTCAAATTTGGCATACTTCAACCCTGTTCTGTTCGTGTTCATCTTTAAATTTATATACTGAGAATTCAGGTATAAATCAAACCTTTACATGTAAATCATTTCCAATACACATAAAAAGTGGACGGAGCATAGCTAGAAATTGGCGGGACACAGCTAGAAATAGGCGGGGACACAGCTAGAAATAGGTGGGGATGCAGCTAGAAATAAGCGGGGACACAGCTAGAAATAGGCGGGGACGCAGCTAGAAATAGGCGGGGACGCAGCTAGAAATAGGCGGGACACAGCTAGAAATAGGCGGGACACAGCTAGAAATGGGTGGGATGCAGCTACAAATGGGCGGACACAGCTACAAATGGGTGGGATGCAGTTAGAAATGGGAGGGGTGCAGCTAGAAATGGTTGGGACACAGCTAGTAATGGGCGGTACAGTGCTAGAAATGGGCAGGGTGCAGCTAGAAATGGTTGGGACACAGCTAGAAATGGGCAGTATACTGCTAGAAATGGGCAGGGTGCAACTAGAAATGGTTGGGACTCGGCTAGAAATGGGCGGTACACTGCTAGAAATGGTTGGGACACAGCTAGAAATGGGTGGTACACTGCTAGAAATGGGCGGGGCACAGCTAGAAATGGACTACTGTATTAATCCTATACATCTATTCCAAGTACATGTACATGTACTGTACAGAGAGGCAAGGGGCAAAGATGATTGCCCACATTTCCAATGACGTTGAGATAGCGCATGATGGATTTGTGAAAGCTTGTCACAACAATTATCGGAAAGGTGTCACACTGCGAAAGTGCTCCATGAAATCAGTTAAAGACTCCAGTCAAAGGACTGAATTGCAGAGAGATTTTAAGGCAGAACCTCAAATTTTTAATGGAATATCAGTTTATGGAAAAACATTTGTTTGACAGTTTGTGAATTTCTGTATCGGTTACCAAACAGTCACTAAAAAGAATGTTGTACATGTATAGTGTGAAGCTGGATTAATGCACAATGGTGCCCATTCCTACTTTAACAGTATGAATTTAACCCTTGAATTTGTTCAAGAAAATTTCAATTTTGTTCATAGAAATGGCCATTTGCAGACCAAGAGAAGGCTATCTTGGAAAATTTAATTACCGGAATGCCGTCATGTAGCCAGTCATTCCTGTGGTAAATTTTCAAAAATAGTCTTCTCTTGGTCTGCAAAGGGATATCTATCAAGATCACTGCAGAAGCCATTTTTGGCTTGTATCAGTGTTAAACGGTTAACACTTTAATGTTCAAATTCTGTCATGAAAATTTATCCCATCAGTCATGTTCATTTGCAAACAAAGAGAAGACTATTTCCGAAAAAGTTGGTCCCGATCCCAGGATGATTCATAATAAGGAAAAATTAGTTGCCTCTCCAGTAACCAGCAGTCTACCAGTCCATGCTGTCATGTGACTCCACAAGAACTGACCAGAGTGACATTGCCAGCAACCGTCAGTTAGTGCGGAAGAAGTGGCCGAGATGGTCATGAAAGCTACACTCAAACAATTTCTACATCCCGGAGAGGTAACTAATTTTTCCTTATTATAAAAAGATAAGACTATTTGTGAGAAGTTCGCGGTCCTAGGATCATATGTAACTAAATGAGTCATTCCAGTAGTAAATGTTTTTAATTAGTCTTTGTCTGCAAATGGACATTTCTCAAGACCACTGCAGAAGTCACCTTTATCCGGCTTGACCATAAACAGAACATAACTACATGTATTATGCTGTGTATTCTTATTCTCAGGCCATCATTCATCCTGACACAGGAGAGAAACTACTCATGCCTTTTCGTATGTCCGGTATGTTTTTTACACTACATATCACTCCTGTATCATTAAGTCTTTCACAGACATCCAGGAAAACGTATATTCTTTACAAGATAAAACTTTTTCTGATGAATATATTAAAATTAATTTGACTGGAAGCCGTTGCTGCCTAAGATCGCAACTGTTTCCGTTCAAATTAATTTCAATTTTTGTCAATTCCATGTCTCTCGTGCGCTAGAACTGCATTGATGCTTTGATCATGAATTGTGATGCCATGGAGCCATTTCTAGCTCTGCCCCGCCCATTTCTACATGTAACAAACCTTCGCCCACTCTTTTACCTGTCTAGAAATCGATTTTAAATCTGAATTTCGAGAAGCAAAGTTTCACGGTAACTTCCTACATGTATATACAGGGAGGTTGTTGATTATTTTGAAACTAATTTATATAAGAGCTATTCTTGCCTATGGCAGCAACAGCTCCGAGTGGAATTAGTTTCATATACAACAAAATGTTTATTATATTGTAATTTCACAAGGCGGACAATTCAACATTCGTGACATGCGTTTACAGTTCCATGACAGCAGTGGCATTTTTATTATGACATCAGTTAACAGGTGACATCTGTTAATTATAATGGTAGATAGTTGAGTGACTGATCAGATCCGTCTATTTCTCATCCTGCTTCATCAGAATATCTTGTACTTGATCACAGTTGTTGCTGTCTCCAGAAGCAACAACCTTTAGCAACAATATTATCCATATTGAACACCTCTATTCCTTATACCCTTCTACATCAACACGGCCTTGCATTCAAAAAGGAAAACATTTCAAAATGTCTTGCTAATTCTGTAAACTATTTATGACAATCTGCTGTTTTCAGATTAATTACATCATATAATATACAAAATGAAAAAAGCGGATTTACCACATGCAGAGAGCGCTCGTGAAAGGTTTCCTTTTAACGCAACGCTGGTTCAGCAATGGACCTTTCCAGTTTTAGCTATGCCCCACTCATCCCTAGTTAAGCTACATGTACACCCACACTGCGCCCCCGTGTTGGGATCGATCTATTCCCGAATTCCCTGACTATCAATTTCCACAAAACTATACAAGTAAGCTGTTGAATATTTTGAAACTAATTTGACTGGGTGCTGGTGACGGCGCCAATCAAATTACATGTAGTTCCAAATATTCAACAACATGTTTATTAAATGGTTAGGAGATACAATCCGTACAAAGTGTCGGACTATTAAGCATTTAAGACGGACTAAATCGAGTTATTCATGATGTCAATGATTATGACATGATCCTACACGTCACGTACAGTAGTTGATTATGACATCATATGATGGATGGATAAACTGGAAAGGGCCATTGTTTAATCGCGGTCAATCAGCCACCTACACACCATGTAACACATACCCTGGTCCTATGGTAATCATATGAGAAATCAAAGGTTGTGTCTGGTTTAAATCCTACTTCTATCTGCTGAGCACCATGAGTCCAAATTTCTTATACACGAGAGAAAATAGTAAAAAAATTGCTTTCGTACCTTTATTTGTTTCTATTCCCGATAACTATTCTTTCACGGAGCGTGATCCCTTTAGATCAATTTCCAGGCAACTGTACCAGAAAGATTTTGAATATTTTGAGAATATGTTGGCCGGAAGCATGACAGCAGTGTATTCTAGGCAAACTAGTTTCAAGATATATTTATTCATCAGACTTTGTTACGCCGTAAAGAAACTGTTTTATGGAGTCTGTATCACTGTACTATGATTGAATATGAGTATTGTTATTTCACTTCAAGAGTATACTTACCTCCCTAATACTTTTGATATTGCTAAATATTGGCTTTCACTCAATAAACACTCAGATTAAAACAGTTAGGTGCCCCTACTGGGCAGGGAGTCAGAGCGTAGTCTGGCGGATGCCAGCCCCACCACCGCGCATGCGCAGACTAGCACTACCTCTTTGCTAGATTATTGGCAGAGAGATCACACATGTTTTTTTGTGCAAAAGCTTTTCCTTGCTCTTAAACTGTTTTCATAACTTGGTTGTGTTATTTTGGAGTGATAGTCACTGATTAGGATGGCAGGAAGGATCACTTCGCCAAAGGGGGACCTAGGACCTTTGAATCAGGTGACTTCTAGTAAAATTAGCGAGTTTTCTTTCCCGATGTATTGTGGTTCCGGGACTCGCGTTTACCGTGATAAGCGCCTTGGTTAGTTGGTTTATGTCAACTCGGTGCTACCTAAGGCTAATTTCTCTTTCTGTTTATGTCCACAGGTCTGTATGACGCTAGGTGGTGGCATCACAGCAGCAGAGAGTTAGTTTTCTCTCCACCATGGTTCCATTTCCTACTAACACTGTTAGGTTATCTAACCAAATGATTTATGTCCAGCGAGTTGGAGGCCTAGTATAAAGGTCTTCTCGCTTTGCCCTCTTGATCCAATTCCTTCCCCATGAGGTGGAGAGAGTTAAGAGGCGTGCAGGTGGTGGAGTACTCCGGTTCGTCACGTTGGATGGTTTGTCTATACAAGGTGTCAGGTATCTAGTTATTGATAATGTGGTGATGTTAATTATAGTAAGCAAAGGGAGATAATTAACATTTTTGCCAGAAAAGAGTTATCTATGTGTATCTGATGGTTGTGTAGTCGACGTATCCATTCAGCATACAATTCGTCCTCGCACTTGGATGTTTGTTGGGATCGATTTTTTCCTGTCACGGGATTAATGACGTCATAATCAGCCTGGCTATGTATTTATCAGCAATTCAAGTTGCAATGCTGGTTTCTGATGTATATTGATCTTTATGATCGTTTTCCTTCTCTTTGAGTCGGTTTTGAGTGTCTAAGCTTAACTAGTTTGCTCATACTCCTCGTCCTTTGCCCTGTTTCAGGGACCGGGTTGCGCGTCCTGTGGACGATTTCTGCATGATAAGTTCTTGCCTCATCTTTGCTATCAATGTAGCCCTTGTGGTCCCTCGGGTAATTGTGAGATATGTAAGCACTGGGGGGGGCGAGTTAATGTCCGAATTCTTGTGCTTGCAGGCGACGGACAAGGTGGTAGAGGAGGAGAAGAAGAAGAAGCGGAAACGAGAGGTTGTAAGTAGGAAGGGTAAGGGGAAGGCCTCGTCCGCGGTGGATATGGAGGCCTTCCGGACCGAGATGTTGGGAGAGATGAAGAGGACAATAAAGGATTTGGTTCCAGAGTTGCTTCGTGGCATGCTTCCTGGACCAAATCCTTTACTGTCCTCATCATCGGCTTCGGAGCAGGTAATCCCCGCCTCTGGATCGGTTTTCCTTAGACCGCTTCCGTTGTTCGACGATTCAGAGGTGGCCCCATTAGAGGGGGCGTTCCACGACCCTGGCAGCAGGCTTATTGCCGCGCCGATAGGGGACCGTGGACGGCTGTCGCTGGAACCCGCGGGCTGCTTATCAGTCCAGGGGTATCCGCACACCGCGGTGGCCAGTACCTCCTATGGCACCGTTCCTGTTCAGCCCGGGTTAGCTCTCTTTGCTGACCCGGGGTCTAATCTTTCTGACCAGGGTGATGAGGATTACCTGCTAGGGTCGCCGTCTGACGACGTGGACATGGATGAAGACGTTTGTGCACCCCTCGCGGGGAATACAGGCGGCTTCTTCCACGGTTTTACTCACCCTGGAGTAGAGTCCGCGGCTCAGGTGGTGGCCCAGGGCGCTGCTGATGGCCAGCGGTACCGCATACCTCGGCTTGCCGAGGGTGTTGCTGGTGCTGGCCGGGCCCGTGGTGGGGCGGTATGTGCCCCGCGCTCTGCCACGGCGCCTGCTCCTGGTCAAACCAGTGATATTGTCATGCCGGTGCTGTCAGGCCCGCATGTTTTCCCTGGCTTGCCAGGTGTATCAGCGTACCCGCCGTCAAGCTCTGCTGCTTGCGCTCAGGAGGAAGACGAAGGCCCCCGTCTTGTAGAGCGCTCGCAGTTAGCCACGGAGGAGGATTGGTCTGACGCTTGCCAGTGGTTGGTGAGCGTTAGGCCTGATCTGCCCGTGGAGCAGTCGGCTAGCCAGCGTGACCACAGGCCGTGGTTAGCTGGGAAACCGACTGCTAACGCTATGCCTTCTCTGCCGCTGAAGGAGCATGTCGTTGACATGTTCGAGGCGGCGGAGTCGTCCATTAAGTCGAGTGGACGTCTCGCGAAGGCCCCTCGCGAGGTGGCCAGGCGTTGTCGCATCGTGCCCCTGGATTACCAGCGGTACGGTGTGGTACCCAAGCCCAGCGTGGATGACCGCGCGGCTTTGGGTGAGGATGCGCGGCCAGGCTCCCGTTCTGACACGGTGGTCTTGTGCTCGAACGCGTTGCGTTCGGCGAATACCGCGTTGCGTGATGCGGAGGAGAGTGGGAGGGCTTCGATTGCCGCTCTGTCCCACGTCTCCCAGCTGTTACAGGGGGTAGTAACGGCATCCGCGTCGCGCCAGCCAAGTCCGGTCACGGTCCAGCGAGCCATCCAGGATGGTATTAACCTGGCGCTGGACTGTATGACTCGGGCGGTGACCAGGAGTGTCCGGGCAAGACGCACGTTTGCCCTGGACAATCTGTGCCCGTCTCAGGACCTGTACAATAGGCTACTGCGTACGCCTATGACGGGTCCTGGTCTTTTTGGAGGTGAGGGATGTCGACACCTCCAGGAGACGGTCACCCTGGTGAATAACCAGAGGGCGCTGCGCGAGCAGTTTGAGGTGCTGCGTCGTGCTAACGTTCGCGCCGCGCCCCCTGCGTATCGTCCCCTGCAGGCTCGAGGTGGTGCTGGCCAAGTCAGAGGCCAGCCACCGTCGCAGCGTCGGCCTCGGCCGCGTGCGATTCGGCCAGCAGCGAGGGGGGCGCAGGTTCCTCAGGCGCCGTCAGCCAGGCAGCCGCCCGCGCACCGAGGTGCGCGCGGGGCGGGGCGGGGCGCGCGAGGATCTGGGCGTGGTTATCGGTCCTGACGGGACGGTTACGCGGTAAGAACCACTCCGGTGTTTATGGCGACGGGGACAGTGCCGCTCTTGCATGCCTCGTGTCCACCTCTGTCCCTAGGTGGACCGGTGGGAGGCCGGCTAGCCGACCACATGCAAGAGTGGGAACGGTTAACTCAGGACCGTTTAGTCTTGCGATGGCTTTCCGTCGGGTATCATCCAGAGTGGATGACAGGCCCGCCGTCGCGACTGTCTCTAGTGCCAGTCTGGACTCCCATTCCGAGAGATCCAGAGCAAAGGTTGTGTATCGAGGAGGAGATAGATTCCCTCGTACAAAAGGGAGCTATTCAGCCGGCACAAAGGTGTCCGGGCTTCTATTCAACCCTGTTCTTAGTAACAAAACGCACCGGAGGGTGGAGACCGATTCTCAACCTCAAGCCATTGAACAAGTTCATCGAGACGCCCAGTTTCAAGATGGAAACGGTGCGCTCGGTGTTGGCGGGGTTGGAGAGGGGGATGTGGACGGCGTCGATAGATTTGAAGGACGCTTATTTCCACATCCCCATCCACGGGAGTTTCTGTCGCTTCCTGAGATTTGCATTCCAGGGCAGACAGTGGGAATTCAGGGTGTTGCCCTTCGGAATTTCCACGGCTCCTCGGGTTTTCACCCGTGTGGTTCTTGCGATCACAGCATACCTCCGCAGGAGAAGCATAGCAGTCCACACGTACATAGACGACTGGCTGTTAAAGGCACACGACAAGGAAGCTTTATCGGCCAATCTGGTGATTGTTTTGAAAACTCTCTCGGATTTGGGCTGGATGATAAATTTTCCGAAATCAGAGCTGACTCCATCCCAGAGGTTTGTTTACCTGGGAATGTTCTTCGATCTGGAGACGGGATATGTTTATCCTACTCAAGAGAGAGTGCAGAAACTCATCTCGTTAATTCAGTCAGTGTGCGACAGTCGTCATGTCCTGGCACGGGTTTACTTGAGAATGCTGGGGTTGATGGTTTCTTTGGAACCAGTCATTCCTCAGGCCGCCTTACGCAGGCGGCCGATCCAGTTGTTTCTCATGACACAATGGACCCAGAGTACAGGTTCGCTGGACTCGAACGTGTCAGTGTTGGCGCCTCTGATTCACCACCTGCAATGGTGGTTGCTCACAGAGAATCTCTTGGTGGGGGTTATGCTGACCCCTCCCCACCCTCAGGTGACTGTGTATACAGATGCATCGATGGAGGGCTGGGGGGGCTTGCCTGGAAGAGTCCACGATATCAGGGCTTTGGAATCTGGAACAGTCAAAGGAACATATAAATCTACTGGAGCTAAGAGCAGTAGTCCTGGGCCTGGAACATTTCTTACAGAAAGTTCAGGGCAAGATTGTTCTTATTCGTTCAGACAACTCAACAGTTGTGACTTACATAAACCGCCAGGGCGGAACGAAGTCGCCCAGTCTCTGTATGATGACATGGAGACTGCTTTGTTGGTGTCTGGATCACCAGATTACCTTGAAAGCAGTTCATATTCCGGGAAGGTTAAACCTGCTAGCAGACTCATTGAGCCGAAGGATGAGTGTTTTACCCACGGAATGGCAACTAAATCAATGTGTGGCGGATCGTCTGTTCGACCATTGGGGGAAACCCAACATCGATTTGTTCGCAACGAAGAAGAATGCGAAGATGACGACGTACGTCTCTCCGATTCCGGATCCAAGCGCTTTCGCAACAGATGCGTTAGCTATCAGCTGGGGGAGAATGTATGCATATGCATTCCCTCCAGCAATCCTGATTCCAAAAATTCTTCAGAAAATCAGACAGGAGGAATGCCAAGTGCTTCTGATCGCCCCGGATTGGCCAAGCCGATCATGGTATACGGATCTGCTGGACCTTCTGGTCTGCAATCCGGTTCCTCTGCCTCTGATGGACGATATTATCTTCCAGGGCAAGGTCCTTCACAACAATCCGTCAATGTTCAGATTGACTGCGTGGATGTTGTCAAGGAATCTAGAATTAAGGAGGGCTTTTCTGAGCAAGCAGCCATGTTTATGGCCAAAGCCAGGAGGGGGTCAACCTCCAGAGCATATAATTATAAAATCAACAGATTTGCAAAATGGTGCTCAAAAAGATGTATTGATCCAATGGATTCATCTATTCAAGTAGTAGCTGATTTCCTCTGTCACCTCTATGATGCCTATAGCCTCAAGCCTAACTCTATTGCTGGTTATAAGTCAGCATTAATGTCTGTTATTCCTTGCTTGGCTAAGAGGGGAAGTGATGAAGTAAATACATTAAATGTATTAATTAAAGGCATGGGCAATCTAAGACCAAGGAATCCACCGGTGATTCCGTCTTGGAGTTTATCGCTAGTGCTTCAAGTACTAGGTGATAAGCCTTTTGAACCACTTAGTTCCATTTCTATGAAACTATTAACACTGAAGACTGTGTTTTTAATTGCTGCGGCCTCGGCTAGGCGTAGGAGTGAAATTCATGCCTTATCAGCCGAGGATGACCGTTTTGTGGTTTCAGGGGAAGGCCTTAAGCTGCTACCTAGGATTAATTTCTTGGCTAAAAATCAGTCGTTGAAATATCCAGGTCAACCTATTATTTTGCCTGCTTTAACTAGATATGATCCTAATTCTAAAGCATGGTGTCCTGTCCGGGCGCTTTGCCGGTACAAGCAACGTACGGCGGAGTGGCGCACCGATCAGTCAGCGTTATGGTTGTCATATATTGAACCCCATGGCAGGGCTTCTAAGGACACCATTTCCAGGTGGATTGTAGAATGCATTCAGTTTTGCCATAAATCCGCCACCGGGAAGCAGGTTGACGTGGCCAAGGCTCACAGTGTCCGCGGCGTAGTGACATCCACTGCCCTATTTAATGGGGTCCCTGTGGATGATATTATGTCGGTGGCTCAGTGGCACTGTGAGTCAAGTTTTACAGACCATTATCTCCGTGACACCTCTAATCCTCTCGCCTTGTCGATTTTGAAAAAATAACTCGGTTTATATTTTTTGAGGAGGTTTTTCCTCATTGCTTATATATTTCACAATTAATTTATGGAAACACCCACTTTTTTGGGCCTGCATCAGTCTTCACCAATGGGAAGATGATGTCAGCAGCCATTTCAACAAGGTCAGTCTTGTTCATGTGTTGTCCGTTGTTGATTGTATTGTCACGTTACCCGTTATTAATATGGTGATGGTTTGTGTATTTGTGTGGTTCATTGTTGAGAGTTTACGAAAATGGAGCTTTTTCGTCTCTGTCCTGTAGTACATGGCACTTGTACGTAGAGAGCGTATAGGACATTGAGGTCAGTCGACTCTTCCTCCCAGGAAGGAGGGGGGGGGAGCGCATATGACATTCGGTCATCTCTCATACATCGGTGGTGTTATCCGATGGTTAGTCAAATCCTGACTGTTTTTCGTACAGTTTCAGAAGTTTAAGTGCCTTAAACGCAGAAAAGCGTATAGGGATGAGCTGGTCTTTTGACCTCGCCTCCCTCCCGCCAGATTCACTTTCGAATTCTGGCAATATCAAAAGTATTAGGGAGGTAAGTATACTCTTGAAGTGAAATAAACGAAATCTAGGATTTCTTTTTTCACGAGAGAGTTGATACTTACCTCCCTAGATACGGACCCGGCCTCTCCACCCCACAGAGGCTCGGTCTTCAGGCTCTTAATAGTTGCATGTGTGTCAGCCAATAATCTAGTCAGAGGAAGTGCTAGTCTGCGCATGCGCGGTGGTGGGGCTGGCATCCGCCAGACTACGCTCTGACTCCCTGCCCAGTAGGGGCACCTAACTGTTTTAATCTGAGTGTTTATTGAGTGAAAGCCAATATTTAGCAATATCAAAAGTATTAGGGAGGTAAGTATCAACTCTCTCGTGAAAAAAGAAATCCTAGATTTCGTTTATTCTTTTTCAGGTTTTGTGCCTTTTGGAACACCCATTGTAAGTATCATTGCCACAAAGATTATAAAATCTAACGTCCTGACTTAATCTTTTCATGGCGAAGCCGGTCAAAGCTGGCCTCTGTCGTGGTCTTGAGGAATTTCCATTTGCGGGACAAGATAATATGATTTTTGAAAATTTACCACTGAAATGACTGGGTTGATAACCAAGTTCCAGTGGTGAATTTTCAAAAATTCTCTTTTTTGGCCTGCAAATGGATATTCAATAACCAAAAAATTTCTCTATACAGGTAAGCCATTGAATATTTTGAAACAAATTTGACTGGGTGCTGTTGCTGCCTATGGCAGCAACAGTGCCCAGTCAAAGTAGTTTCAAAATAATCAACAATCAACAGCAAGTTTATTAAATAGTAAAGACATACAATTCGTACAACAATGCCTAGTCCATCATCAGTTCAGCATTCGTGACGCATCATTCATGATGTACTTGATTATGACATCGCCTTACAGGTCACATAGTTTATTATGATGTCATATGATTGATGGATAAGCTGGAATCCTTCATTAAGCAAACAAAGCTAATGGATAGACAATCAGTGGAATGTCAGTGTCTCTCAGGTGCAGTTGCTTGCAGATGAACACACATGTATACATTTCAACTATGAATTACCTTATACACTATCTTCAGCATTGTTTCTCATATGATCTAAATTTTGGGTCACAGGGACCCCACACCATAAAATCTGGGAGTCTCAAGCTGAAATCTGGCGGTCACAATCTGAAATTTGGTTTTCCCCAGCAATATTTCTCATCCGTGCACTATATTAGATGGCACCATGGACTCAGAACTATGAGTTATGGTGGTCTTATACTAGATTTTGTAGGTATTTTTGTGCAAAAACATATAAAACTACTTAGTATTTAACAATCGTACAATATCTTCAGGAGTCCCATGGGGCCCACTACATACCACTACTTTTGGGGGGTCCCAAGCAGCATTTTGGTGGTATACACTCTCAAAAGGACGCATATGAGAATCCCTGATCTTCAGCATTCTTGTTACTGTGTAATAAATATATGAACAATGACTCTACATTTTATCTTTAAGATTACTGAGCTAGCGTAATAAATAGTGCTTGAGTGACAGATCATCCATTGTTACAGAGTCAGGAGAAAGGAAGAATGGTGTACACTTTTCAAAGAATGTTCCTGAAACATGTCTCTATCTTAGACAGCAATGTTGGCTTTCACCAAAAGTACTTCTAATATGAACACTAGTTACCAACGGGAATGGAAAATGTGAATCAGAAAATATCCCTGCTCGAAGCTTAGGTTGATCCACTTGTAACCTGTTTGCTCTCTCATTGCAGGTTGTGGGAATGTTATTGCCAAACCCAACTCTACCAGCGACAATCTTCTGGCAATGGTTGAATCAGAGCCACAATGCATGTGTTAACTATGCAAACAGAAACGCATCAAAAGTAAGAATTGTGTCCATTTCTCAGTCTTTGTCTGTTTAATGGTCAAGAAAATTGAAATTTATCCTTTTTACTGAATGTCCATTTGCAGTCCAGGAGAAGACAAGTTTTTGGGAATTTACAGCATGAATGACTGGCTCAGTTATTGAGCCAGTACTAGTGATTCCAGTGGTAAAATAAAGAAATAGTCTTCTCATTGTCTAGGAATTGACATTTCATAAGACGACTGCAGAGGTCATTTCTATCATGCTTAACCGTAGCAGGGTTAACGCTTTGCCACTCATATCAGCCAAAAATGGCTTCTGCAGTGATATTGAAGAGATTATTTTTGATTATTTACCGCTTGAATGACTGGTTCGATAACAAAGCCAGTCATTTCAGTGGTACATTTTCAAAAATACTCTTTTGGTCTGAAAATGGACATTTTTTATGAGAATATTGAAATTTTCTTGATGAAATTTGACAATTGAAGTGTGAAGAAAAATACACTCCTCTGCTTGGAACAGCTATTCATATGATAGAATGTTGCAGAAGATAAACTATGCATGATTGCTTCTATCACGCCAGCAAAGAAAAATAGTAGTTTGTTTGCACATACATTGTAAATTACGATTCTTTTCTCCATGCTATGAAAGGTGCTATGATTTAATTTTACATTACTCATCTGTCCCTATGTACATGTATATACAGTACGCCGCAAAAATAACTTGCGAAAAACGCATTTTTTAATGCAGCAAAAGGAAAACAAAAACGTGCCCATTTTTCAACGCGTAGTAAAACAAAATGCTATATAGAGCGCGTTGTCTAGACAATTTCTGATGGGCCTAAACTCTTGTTTTGGTGCGTCAGATTTGTATTGACGCAGTTATTTTTTTCTGACGAACCTACTGAAATCTTTAAACGCACTAATAATTTTTAATATAGGAGGTGCTGCTATATATTTGACGCGTTTTAAAATGTTACCCGCTGGAAATATGACTACACGAACTATTTATCTTGCGTGTGGTCATCCTGGCATTTACAACTAGTGAAGAGATCTTGGCACACACGTAATTAGAGCTGTGCGGTTTTGGAAAAAGTGAAACCGTTGAAGGTGTTCAATATAAAACTGGTTTTAAGTGGATATCCGGTTTATTGGATGGCTAATAGTAAAAAAATTGTATCTCATTCGCAGTACCACGAAAATACTGTTTATTTTGTGGTAGACTCGAATCTGTAATCATACCTTCTTTAGTGAAAGCTGGTTAATATTTAAATAAACCATTCATGCAGAATAGTCTCCGTATCATTAAATGATATTGACATACACTCTGATATAAAAATCCCCGTGAAAAATATTCTTTCAGTTTACCAGAAATACATATACAGGCAAGTAGTCCTGCATATTTTAGTATATTTTAGAAATAACCGCACACCGCATTCTGATTGGCTAAACCCGCTCACACCCTCTGAGTGTTTATGAAAGTGAACGCAGACATGCCTAAATATGTAGAGTGGACTCGCCCCTGCTACACATCAGAATGTCAAGAGTTGAGTTTATTTATGATGCACGGGGCGCTTAATATACAGACTAATTTTGCCAGCTGGAAGCAGCATGAGTTGTTTTTATTAGCAGTCTCACTGTGAATCCAGCTATTATGCCAGACTTAACCCATTTTATCCTGAGATAAGATTAGGTCTACATCTATATAAATTAAAGTAATATTAAATCACACATAGCTGATAATTTTGGCAATTTTTTTTACTGAAACATGTTGCTGCCTAAGGTAGCAACAACTTGACATCCATAATGTTTTCAAACAACTATAGCAGATATTCCATTGTGTAATACAAATAATTGAGTTGGTACACATTAAATATGAATGAATACTCAAAGATAAGCGTTAAATATGCGCAGTCTCAGTCACGCCCGCAGTGTGTTTAAGATTGCTAGGCAAGTTGCTAGGCGACCAGTTTGGGTGCCCGCGTGCGAGACCTGTTGAATATTGTTATATACAATACACATGTTTGTATTTGCGTGTTTGGGGGTGGGTGGGTCGGGGGGTTGCTTGTGAAGGGATGAGAACGCCTAGATTGGGAGGGAAAATAACCCGTAACTTAAAAAATCCTTGAAACTCGCCTCGATTCCCGGTTTGTCAGATGGTATTGTGCGTTCATAAATTATAACATGCTACTATAAACACTAGTAGATACCGGTAAGTTCCTGAACACATTATTTCCCCTTCCTTGTATTATTTTATTGATTTTCTATACATTAAGTAATGATATATGAATGCAATTTTATGCATTGATGATATATTATTGAAAAACAAATATTTACAAAACCGGTTGTTCATAAATATGCGGGTTTGCGGTTTTCAAATTGTGTCACCGGCTTTCGAACCAGCATGCTTACAGTACCGGTGACGGTTCCAGTACCGGTATACCGCACAGCCGTACACATAATTCCTTCTTTTTATAACACAAACCTAATGCATATGCGATATTGCGTTGACGACAGTTATGCTAGTACGAAAATACGGTTTAAAACGTTAATACCCTATATCGGGGGTGGTGGGGGGTGGATGGGAAGGGTAGACGTTTTGGAATTCACACACACACACACTCACACCCGATGAAGTGTGATCTAGATATACGGTTGCCTTCGCAGTTTCTTTTTCATAAACAACCAAAGCCACCAGGATGTGCCGAATAGCGAGATTGCCAAAGAATTACGAAAATACGATTTAAAATGTTAATACCATATATTCAGACAAACGAAATTCCCGGAAAATCAGTAAACAACAAATAAATATGTCAGTTAATAGCGCACTCGTATGCCGTTTTATTCCGGGAAAGGTGCTACATGTATTAGAAGTGAATGTATGGAATTGTATATGATTGGAATTTAGAGATAATTTAATATTTAGTAATAGGTTTTGGATCATTTTTTACCTGCGGAGTAGACATAAATAGGCCGTGTCATGTTAACGTAATTAATACACGAGCGCAGTGACAGTAACAACCCAAATTATAAACTCGTCTAGAAAATTTATGCTAACCACCGAACATTTAAACGCACCTAAATAGTTTGAACTCGCTTAAATCTTCTTCAAAACGTGTCTCAATGTCTTTTTCCGATGCATCCACGTGCTAAATGAAATTCTTGGTGCGCTAAATCTTCTTTTCCTAACGCATTAAAATCTTATAACTGACGCAGCGCGGAAACTGTCCCGTCTTTTTGGCGCTATGGTCCCGTTTTTTTCACATTTTCTAGAAAAGTTATTTTTGCAGCATACTGTAGGTTAAATACATTTAGACTTGAGCTAGTTTTGGGAGCGCTGCATTAAAACATGCATCCATGTGTACAGGAAGGCAGAACTGGAGTTGTTTGCAGTTCATGCAAACTTCTTTTGTTTAAATTTTTGATTATATATACACTTCTGGCTTAAAGATTATTAGAAGATGGAGAGTTAAATATATCATGTAATCATTCACTTCTCGGCCTTGCCTATGTTCATATTAATCTCTGCCTGTTATTCCTACATACATGTATGAAAATAAGTTATGTGTTTCTACATACTGAATGTCGTAATTTCAGCCAACACCCACAAGTCGCTTTCTGATGGGATATGTCGGCGCTGTCACTAGTGCTCTTTCTATAGCGGTAAGTTCTGTGTACCATGCCATATGGTGTTTGTAAGTTGTAGGTAAAGTATCCAGTAAGCCGTGATTTATGAGACCACCTTAGCAATGGATTGATCGAATCTGTCAATCAACTATCTAGTATTATAAACAATGGACCTTTCCAGTTTATCCATCAATCGTATGACATTATAATCAACTACGTGGCATGTAGGATGACATCATAATCAATTACATCAAGAATGACATAGATACGTTTGTCATGAACGCTTATTTGATGACGGACTAAGTATTGTTGTATGAATTGTATATCTGCTATTTAATAAGCATTCTTACATGCATAGTTTTCTGGCATTTGAGATTCAAAGAATGTTTTACTGCACAGAATATGGGCAAACATGTGTCTGGTTCTCCTTGGGGACACCCTGAGAACTGTACTGATTTCTAGATTTGACAGACCAATCAAAGATCAATATTGACTAAGATGGTGGCACGGGGAGATGCCAAATTCTCTGTGATGCTTGTTATTACAAGGGGGTAACAAGTACCAGAAACTGTTAGACATTTTGATTGAAGAATTTCTGAGACGCCATTTAACCCTTACAACTCTGGTGTCAAAACTCTAAATTTTCAAATTAAATTAAAAGATGAACTGGTGTTCATTTTTCAAAAAGTTTGTTGGGAGCCATAGACAGCAACATCTTCCACCAGAATTGTAGAAAAATGTACACCAGTTTCTTTGACATTGACACAATAAAAGATAGAATAGAGTGGTAACTGTTAAGCATGCATTGTATTCTTCTACTTGAGAAAGTTTAAACAGGATCGGAATTCATTACCCTAATCCTGTATTAATTTTGGTTGAGGTTAATATAGAGTGACGGAAGTTGTATTTTATATATGTTTTAGGTTGGTCTGAGTCTCTTGATCAAAAGAGCGAATGCATTCAGCCCTGCAACTAAAATGTTGATACAACGCTTTGTGCCTTTTCCTGCCGTTGGTAAGAGTTCATAATATATTGTGTAGAACATCCGTAGTGTGCCTGTCCATTCCATGGCTGGTGATCCTATAATAAATAACATGGCAGTCATTTAATTCTACATACATATATGTTATCCAATGATCTTGCTCACAAATAGACTGGTTGGATTATTCTTGTAAGTCTTGTGATATACTAAGCTCACACTGCAAATTTCAGACAGTAGTCTCCTAGCTAAATATAGCATTCCTTACGCCATAAAGAATTTGTGGTATCTGGACTTTTGGGGTTAAGGGGTTAATGATAGTAGTTGTTTTCTCGTCTGCGAAGCAGAAAGCGAGTCATGTAATTTTTCTGATGGCGACGGCGTCAACAATGTTAAGTTTTTCCATTTAGCAAAACTTCTTAGTTTATATTCCAGAATCAATGAATCCGATTGTAACTAAGATTGGCTATGTGGCTGCCTATACTGTTAGGAAGCAGAATGATGATGCTGAGGTCACAATGTGAAAGGTTAATGGTGACCTTGATACAAAAGTCTGGGGTTTTTTTCAATGTTAAGATTTTGCTTTTAGCAAAACTTCTTGGCTTATCTTTCAGGGTTGGATAATCCTGTTTGGAAGTAAACTTGGATACATTGGTACCTATGATGTTAGGAAGCAGCATGCTGACACTGAAGTCACAACATCGAAGGTCACGGTCATTCTGACCTCTACAAAACTTTGTTATTTTTCAATGTTATGGTTTTAGGCGTAGCAAATCTTATTGTTATATTTCGGGATTGCTTAATGGTAACCCTAATTCAACACAACTTGGGTACATGGTTGCTTATGCCAAGAGGATACAGGTTGGTGACATGGTGGTCACCAGGTCAAAGGTCAAGGCCATCCTAATATTGCTATTTGACCTCTGCTTTTTCAACCGTAAGTTGTTCCATTCTGCCAATCATTTATATTTAAGGTTTGGTTAATCCTATTGGAACTAAGCTTGAATACATGGTTACGTATAATGTTAGGAAGCAGCATGATAGCATGAAGGTGACAAGGTCAAAGGTCAATGTCACTGTGACAAACAGGAGACAGGTGAGACATTTAATTCTGTGGAATTCTTGTTAATATACACTAAGGAGTAAACATTGTGTCTACAACTAATGATGCTCGTATTATCCCTTTCAATTTCAAATTTGGTCACGAAAATCTAAATATGTGCTGATTGAATGGAAAATCTTTTTTGAATATTTATCACTGGAATGACTGGCTCGTTGTCAAAAATAGATATTTTCTTGAAAGCATTTCTGGGTTAGGGGTTAAGGGACACCCTTTGATTCAGCATGGCATATTCATTATCATCCAAACAGTAAGATTCCAGAGATTCTTTTCATGAAGCTGATCCAAGAGATCGACTGTCATGCGGTCAAAATAATGTCCAGTAAGGATCACAATCATCTAACTTCTTTCAGGAACAAAAGCAGTAGTGAAATGGTACAAAAGCGTATCTCAGTCCGTGGTGGAATTCTGAATGCATGAGGGAAAATGTTTGAACATGTTTAACAAAGAGATCATTAGCGCTGTAGAAATAAAGAAAGAAAATCAGGCCGATGTTTACCGCCTTTGACTTGACTATGTAATGCACATTTTCATTTGTTTTGTCTCGACCAATCAGAATTGCTCTTACATTCAGAGTCAAGTTTCTTTTACCAAATGGCTGTTCTCTCATTTCAAAAAATCTAAATGTGCTTTCAGAAGATGTGAAGCAGGTTTGTGAGTAATGATCAACACGTATTAAATTAAACAAGCGTTTGAAGCTAAATGCATTTATTTTTCATATTGGCTTTGCTTTTGTTCCATTTTAGCACAATATTTTGTGGTTACAAGTTTACTGATCCACACTGGAATGTACATGTCTTTTCAATTTCAGGCCGGATTCAAGTTGTTGCAATCTAAAATAATATGTTGAATATTTTTTAATTAGTTTCGCCAATCAGATTATTTTTTAAATCTTCAAGTTTTTTCCTGTTTGCGTTGAAATTGAAGTACTTTAATTTTTTGCTTTTTAACCCTTTAACAAACAGCCGGCCAAAAACAGCTTCCATAGTGTTCTGGACATATGTCCATTTGCAGACCAAGAGAAGAGCATTTATGAAAATTTAACACTGGAATGACTTGCTCGATAACCAAGCCAGTCATTCCAGTAGTAAATTTTCACTATTACTTTTCTGTTGGTCTGAAAATTGACATTGAGAAAATTGAAATTTCTTGAACAAATTTGATGGTTAACGGGTTAAATGGTTAAAGTACATGTACATAGCACTTGCTATTCCCCCGTCACCACCACTCCTCGCCCCCTTCCACACAACCACAACCTTGCAGAAAAATGCATTTCCTATAATAACTACCGTAATTTCTCGACTAAAGGCCGCCCTCGAATATAGGACGCTGTCCCAAATTTGACCAAAATCCGCCCAAAAACGCTTGTATTCAAGTATAAGACGCTGTTAAATTTAGAAAAAACGTACCTTTAAAAAATCGAAAATTGGTATCAAAAATAACCATCACTCCGCGTCATGTTTAATGCATGACTAAAAATTATCATGATGTTAGAGAAATTATTAAATAGGACCGCCTAAATATCGTGTAGCTTCAATAAAGATCTATTTTTGGCATAAAATGTCTCCTTGAAAACATCGAAATTGCGTGATATAAACAGATTGTAATGGCTCTTTTGCGTTTGGAGGCGCTGTGTGATCTTATGCGCTAACGGGAGTTGGTTATCTAGCTCTTTTATGATTGGAGGCGCTGTGTAATCTTATGCGCTAACGGGAGTTGGTTATCAAACAAGTACGGGAACATTCAGTTCCTATCGGGCAATGATGATATATAGCAATTTCCGAGTTCCGAGTCCAGAATATTTATATCCGAGTACTCGCTCTAATTAGAATAAAGATCTTTTGCGATTGGAGGCGAATCACGTGATTTATACACGTATCTTTTCTCGACGCCATTTTAGGTCAAATTCTGGATTAATTTTGATGTAATAAGTTGTATGTATTAAAGAATAAGCAATATTTAGGCGCCCCAATTTAATAATTTCACTTCCGCATGGTGTTTTTCGGGTATACATTAAACATAGTCGTCAGGCGGCGCGAATTGGCTAGGGTAACATTTAGTTCAATTTCCATGGTATAATCTGTGACTTTTTAAGAAAAATTTCGACCCAAAAATGTGCGGAAGGAATGTTCTCGATTATAGTATGCACCCCCCTTTCTAGTACATGTGTTTTGACCAAAAAACTGCGTCCTTTAGTCGAATTTTAACGGTAACTTATATTAAAAGACCACCTGGCCTTATTGAGCATTGTCTCGTGCTGTCCATTGTTGTGATTTTCTCTATAATACTATTTTCTCTTATTTTCATATTAGCGACAGCCAGTACCTGCAATGTTTTACTGATGCGCAATAGTGAACTGTCAGAGGGAATTGATGTGTTCGACAAAAATAATAAAGTTGTTGGAACTTCTAAAGTTGCTGCGAAAAAGGTATAATACATGTAGCTGTGCATGTATGGTATCTTAATAGGTTATATGCATATTTAGATGCCTGTCATAGTAAGTAGAATGTGCAGTCAGTGGTAAATCATCGCACATCCCCACACTTTCAACAACCTTTCCATTCTCCCTCCTATCCCACGCCAGCTGGAGCCTAATGTAAAAAGTGTCTCACAATCCGCAATCATGTGCGTAACTAACTTACCGAATTTTGTTGAATTCAGACAACTTTGACTTTCTGGCCTCACTTTTACCCTTCTCCACACACCCTACCCTTGGATGAAGACATGTAAACGTTGTCTTGCAATCTCCAATCATATGGGTAACTCGCATAACAAATTTGATGGAATTCGACCAAATGGTTTTGGATCAGATATCCGAACGGACAGACAAAGGCGATTGCAATTTCTACTTTAAATAATACTTACATATGTACTATTATGATATGTCTATTATCGAAACACTGGCTCAAAATAACTAACAAAGATTAACTGTCCATGATCCTGCTCAGCCTGTGTCCGGGAATTACCATAAGCGCCAGGTACCGAGTCAATTCCCGGGTACAGACAGATTCGTCTATTTTGCAAAACCAAATCAACAAAACTGTGCTCCGTTAATTTTGTTTAATTTAATCGGATTTAAGTGTTCTCACGTGGATTTAACGCAGCAACAATGTAAGGAAGAGGGAAATCTTCACAGGGGCAGGTTGTACATGTATCAATCTAGAATTTATAGATTCGTGCCGTAATGACTGTTTGAAATTTCCTTAAATTTGCACATTGTTTTAATTCAGTCTGTTATAGGAGTTGTCCCATTACCCGGTTTCTTATTACCTCTATTCGAGTACTCGATTAATTTCTCTGGCGACTCCGTTCCATCCAAAATTGATGCGCCCATAAGCCAAGATGGCGGCACCCAGTAGTAGCATTTGTTATGGTTAGCATATCTGTTTACTCTCAACATTAGCTGTTGTTAGCTCTCGCATGATTACCGAGGGTGTTTGTAGTTATCAACGGTTATGTTTTTTCTTAGATTATTCAAGATTCATTGATATCTAAGTTGATTAACTTATTTAAAGCTGCTATATCACAGTATTTCATTATTGCAAATCAGTCTCTAGGCTATATACATCATCTCATTGTGTGAGGAGAAGTTCATATTTGCACAATGCCGCCAATAAATTGATTTAATTCCACCGTTACCGCGATCGTCAAATAGCGCATTTTTTACAGCCATTACTGATCTTATCCTTCTAGTTTATATTGTATTCAGTGGGCTTCTCATAAATATTCATACGGGGAAATCCCTCTTATCACGTGACATATTTTTTGTTTCGCTTTCGGTTTCAGCTGGTGTCAATCAGCTATTATTATTAGATGGATGCATCATCGGTAAATACTATTAACGAGTAAATTAAATGATAGGCTAGACTAAAATAGATGAATTAGCTGTAAACAGGCCAACTATACTAGTAACGGTGGCTTGCGTTATCAGTTTTCATAACACATTCAAAATAGTTTTCAAAATATTGCAGTTATTACGAAAATGGACAGCTCAACTCACGTTCATTCATAAGTGTGTCTTACCAGTATTGTGGTATTTTCGTTATGGGACTCATTATGAAAAAGCAATCATATCCTGATTTTTCGTGAACTCATCTCAGACTACCTTGAATTTACAAATAGGTGTGGTATGGATATGGGAGGGGGAAGAGAGGGGTGAATTTTTTTAATTTTCGACCGACTGCATGAGTGACAGATTGGATGACCGATTGACTGTATGACTTACAGATCGGATTACCGACCGACTGCATGAGTGACAGATCGGATGGCTGACTGACTGTATGAGTGACGGATTGGATGTCCGACTGCATGAGTGATAGCTGACGGGATGCATGAGTGACAGATCAGATGACTGCATGAGTGGTGGACTGACAGATAGGCGGATAGACCAAACGACTGACTGCATGAGTGACAGATCAGATGACCAACTGCATGAGTGACGGACTGACAGACGGCATGAGTGACGGCTCGGATAGCTTTGTGACTGACTGACTGACAGACAGGCCGACTGACCGACAGACCAACTGATTGAGTAACAGATCAGATGACAGACTGGATCAGTGATGGACTGACAGACGCCATGAGTGACATATCTGATGACTGCATGCGTGACGGACTGATGGACAGGCCGATCAAATGAGCGTCCAAGCTACTGACCGACTTAATGCATGAGGGACAGAGCAGATGACTGACTGACTGCATGAGTGACAGAACGGATGCCTGACTGCATGAGTGATGGACCGCATGAGTGACAGATCGGTTGAATGACGGTCTGCATGAGTGGCAGATCAGATGACTGACTGCATGAGTGATGGACTGATGGGATGCATGAGTGGCAGATCAGGTGACTGCATGAGCGACGGACTGACAGACAGGTCAACTGACCGAATGACCGACTGCATGAGTGACAGATCGGATTAGCAACTGCATGTGTGATGGACTGACAGACTGCATGAGTAACAGCTCGGATAGCTGTATGAGTGATGGACTGGCGGACAGGTCAACTGACTGACCGACTGCATGAGTGATAGATCGGGTGAGCAACTAACTACATGAGTGAAAGATCAGATGACCAACTGCATGAGTGACATCTGATGACTGCATGAATGATGGATTGATGGACAGGCCGACCAACCAACCGAATGACCGACTTACTGACTGACCAACTGCATGAGTGACAGTGCAGACTGCCGACTGACTGCATGAGTGACAGATCGGGTGACCGACTACATGAGTGACAGATCGGTTGAATGATGGACATGGCGAACGGCTGATTGACTGCATGAGTGACAGATCAAATGACTGACCAACTGCATTACTGACAGATCGTATGAGCGGCTGCATGACTGATGGACTGCATGCGTGATAGATCTGATGACTGCATAAGTAACAGATTGACGGACAGGCGGATCGGCTGACTGCATGCGTGACAGACTGACTGACCACATGAGCGACTGATCTACTGACTATATGAGTGACCAACTGCATGACTGACAAATTGGATGACGACATGAGTGACGGATCGGAAGACTGCATGAGTGATGGACTGATGGACAGGGCGATGTACAAAACCACCCACCCACCGACTGACAAACCCACTCACCGACCAACTAGAGTGGCAGATCGGATGACTGCATGAATTACAGATCGGATGACTGCATGAGTACCAGGTCAGATGACTGCATGAGTGGCAGATAGGATGACTGCATGGGTGATAGACTGACAGACTACATGAGTGACAGATTGGATGACTGCATGAGTGTGGGATCGGATGACTGCATGAGTGACAGACTGATGGATTGCATGAGTGACAGATCGGATTATTGCATGAGTGATAGACTGATGGACTATATGTGTGACATCGGATGACTGCTTGACTCATAAATAGGATGACTGCATGTATGACAGACTGAAAGATTGCATGCGTGACAGATCAGATGACTGCAAGAGCGAAAAATTGGATGAGTCCATGAGTGACGGACTACATGAGTGACAGATCGGAGGGCTACGTGAGATGCTGATAGACCAAACCACCCACCCACAGATTTAACAACAAACTGAGCAACCCACCGACGGACCACATGACTCAGTGACAGATCAGATGACTGATCGGCTGCATCAGTGACAGAGCAGATGACTGCATGAGTGATGGACTGATGAAAAGGCTGATAGACCAAACCACCCACCCAGCGACTGAGCAACCCACTGACCGAGCGACCAACCGGCCGGCCGCCCAACTGCATGAGTGACCGACAGCATGAGTGACAGATCGGATGACTGCATGAGTGACAGATCACATGACTGCATGAGTGACAGATCAGATGACTGCATGAGTGACAGATCAGATGACTGCATGAGTGACAGACTGATGGACTGCATGAGTGACAGATCGGATGACTACATGAGTGACAGATAGGATGACTGCATGAGTGACAGATAGGATGAGTGATAGACTGACAGATATGCCAACAGACCGAACGACTGACTGCATGAGTGACAGATCGGATGACCAACTGCATGAGTGACAAATTGGAGGACTGTATGAGTGGCGGACTGCATGAGTGACAGATCAGAGGACTGCATGAGTGATGGATGGACGGACAGGATGACAGATCAAACCAGTCGCCCACCGACTGATAAACCCACTGGCCGACCGACTGAGCGACCAACCAGCCTCCCGACCAACTGCATGAGTAACTGACTGCATGAGTGGCAGATCACATGACAGCATTAGTGACAGACTGATGGACTGCATGCGTGACAAATCGGATGACTGCATTGGTGACAGATCGGATGACTGCAAAGGTGACAAATTGGATGAGTCCATGAGTGACGGACTACATGAGTGACAGATGGGAGGACTGCATGAGATGGCAGACCAAACCACCCACCAACAGACTGAGCAACCGACCGATGGACCATATGACTCAGTGACAGATCGGATGACTGATGGGCTGCATGAGTGACAGATCGGATGACTGCATGAGTGATGGACTGACGAAAAGGCTGACAGACCAAACCACCCACTCAATCACAGCAACCCACTGACCGAGTGACTGAGCGACCAACTGGAGGCCCTACTAACTGTCTGAGTGACAGATCGGATAACTGCATGAGTGACAGATCACATGACTGCATTAGTAACAGATCATATGACTGCACGAGTGACAGATAAGATGGCTGCATGAGTGACAGATAGGATGACTGCATGAGTGATAGACTGCCAGATAGGTCGACAGACCAAACGACTGACTGCATGAGTGACAGATTGGATGACCAACTGCATGACTGACGGATTGACAGACTGCATAAGTGGCAACTCTTAGCTGTATGACTGACTGACGGATGGACAGGCCGCCTGACCAACTGCATGAATAACTGATCAGATAACGGACTGCACGAGTGACATATCTGATGACTGTTTGCGTGACGGATGGATGGAAAGACTGACAGGCCGACCAATAGACCAAATGAGTGACCAACTTACTGCATGAGTGGCAGACCAGATGACTGCATGAGCGACAGATCGGAGGACTGCATGAGTGACGGACATACTGAGAGACCAAACCACCCACCCATAGTGACCAACCCACTGAGCAACCGACCGACCGCATGAGTGACAGATCGGATGACTCCATGCCTGGCGGACTCCATGAGTGGCAGATCAGATGACTGCATGACTGACTGACAGACCAAACGACCCACCCACTGACTAATCAACCCACTTCTCGACGGACTAAATGACAAACCTACCGACTACCCGCTCAACCAACCTCATGGGTGACCGACTGCATGAGATATAGATCGGGTGACTGCATGAGTGACAGATCAGATGGAATGCATGAGTGACAGATTGATGGACTGCATGAGTGACAGATAGTATGACTGCGTGAGTGACAGACTAATTGATTGACTACATGCGTGACAAATATGATGACTGCATGTGTGATGGGCTGACGGAATGCATGAGTGACATATTGAATGACTGCCTGAGGGACAGATAGGATAACTTCATGACTGACAGACTGATGGGCTGCATGAGTGACAGACTGGTGTACGGCATGAGTGTCAGACTGGTGGACTTCATGACTGACAGACTGATGGACTGCATGAGTGACAAACTGATGGACTGCATGAGTGACAGACTGGTGGACTGCATGACTGACAGACTGATGGACTGCATGAATGACAGACTGATGGACTGCATGAGTGACAGACTGGTGGACTGCATGAGTAACAGATAGGATGACTGCATGCGTGACAGATTGATGGACTGCATGAGTGACAGATAGGATGACTGCATGAGTGACAGACTAAGTGATTGACTACATGAGTGACAGATAGAATGACTGCATGTGTGATGGGCTGATGGAATGCATGAGTGACATATCGAATGACTGCCTGAAGGATAGAAAGGATAACTGCATGACTGATGGACTGCATGAGTGACAGACTGGTGGACTGCATGAGTGACAGATCATATGACTGCATGAGTGACAGACTGGTGGACTGCATGGCTGACAGACTGATTGACTGCATGAGTGAAAGACTGATGGAATGCATGAGTGACAGATCATATGACTGCATGAGTGGCAGGTCGGATGACTGCATAAGTGACGGACTGACAGACCAAACCACCCACCCACCCACCAACCGAACGACTGCATGTGTGACAGATCGGATGACTACATGAGTGACAGATCGGATGACTGCATGAGTGGCAGATCGGATGACTGCATGAGTGACAGATCGGATGACCACATGAGTGACAGATCATATGACTGCATGCGTGACAGATCAGATGAGTGACAGATCAGATGACTGCCTGAGTGACAGGTCAGATGGTTACATGAGTGACAGACTCATGGACTGCATGAGTGACAGATTGGATAACTGCATGAGGAATAGAGACTGACAGTCTAGACTACAGTACAGCTCAGAATTAAGTTAACAAATAACGCGACAGCAGCAAAACACATGCGCGCAAAAAATAAAACATTTCGCGCAAAAGGCAAAACACAAATGCGCCAAATGAAAAGCTTTGCACTTCAAATGAAAAACATTTCGCGCCAAATGAAACAGGACGAGGTCGAAATGACAGTTGACTTTTTCTGTGATGTACATGAGTTAATTACGAACAGGATAAGCCTAAGCACGCCAAATCACTTCCAGACAAGATTGTTTTTCTAAAACGCGGTGGTGTTTTTTCTCTGGCTCGCCGATAATAGTCTTCTCGATATATAATGTAGACAGGGATTGAAATGAAAATAAGTGCCAAAATCGTTGACAGTCCCACTTTGTCTATCGCGCAAAAATAATCTACATGTATGTCAAAGCCCGCAAGTTGGCTTGTTCCGCTGCGCTGGATGTTTATAGAAAGTAAATGCGAAAGCAACCGGATGAGAATAAACTATGTCAAATCTCACCAGGTCGGCATGTTTCGCTACGCTGGATGTTTTTAAAAAGTAAATGCGAAAGCAACCGAATGAGAACACTGGGAAGATTCGCAGGACTAATATTTCCGGTAAAATGTCAGACAAAACTACAAAATAGATCTATCACGATCAACTGTGGACATTTCTCGAGCTTCCGTTTGTCTTCATTGTAAGGCTTTATTCACAATAATATGTTAGATATTATAAATTAGTGCTCTGAAATGCCACCGATGAATGGTCATTAGCGGTCTATAGCAATACAGGTCTGTAGATTTAATAGATGGAGCAAGCATACTTCTCGTAGTTTCGTACAAATACAATGACAATCAACAACAACGGGAATACAGTTGTGCATAAGTACATTATGTAAACCATTGCAAAATCTGGTCGCAAACATTCATTTCAACAAATAAACTTTACAATTCTGTTTTATTCCCGATACGAAACTAATTTAAGAGAACATCGTGAAAATGTGTTGTCCTTTCTTGCCGTTCGTGAACAACATTCTGAAACTGTTCTAGAATGCCACAGCGAGAACAGTTTAGCATGTTTAGCATTCACCAACGAGATTTCCACTCCTCGTCTGATGGGGAGTAGAAATATTGTTCGGGAAACACTTCCTGTGGTGGTGTCGAATGGTAGGGTTCTTGTTAAATCTGTTCACGAACAGTAAGAACTGACAACTCGAATGGGTAACACCAAGCCAAAGTCCACAGGCATTCCAATTTACTAAGCGTGTGAAACGCACATATGTTTTTCACAAATGCGCCAGGTATTTTGAAGACATGGCATGCTCTCTAGCCGTGCTCATATTTTGTTTCCAAACGCTTTCTTATACTTTATGGCACGCTAAAAAAATGTCAATAATATTTGTTGTTTTTGTCCTGGCATGGTGGTGTTTTTTTGTCTGTCGCTTTTATGTTTTCCTCGCCTACGTTTTTGTTTTGCACGTTATTGTTTTCTTCTTGGCACATTTTTGTTTTTGTTGAGTTTTTGTTCTTGGGACATTTTAACTTAATTCTGAGGTGTACTGTGCATGGGTGACAGATCAGATGACTGCATAAGTGACAGGTCAGATGACTGCATGAGTGGTGGACAGACAGGCAGGCTGACAGACCGAACCACCCACCCACCGATTGGCCAACACACTGACCGACCGACCACCTGACTGTGTGGATGACTGATTTAGCGATGAATGAAGCTGTAAGACTCGTGTATGCATATCCTACACGCAAAACGTGAATAGACGACCGAATCGGACCTATATCCTACATTTTCTATGCCCAATGTATAGAAGAGGGCTATGGAACTGGCATACTGTAGGTGTGTGCAATATCACGTAAACTCGCTGAAATCACCTGGACTTTAAAATAAGCCGCCAGCCTATTACAATTGTACCATAATAACAAAGGCACAATGTGGCGAATTGGCACAGGGGCGAACGCCAATTGATGGGATTGTTTTCCGCTTCCAGTTGCGTAAATATTGTTGAATTTTCTTATTCTAGCGCACCAATATCTTCATATGATTTAATATCAAGCTGTCACCAAGAAGTTGATACAGGAGAACACGCTAAAACACGTGAGTATGGTAAAAAAAATAACATTCACAAACTCGTCGCTGTCACGAGAGATCTGTTTACGCGTTGTGACCTTTTTGCGACTGGGGAACCCTTTCTTCTTATCGAATGGCTGTTCCACCATTTCACGAGGCACAACCTACACATTTTAAATAAAACTCATCCATGTTGCATAGTTTTTATGCACATTTCAATTTCAACATGGAAAATTATTTCATATTCCATTAGATTGCATAAAAATACGCTAACTATGCCTGGAATATTGTACGTTTGCTATTATTTTTCATTTAAGATTACTTGGTGTGACACAGTACCTTTAAATAAATACTCAAACACTTAATCCTGCTCTTAGCTTGTTTAACGTTAACTTAATTTATGAGAAAGTTAATCTTTTTAAAGTAATCTTTGATTATAATCAAGCGTTTGTGCTACATGTATGTGCTCCTCATCTTTACCATGTACAGCATTTTAATTCTAACTGCGTTCGCAGAAGCCGAAGGGTCAGGCAAAATCGTTGACTGACACTCTGCTGTTAGTGCAATCACTTCATGGAGAGGAGTTTGCCGGCGATCACTGTGTCACCTGTGCTACTTGCTAAGTGTGAGCTCCATGTGATGTTTGCGCGAGATTGTCTTCCGAGTTGGTGGCAGAGTTTGATAGGAATAGGCATGCGCCTCTTGATTGCATCACGAATGATAGGGCATCCCAGGTTGCTGTGGCAGCTCTGCAAATTATGGAGGAGAGGCTGAACTCGCGAATGGATTCTGTACTGGCTGTATGGGCAGTCCAGTTCAAAGTGATGTTCGAGTCATTCCAGTCTTCCATGGGATCTCCCTTGATGCAGCAGGGTACTGGGACACCTATCTGTGGGCTGGCCCTGCTTGCTGAGGAAGCGGCACCCGCCCCTCTGATCACCATGCCTTACAGGCCTTTGGCGGAAGAGGAAGAGTTGCTGCTGTTGGATGATATCCCAATGCCAGTCTTGCCCGTTCACGGGTCGGGCTCCCTGCCGATTCCTGGGTCTCTCCTGGGATTCATGCGGGTGTCCCAGCCTGGTGGTCATATAGATATTCCTTCAGGTATCTTTCATCTGGACTTTGTAGAATCTGTTCCACCAGTGGGGCCGTCTAGTATGGCTCCCACTGTGTTACCGGAGAAGACGGGATTGACGGCTTCCATGGGAGCCATTCGTTCTATATTGCCAGTACCACTGTGTGGGCTCCCATCAGGAGCCCACTTCACGGTGATGAATCGATGTCTAGATTCCTTGGACATTGAGACGGTCGCCAGCAGCCGAGCTGTTGACCCGCTTCGATCTGGAAGCCGGTTGCAAGGTTCTCAGCAGGGATCGTTGGATGCAGCCTCCTCATCTAAAGGTGAGAAGGAAGACAAAAATGGTAGTTCATTAATGGACGAGTCTTTATTCTGCTCAGAAGCTGAGTGGGTACTGGTCGTTGCCTGGATGTCTAACCGTCTCAGGTTGGCATCAGAACAAGGGTCTCCGCACGATCTGGCGATGGAACAGATGTCAGAGCCTGCGGCTAGCGCTGTGTCCAGTGGCTCTTCAGCCATGCCTATTCTTCCACTAGATTCTCAGACTTCATTCATGCTTGAAGTCACGGCATACAGACTGATACAGCTGGAGTTCTCATTACCCAAGGGTATCAGAAGCCGGGTCCACATTCCAGAGCTGGTCTATAAATATGCACACGTTCCTCGTTTGTCACTGAAGGAGCGTGAAGTACTAAACAGGCTGTTGGCGGGTAAAGCTAAGGGTCGTTCTCAACCACTAGTGTCCGCAGCCAACAAGGATACATGTACCTTCTAGTGTCCGCATCCAACAAGGATACCTTCAATGAGCTCTCAGTCATTGAAGATGCGTCAAAGGCAGCCATGGCTGACCTTCGCGACGGAGGGTGAGAAGGTGTCTGAAATTGCTCCCGGAGTTGTCCGGGATGCTATGCACTTGGCTCAGGATTGCCCAGCTAGGGTAATCACTCGTGCTTGGGCTGAACGAAGAAGGATGGTTCTCGATTGCGTAGGACCAGGACCAGAAATGACGGCTGCGTTGTCATTTGCACCTTTCATTGGTTCAGGCCTGTTTGGTGGCTCGGCCAGACAAGCACTTTCTAATGTAGCGTCAGTGGTTGTGGAAGAGGAGGTAGTCGGCAAGTCATGGAAGTTGATGAAAAGGACTCGGCCACAACAGTCCAACAAGCAGAACAGGCATGAGAAGCAGTGCCAGCGCCAGACATGACCCTTCCATCCTGCAGGCTGTGATACCCATCGGGCATCCGGTTCTCAGGCAACTGGTCAGTCATCAATATATAGGGCACCAAATAAGCGGCCTTATGATGATGACAGGAAGGGTAGTGATAACAGAGCTGGTGGTTCCGACCCGTCGTATGCCAAGACGTCCCGTGGAGGCCATCTGCGTTCCTGACAGGCTCCAGGCGAGAATGGTTCTGGTGGCGCCAGATGATGGTAGTCGTGAATCTTCACCGAAGCGAGTTAGCATCTTGTCATGCAACATCGATCGTGAGTTGTGTACAGATTCCTACCGTCGGAGGCAGATATCAACTGTTCTCAAACAGATGGGAACAGGTCATGCAAGACTCTTTAGTCTGTCATTGGTTAAGAAACAGATACGAACCGGATTGGCTCATCCAAGACCATAAAATTAATTGAAACTCATTATCGACCGCAAGTCCTCACAAGACCTTTAAGTGACTAATCCATGTTTTTCACTTGCAATCGAAATATCAGACTTCTTGTGAATTGTCTGATTAAAGAGTATATTTATTCTCAATATCAGAATTAAGCCTCATTCCAATTGGAAACTCATGTCAAATTCTTGATAGTGCTTTCCAAAATTTAGAAGTTGTAGTATCTCTCCACACTCTGTGGTACTGCTTCAGCCGAGACGTAGAGCTGACACGGGTCCCGGTGGTGTTGCCTCGCCTTAACAGCCCTCATATTTGTGCGGAGAAGTGGGGGTAGAACGCTGTCTAGACTATAGATGCTTTCGCATTTTATATGTCAGGTCATGGAACCAAAGTGTGCACTGTGGTTCTACTTCGAATAATACTTACCAGATGTACTATTATGATAATGTCTATTATCCAGTCTAGCTCAAAATAAACAATTAAAACTCCGCACTCTCCTGGTCCTGCCCATACTGTGTCCGGGAATACCATAGCCGCAGGTACCGAGTCAATTCCCAATCACAGTCAGATTCGTCTATTTTGCGACTTGAGAAAGTCACGTTTTGTCAAAGCTCTTAAAATTTTCAATTTTAACTGATTTAAGTGTTGTTGGAGTGTGTTACTGTTGGCATCATGGAAGAAAAAGGGAAATCATCACAGGGGCAGGTTGTATCAATCTAGAATTTATACATTCGTGCCATAATGACTGTTTGAAATTTCCTTAAATTGGCACATTGTTTTAAAATGTTAGCCATTGTTGGAGTCGCTTCTGTACCCGTTAACTTTTAGTTTAATTCGGGTACTCGGTTAATTTCTCTTGCGACTCGGTTCCTCTAAATATGGATGCGCCCTTAGCCAAGATGGCGGCGCCCATGAATTATGTCGTTCTTGGCTTGGTGTGTCTATGCACTCTGTTTATCGCCGATTTTAGCCTTCGCTTCATTGTCGAGGGTGTTTGTAGCGATCGGCGATGTAGTCTTGGTTATTTAACGTTAGTTAAAGGCTGAGTTGTGTTTTTAAAGAATTTTCACTCAAAAAAGTTTCAAATATCTCCTGCCTAAGAACTTGATTATCATTAATTTAAGAGAAAGTTAATGTGTTTAAGAAATCTTAACTATCAAGTCGATTGTGCGTATTGCTCGTCATCATTTGTCATGTGCAGCGTTTTAATTTTTCTCTGTGTTCGCAGAAACCTAAGAATCCGGATACGTTGTGCCAGAAGTGCAACCGGTTCATGAAGCGGAAGTATTTGGGACATCACTGCGTGGCGTGCGCTCAGTGTAAGGTCGGGAGCCCTTGTGATGTGTGTGTGAAGTGGTCGTCGGCAATGGTGGCAGAGTTCGACAGGGATCGGCGTGCGAGACTGGAGAGGATCGCGAAGGACAAGGCAGCGAAGTTGCAGCAGGCGTCGTTGATGGGACTGGAAGGTCGGCTGAATGACAGGATGGATTCAGCTCTGGGCGTATGGGCAGCCCAGTTCAAGGCAATGTTTGAGTCATTGCAGTCCACGGTCCCGGTGACGCAAGCTGATGCAGGACAACCATTAGGTGGTCCGGCTAGTTCTGCTGAGGGTCATGCACCTGCCCCTTCTCTGTCCTTGGCTCAAGAGCCGACGATAGAGGAGGAAGATCTGTTGCTGATGGAAGATTCCGGCATGCCGGATATTTCTATGACGGCAATGCCCGGTACGTCCCAGGGGTCGCTCTCGGGATTGGTACGGGTTTGCCAGGCAGACGGTGATGTCGACGTTCCGTCGGGCATTTTCCATCCGCTATTTGTGCAACCGGAGGGGTCAGCAGAGCCGTGTTTTGCGGTTCCTGCTGGTATCCCGGCGGCGTTAGGTGCGGCTCCTATCGGAGTGACGGCGCCAGCCGTGGGTAGGGCGGTCGTAGTCCCGGCTCCCGTGCTGGAGCCGATGGACTGCGGAGAATCCGGGTCTGGCGATTCGTTAGACACCGGTGCCGCTGGTAGTCGCGCTATGGATGCGCTCTGTCTTGGCAGAGACGTGTCTCATAGCGCTCAGCATGGATCGTCGGTGGCCCTCTCATCTAAGGGAGAGAGGGAGGATGAAAACGGGAGTTCATTGATGGACGAGTCCGTTTTCTGCACCGAAGCTGAATGGGTGCAGGTCCTTGGATGGATGACCAATCGTCTCGGGTTGGCATCTGATCTGGGATCTCAGCGCGATCCGGCGATGGAGCGGATGTCAGAGCGAGCGGCTAGCGCTCTGTCAAGTGGCTCTTCTGCCATGCCGACACTCCCTTTGGACACGCATACTTCCGACATGCTGGAGGTTGCGGCATACCGTCTGGTTCAGCCAGACTATGCATTGCCAAAGGCCCCGAAGGGGATAAGGAGTAGGGTCCGTTTTCCGGAGCTGGCCTACCATCAGTACGCCCGTGTTCCACGGCTTTCCGTTGCGGAACGAGAGGCTCTGAATAGGCCGTTGGCTGGGAAGGCTAAGGGGCGGTCGCGTCCTTTGGTTTCTCAGACCAACAAAGACCCGTTCAATGAGCTCACGCTCATTGAGGATGCGGCGAGGGCAGCCATGGCTGCGCTGTCGCACGGGTGTACCGTCCTGCAGGGTATGCTGGACTGCACGGCGGATGGTGGACAGGTGCCAGAGGCTGCTCCCGGAGTTGTTCGGGACACCATGCGCCTGTCTCAGGATTGCCTGGCCAGGGTGATCACTAGGACATTGGCAGAGCGACGGAGAATGGTTCTCGATTGTGTAGAACCAGGACCAGAGATGAGGGCTGCATTATCTTCTGCACCTTTCATAGGTCCAGGCTTGTTCGGCGGCTCGGCACGACAAGCGCTCTCCAAGGTTGCGTCAATGGTGGCGGAGCAAGAGGTGGTCGGCAAGTCGTGGAAGTCGACTAAGAGGACTCAGCCGCAGCAGTCCTACCGTCAGCATAGACAGGAGCAGCAGAGGCAGCGTCCTAGATCGCCCTTCCGTCCTTCTGGCCGTGATGCCCATAGGCCATCCGGATCACAAGGACCTGGCTGTTCATCCTCATACAAGTCCTCTAATAAGAGGCCGTATGAGGAAGACAGGAAGGGTCGCGGTTTGGGCCGCGGCGGCTACCGTAAGGATGGCCGTGGCGGCGGTTCCGGACCGTCGTACTACAAGAAGCCGCGGGGCGGCCGTGGGGCTCGTTCCTGACGGGTTTCCGGCGGAACCAGTACCGGTGGCTTTGGAGGCGAATGGAGTCGAGAATCTTCACCCAAGCGATTTAGCGTCTTATCGGCCAATCTTGACCGACAGCTGTGTGCAGATTCCTTCCGTCGGAGGCAGACTTCAGTTATTCCTAAGCCAATGGGAACAGGTCGTGCGCGACTGTTTAGTTTGTCAGTGGATAAGAAACGGCTACGATCCGGACTGGCTCATCCATCAATCGTTAGTTCCGTTAACCTCGACTCCAATATGGACTCCTGTTCCAAGGGAATCAGATCGTCTAGACGCCATTCGATCAGAAATAGAATCTCTTCGTCAGAAGAAGGCGATTCATCTAGTCAACGATCAGTCTTCACTGGGCTTCTATTCGATCATGTTCCTCGTTCCGAAGCGTACCGGAGGATGGAGACCAATTCTCAATCTCAAACCGTTGAACAAATTTATTCTTTCTCCCAAATTTCAGATGGAGACGGTAGCAGCGGTAATGACAGGGCTGAGGAAAGGCATGTGGGGAGTGTCGATAGATCTGAAGGATGCATATTTTCATATTCCAATGTCAATTCCTTTTCAGAAGTACCTTCGTTTTGCATTCCAAGACAATGTTTGGGAATTCAATGCTCTCCCGTTCGGCCTGACCACAGCTCCGAGGGTCTTCACCAAGGTGGTTCTCGCCATGACTTCTTTACTTCGCAGGAGAAACATAGCTGTTCACACGTACATAGACGACTGGCTGCTAAAGGCGGGGAATCCAGTCACTCTGCGCAGCAATCTGCAGATAGTCCTAGCCTTATTAAAGGATCTAGGGTGGATTGTGAATCTAGAGAAATCAGAACTGACTCCATCCCAGGAGTTTGTTTATCTGGGAATCTTTTTCAATCTCAGGGATGGCGTAGCTTTTCCGGCGGAGAGCAGAGTCAAAAGCCTGATTGCAGTTTTGGAGTCGGTTTCTCTAGGAGCCTATCTGACGGCGCGCCAGTTTCTCAGGATACTGGGGTTACTAGTATCTCTGCAGAAGGTGGTTCCGTATGCGGCACTCCGGCGCAGGCCGATTCAGATGTATCTAATGTCATTCTGGTCGCAGAGAACAGATCCGTTGTCTCTGAGGATACCAGTAAAAGAACCATTGATATTCCACCTTCAGTGGTGGTTATCGGAACAGAATCTCCTGCGAGGTGTTCCTCTACAACCCCCTCAACCTCAGATGTCCATCTTCACGGATGCATCGTTGACGGGTTGGGGAGCGGTATTGGACAATCAGTCAGTGTCAGGGGAATGGGATCGGACCAATGCGCAGAAACATATCAATGTGCTCGAACTATTAGCGGTGGTATTTGCACTTCGAAAGTTCGAGAGTCTAATTCAAGACAAAGTTGTCCTAATAAGGACAGACAACTCAACAGTGGTGTCTTATTTGAACCGCCAGGGCGGGACGAGATCACCAGAGTTGTGTATGATGGTTTGGAACCTTCTGCTGTGGTGCCAAGAGAGGAATATTATTCTTCGGGCAGCACACATTCCAGGAAGATTGAACATCCTAGCGGATGCTCTCAGTCGAAGGACGGTTTGTCGTCCGACGGAATGGCAGCTCAACCAATCGGTAGCGGAGGTTCTATTCAAACAATGGGGCAAGCCAAATGTCGACCTGTTTGCAATGAATCAAAACGCAAAGATGGTCACTTACGTGTCACCGATCCCGGACCCGCTAGCCTTAGCAGTAGACGCACTGGCGATAAGTTGGGAGGGAATGTACGCGTATGCGTACCCTCCAACAATTCTCATCCCGAAAGTTCTGGCAAAGATAAGAGAGGGGATGTGCCAAGTACTACTGATCGCCCCGTATTGGCCAGGCCGATCATGGTTTACGGATCTGCTGGACCTTCTGGTCTGCAATCCAATCCCTCTTCCAGACGCAAGAGATCTAATCTCTCAGAACAAGGGTCTGTACCTTCACGACAGACCAGAAATGTTCAGATTGACTGCATGGATGTTATCAAGCAGCGTGCAATTGAGGGTGGCTTTTCTGAGCAAGCAGCGAAGTTTGTTGCTTCAGCCAGAAGAGTTTCAACCACAAAGACATATAATTATAGAATCAACAAATTTGCACAGTGGTGTGAGAGAGGAGATATTGATCCCTTTTCTGCATCTGTTCAACACGTAGCAGATTTTATCTGTCATTTATACGAAGTTGACAAACTTGTACCTTCTACCCTAGCAGCATATAAGTCTGCATTAGCTTCAGTCATTCCCAGTCTCACTATTGAAGGAGTGGAGAATGACACCTTGAATGAAGTTATCAAAGGAATGAGCAATCTGCGACCTAGACAGCCAATTCCTATCCCATCATGGAATCTATATCTTGTTCTACAGGTTTTAGGGCAGGCTCCTTTTGAACCGATTAGATCTATTGATATTAAACTGTTAACTATTAAATCAGTTTTCTTGGTTGCAGCAGCGTCGGCGAGAAGGAGAAGCGAAATTCATGCGCTTTCTGCCGAACAAGACCGTTTTGTCGTCACGGGTGAAGGTTTAAGACTACTTCCACGTCTTTGTTTCCTGGCAAAGAATCAGTCACTTAAATATCCAGGACAGCTGATCAATTTGCCTAGTTTAACTAGACATGACCCAAACTCTTCTGTTTGGTGTCCTGTCAGATGTCTTAAAATGTATAAGAAACGTACTAATGAATGGAGAGGCGACCCGAAATCTCTGTGGTTATGTCTCAAAGCTCCCCATTTACGTGCCTCGAAAGATACTATTTCTCGTTGGATAGTTGACGCTATTAAGATGTCGCACAAAATCGCTACAGGAAAGCAGATTGATCGTGCGAATGCCCATCAGGTCCGAGCACTAGCAGCATCATCGGCCCTTTATAAGGGTGTCTCATTAGAGGAGGTGATGTCTGTAGCACAATGGCATGCCGAGTCGTCATTCACTGATTTCTACCTTTGCGACATCTCCAGTGCACTTAATCCGGTAGCCGTCGCCAATCTGTCGAATCTAAACTAAGCCACTTCCGACCACTACTTCGCACACATCACTAAAGTCTTCCGCCTACACTGAACAAACGCTATGCACATGACTGAGTACGACCGTGGATTGGGTGAGCTCATGTGATGATCAAGAAAAGATCAAGCACTCAAAATGGTGAGTGTTTACATTAATTAAGTGACTATAAATATGTTTACTTACAGTCGAAATACCAGACTGCTTAGGTAAATAGTCTGGTACAAGATTATTCTTATCCTATCAACCAGACATTAGACTTATTCCAATTTGAAAATCTAGTCGATATACTCATATTTTTTCAAAGTTAGAAGTTGTAGTAGCTTCTTTGCACTCTACTGGACTGCCCTAGCTGAGGCTTGGGGCTGACACGGGTCTGGTGGGTGTTGCATCCCCAGTGACAGCCCTCTGAATTTTGTGCGGACAAAAGAGGGGGGGGGGGAGCGCGGTCTAGACCATGGAAGTTTAGCACTCTATGAGTCAGATAGCAGAACCCAAGCGTATGCCAGGGTTCTAGTCTCTTCACAACCTTCTCTGTTGGATGGTAGTTGAGTGCTGGTTCGAGCCTCACCTCCTCCCACCGGCATTTCCTGGCTGTCGAAATCCGGAGTTTATCATAATAGTACATCTGGTAAGTATTATTCGAAGTAGAATCAAAAAAGCATCCGCTTTTGTTTCTACGAGAATTCTTAATACTTACCAGATGTACTATGGCCCTGCCTCAGCAGCCCCGCTGAGGTGAGGCTGGGCTGCTTTCGCAGTTTGCCAAGGCAAATATAAGACGAATCTGACTGTGATTGGGAATTGACTCGGTACCTGCGGCTATGGTATTCCCGGACACAGTATGGGCAGGACCAGGAGAGTGCGGAGTTTTAATTGTTTATTTTGAGCTAGACTAGATAATAGACATTATCATAATAGTACATCTGGTAAGTATTAAGAATTCTCGTAGAAACAAAAGCGGATGCTTTTTTGATTCTTAGTCTCTTCACAAACCTTCTCTTGGTTGGTACAGTAGATGAGACGCTGAAAGCTGTTTGAGCCTCACCTCCGCCCACCGGATTGCCTGGCTGTCAAAATCCGGAATTTATCATAATAGTACATCTGGTATAAGTATTATTCGAAGTAGAGTAAAAAAAAATCTGTTTTTGTTTCTATGAGAATTATTAATACTTACCAGATGTACTATGTATGGCCCACCTCAGTCAGCCCCACTGAGGTGAGGCCGAGACGCTTTCGCAGTTTGCTATGCAAACAGATGAATCTGTCTGTACCCGGGAAGTGACTCGGTACCTGGCACTTATGGTAATTCCCGGACACAGGCTGCAGGATCCTGGTGAGTTAATCTTCATTTAGTTATTTTGAACTAGTGTTTTGATAATAGACATTATTAGCTCACCTGGCCAGAATGGCCAAGTGTGCTTATGCAATGGCGTCTGTGTGTCGTCAGTTGTCTGTCGTCCGTCAACTTTTTCTTTAAATGACTTCTCAAGAACCGCTGGGCCGATTTCAATTATATTTGGCAGAAAGCATTCCTAGGGCATAGAGATTCAAGCTTGTTCAAACGAAGCCGATTGGCCAAAATCCAAGATGCCCGTCGGCCAAAATGGCCGATTTTTTTAAACACTTTCGTACGTTAAAAAACATGGCTGCCATCAACCAATCAAAATTTAACGTTTGTTGGTCGTATTGGCTTTTTTGTATTTGATGTATTTTGATTGCGAAAATTGCTTTATATATGCTTATCAGTGTGGCGGGTTCAAATATGCCACTTTTTCGAGACTGTCGGATAAACGGTTTGGCTGCCATCTTGGTTTGTTTTCCCGCCATAGGCTCCCATAATAAAGCAATGGGCCCATAGTAAAGCAATGGGGAATTATTTAAACTTCTTCTCAAGAACCACTTGGCCAATTTCAATTATATTTTGGAGGAAGCATTCATAGGGCATAGAGATCTAAGTTTGTTCAAACGAAGCGGATCGGTCAAAATCCAAGATGGCCGCCGGCCAAAATGGCTGATTTTTAGAAACACTAAAAAATCTTCTCAGAAACCACTAGAGGAATTGATTCAAAACTCATAACACATCATCTGTGGCAAGGGTAGACCCAAGTTTGTTCAAGGCAACCTGAATGGCCGATTTGCTTGGTGGCCGTCTTGGATGACCTAGTTTTCGCGAAAACGACTTCTCCAAAACCGCTGAAGGGATAGAGCTGAAATTGTGTAAATATGCTTAGGGACCAAGGGCCATTCAAGTTTGTTCACGGGAAGTTTGTTCGTTAAAAATCATAGCCGCCATCAACCAATCAAAATTTAGCGTTTCTTGGTCATATTGGCTTTTTTTGTATTTGATGTATTTTAATGGCGAAAATTGCTCTATATATGCTTATCAGGGTGGTGAGTTCAAATATGCCACTTTCGAGACTGTCGGATAAATGGTTTGACTACCATTTTGGTTTGTTTTCCCGCCACAGGCTCTCATAGTAAAGCAATGGGCCCATAGTAAAGCGATGGGGAATTCTTTAAATGACTTCTTCTCAAGAATCACTGGGCCGATTTCAATTATATGTGGCAGGAAACATCCATAGGGCATAGCGATCTAATTTTGTTCAAACGAAGCCGATCGGCCAAAATCCAAGCTGGCCACCGGCTAAACCAACCAATTTTTAGAAATGTCTCAAAATCTTCTCCAAAACCGTTTGAAATATGATCGAGGGCAAGAGCTGACCCAAGTTTGTTCAAGCGAACTTAATTGACCAAATGGTTCAGCGGCCATCTTGAATGACCGTGTTTTCGCAAAAATTACTTCTTCCCCAGAACTGCTGAAGTGATCAGGCTGAAATTTGTGATATATGATTAGGTACTAAGGGCTATTAAAGTTGGTTCAAGAGAAGTTGATCCATCAAAAAACCTGGCCACTGTGGGCCAATGAATATATAGCGTGTCTGGTGGCCATATTGGATTTTTTATTTGATTGATTTTGAGGCAGAAATTGGTTTTATCTATGTTTGTGCATGTTGTGATTTCAAATTTGCCATTTTCGAGACTGTCAGATAAACGGTTTAGCGGCCATCTTGGATCATTTACCTGCAAAAATCTCCCATACTAAAGCAATGGGAAATTAAAAATGTATTCTTCTCTCGCCATCTTGGATGTTGGTTGATTTTTAGAAGTGTCGTTAAAAATCTCCAAAACCGCTTGGGGGGATCAATTCAAAACCAATGAAATATTATGTAGGGAAAGAGATGCAGTAAGTTTGTTCAAGGGAACTTGATTGGCCAAATGTTTTGGCGGCCATCTTCGATAAGCTATTTTTAGCCAAAACAACTCCAGAACCACTGAGTGGATTGGACCGAAATTTGGGAGATATAATTAGGCACTGAGTGCCATTAACATTTTTTCAAGGCAAGGATCTACTTCAGGAACATGGCCGCAGTGGACCAATCAAAATGTATCGTGTTTGGCGGCCATATTGGGCTTGCAAAAATCTCCACAAACTCATTTAAAAGACTACTCCTAAACCACCTACCAACAATTTTGACAAAAATGTGTAGTGCTCCAGGTGAGCAACACAGGCCCCTTGGGCCTCTTGTCATAATAGTACATCTGGTACGTATTAATAATTCTCGTAGAAACAAAAGCGGATGCTTTTTTTATTCACTTCCTATTTTTCAAAATGTATGGAGATAAATGGGCTTTTTGATACAAATTTTTAATGAAACTTTGTGTATGCCTCAGTTATGATATGTAGATGTAGCTTTTGAAGAATTCACATTTATAGGTCCAAGGTTTTGGGTGAAAATAGACTTTTTAATGCAAAAACTCACGATTTTTGTCAAAAGCCTATCATACAGAACCGTTTCAGATATTTTAATGAAACCTTGTGTATGCCTCGAGTATGATACGCAGATGCGCCTTTTGAAGAATTTACCTTTATAGGTCCAAGATTATGGGTAAAAATGGGCTTTTTAATGTAAGAAACTGTTTTTGTCAATATTCTCGTACAAGGCATATCATATGCAATCGCTTAAAATAATTTAATGAAACATAGCAGGTAGCTTCTTTATGATGGGTAGAAGGGGATTTTGGATGATTCACCTTTATAGGTCCAATATTTTGGATGATTCACCTTTATAGGTCCAATATTTTGGATGATTCACCTTTATAGGTCCAATATTTTGGATGATTCACCTTTATAGGTCCAATATTTTGGATGATTCACCTTTATAGGGCCAATATTTTGGATGATTCACCTTTATAGGGCCAATATTTTGGTTGATTCACCTTTATAGGTCCAATATTTTGGATGATTCACCTTTATAGGTCCAATATTTTGGATGATTCACCTTTATAGGGCCAATATTTTGGATGATTCACCTTTATAGGGCCAATATTTTGGATGATTCACCTTTATAGGTCCAATGTTTTGGATGATTCACCTTTATAGGGCCAATATTTTGGATGATTCACCTTTATAGGGCCAATATTTTGGCGGATTCACCTTTATAGGGCCAATATTTTGGCGGATTCACCTTTATAGGGCCAATATTTTGGATGATTCACCTTTATAGGTCCAATATTTTGGATGATTCACCTTTATAGGTCCAATATTTTGAATGATTCACCTTTATAGGGCCAATATTTTGGCGGATTCACCTTTATAGGTCTAATATTTTGGCGGATTCACCTTTATAGGTCCAATATTTTGAATGATTCACCTTTATAGGTCCAATATTTTGAATGATTCACCTTTATAGGGCCAATATTTTGGATGATTCACCTTTATAGGTCCAATATTTTGGATGATTCACCTTTATAGGTCCAATATTTTGAATGATTCACCTTTATAGGGCCAATATTTTGGATGATTCACCTTAATAGGGCCAATATTTTGGATGATTCACCTTTATAGGGCCAATATTTTGGATGATTCACCTTTATAGGGCCAATATTTTGGATGATTCACCTTTATAGGTCCAATATTTTGGATGATTCACCTTTATAGGTCTGATATTTTGGATGATTCACCTTTATAGGGCCAATATTTTGGATGATTCACCTTTATAGTGCCAATATTTTGGATGAGTCACCTTTATTTATAGGGCCAATATTTTGGATGATTCACCTTTATTTATAGGGCCAATATTTTGGATGATTCACCTTTATTTATAGGGCCAATATTTTGGATGATTCACCTTTATTTATAGGGCCAATATTTTGGATGATTCACCTTTATTTATAGGGCCAATATTTTGGATGATTCACCTTTATTTATAGGGCCAATATTTTGGATGATTCACCTTTATAGGACCAATATTTTGGATGATTCACCTTTATATGGCCAATATTTTGGATGATTCACCTTTATAGGGCCAATATTTTGAATGATTCACCTTTATAGGTCCAATATTTTGGATGATTCACCTTTATAGGGCCAATATTTTGGATGATTCACCTTTATAGGGCCAATATTTTGGATGATTCACCTTTATAGGGCCAATATTTTGGATGATTCACCTTTATAGGGCCAATATTTTGGATGAGTCACCTTTATAGAGCCAAAATTTTGATGATTCACCTTTTAGGGCCAATATTTTGGATGATTCACCTTTATTTATAGGGCCAATATTTTGGGTGAAATGGCCTTTTTAATGCAAAACCTACAATTTCTGTCAATTTCCTTGTTTGTTTGGGTTCTTTTTAAATTTGTTTTTTATTTTTTTATTTTTAATTAATATGAAGGCTTTGAATAAAATTGCTACCTACATGTACTACATAGAAAAAAGGTATTTCCAGTGATTGCGGGGCCCTGTGAGTCAAACAACGTTTTCTAATTGCATTTAGTTTGCTGCTGAATTAAAATGCTTTTTATAACTGTTTCCCAAACCTTTACATTTCATCAAGCGTGATCCTTATTCCATAGCAGTACTAGTGGCACATATGATGTGTAATATGCTAAAATAGTAATGGGCTTGACACGTGGGACGGTCTCCATCTAGTTGATGTGACTGGACAAATTTTGTTAACAAAAGCGACTTAAAGATATTGGTTGAGCCAGGACATCAAAATGCATATTACATTCTATGTCAATTTGCAGCTTTGTTTCATTTCCAGACGAGTCATTCGTGTCGTAAATGTGGATAATATTCTTCTCTTGGACTGCAAATGGGCATTTCTCATGACCACTGCATCAGCCACTCCTGGCTGGCTTGATTATTAAAGGGGTACTGCATGCATCTTGTTTATCACCGTCTATCTTTTCACCCACAATGTCATATTCTCGTTCTCACATCTCTCTTTTCCAGGCCCTCAGTGAGACGGCTGTCACACGGATGTTTTTACCAGCACCTATTCTCATTATACCAGCTGCTGTCATGAGTATCTTAGAGAAGTATGTAATACAATGGAGTAATCCAATTTTAGCTATGCCCCCACCCATCTCTAGCTATGCCCCGCCCATCTCCAACTAAGCTCCACTCACGCTTTGCCCGTGTTGGGATCATTCAATCACCGTACTCGCTGAATCTCAATTTCCAGAAAACTATACAGGTAATCTGTTGAATATTTTGAAAATAATTTGACTGGGTGCTGTTGCTGCCTATGGCAGCAACAGCGCCCAGTCAAATTACTTTCAAAATATTAAACAGCATGTTCATTAAATAGTAAAGACATACAATTCATGCAACAGCACTTTGTCTGTCATCAAATAAGATTTCATGACGTACTTATCTACATCATTCATGATGTCATTGATTATCTATATGTTAATTATGATGTCATATGATTGATGGATAAACTGGAAAGGTCCATTTCTCAAATAAGCATGCTATTCCATTGCATAACATTCATTGCACCATTACATATCACTTTATCACTCACTAGTGTGCACTTATGCACTATGGATGCACGTCACGAGCAATATACTATTGCACCAGGGCTGTAACGTAGTGAGTGCCCTGATGCAAATGCAATTGAAAATGACTGAGGGCATGTAGATCTCAACAGTCGAATGCCCTCCTGAGCATGCCAACTTTTCGTGCTTGGGAAAAACATTAGTGCCTTGAATATTTATAAATCCATAGGTTGTTACATTTTATCTCTCATTGTGTAATACAAGTACAATTTCAGAATGATGGTCACTGAATCTTGATAAATAGCATCCTCACACAATATTTTATAATAATGCAAGTATGTGTACCAATTTATTATATGACACAGAATGCGGGCAGCCTAAGTTTTTAGCATGCCCTGATGACATCATCTCTAAATGTTAAGTTACTGCACTATTGCACCATTGTCGCCTAGCAACAATGACAACAGTACCGCTTATACAGTTATTTTAGTACTGTTAAAGTGTTATAGAATGAAACAGTGTGATCAATTTTAATAAAAAGCTCAGAAGTTTTTAAATATCAATTAACAAGTTCAGTAGAATCTCAGTAGCTGCGGATGGCTTATGAAAAGTAGGTCACACTGACATACCTTTGTTCCGCTACATACGTTAAACCTACAATGCATACCTACACCATGTTTGATTATTGTAGGACTATACTAAAAACGACAGCCTGGAATAAGCTTTTATGACTTTGACTAGCTAACTAACTAACTAACTAACTAACTAACTAACTAATTAACTAATTAACTAACTAATTAAGGGGCATCATGTTTTATTGAGCTGCATGACCAGTGGAACACCTTTCTAGCGCATCCAGTAACTGCTCTACATATGTAAACAAGCAGAAATTTGTGCAAAACTCTTATCATTTGCGTTTGGAAGAATCTTTAATTTCACATCAAGAGTATACTTACCTCCCTAATACTTTTGATATTGCTAAATATTGGCGTTCACTCAATAAAACACTCAGATTAAAAACAGTTAGGTGCCCCTACTGGGCAGGTAGACAGAGGTAGTCAGGCGGATGCCGGCCCCACCACCGCGCATGCGCCGACTACTACTTCCTCTTTGCTAGTTTATTGGCAGAGAGTTCACATGCGTTTGTGCTTGTTAAAAAGTTTTCACTCGTTTACCTGTGTAAAATAGTCTGAATATACCTGGAAAGAAAGAGAAAGATGTCAGAAAGGGCGACTTCTCCGGAGGAGGGAGCTGGATCTCTTTATCAGGTGATTTCAACTATATTCTAGCGAGTTTTTCCCCGGTGTAATGTGTTTCCGGGACTCGTGTTTACCGTGATGAGCGCCGGTTTGAGTTGGTTTTTTCAACTCGGTGCTATATAAGTCTAATCTCTCTTTGTGTTTATGTCCACAGGTATGGATTTGCATTATTAGTGGACATCTCAGCACAGGAGGGTTTGTTTCTCTCCACCACGGTTCCATTTCCTACTAATACTGTTAGGTTATCTAACCAAAAAATCTATGCTCAGTGAGTTGGAGGCTTGATATAAAGGTCTTCTCACTTTGCCCTCTTGATCCAATTCCTTCCCCTTAGGTGGAGAGAGTTAAGAGGCGTAGTCTTGGTGGAGTGCTCCAGTGCATCACGTTGGATGGTTTGTCTATACCAGGTGTCAGGTATCTGATTAATGATATGAGGTGATATGAATTATTTGAAAAAATAATGACTGTTTTATACCATTGTTATCATTGGGTATCTGATGGTGTGTAGTCTGAATATCCATGTGAGGTTGTTCTAGTTGCGAATACAATTCGTCCTTGCACTTGGATGCTTGTTGCGGACCGATTTAATTTCTGTCAAGGGATTGATGACGTCATAATCAGCCTTGCTCTTTATTAACATTTAAAGTTTTGTCCAACGCTGGTTTTTCTTGATTACTGATCTTTATGATCTTGTCCCTCTCTTTTAGTTTGGTTTTGAGTTTCTAACCTTAACGAACTTACTCATTGTCCTCGTCCTTTGTCCTGTTTCAGAAACCTGGTTGTCCGTCCTGTGGCCGGTTTCTGAAGGATCGGTTTGTTCCCCATTTGTGCTTCAGCTGCAGTCCCTGTGGACAGCTGCTTAAGTGCGACGTATGTAAGCAATGGGGGGGGGGCGAACTGATATCTGACTTTTTGTCGTTGCAGGCAAAGGAGAAGGGCGTGGAGGAGGAGAGGAACGCGAAGAGAGAGAGTGTTTCGAAGAAGGGTAAGAGGAAGGCCTCGTCCGCGGTGGACATGGAGGCCTTCCGGTCCGAAATGTTGGGAGAGATGCAGAGGACAATAAAGGATTTGGTCCCAGAGTTGCTTCGCAGCATGCTTCCTGGGCCAGCTCCTTTGTTGTCCTCAGCATCTGCTTCAGAGCAGGTTATCCCCGCCTCTGAATCTGATTTCTGTAGGTCGATTCCGTTGTTTGAGAACGATTCAGAGGTGGCCCCGTTGATGGGGGCGTTCCACGACCCTGGCAGCAGGCTTGGTGCCACGCCGAGGGGCCGTGGACATCGGTCGTTGCAGGGACCCGCGGTCTGCTCATCAGACCCTGGGTATCCGCACGCCGCGGGTGCCAATGCCTCCTATGGCACCTTCCCTGGCCAGTCCGGGTTGGCTCTCTTTGCTGACCCGGAGTCTAACCTTTCTGGCCAGGAGGAAGAGGATTTCCTACTAGGGTCGCCGTCTGGGGATGTGACCATGGACTACGACGTCTGTGCACCCCTCGCGGGGAATGCAGGCGACGTGGTCCATGGTTCTACTCACGCAGGAGTAGAATTCACGGTCCAGAAGGTGACCCTGGGCGGTGCTGAAGGCCAGCGTTACGGCATACCTCGGCTTGCCGAGAGTGTCGCTGGTGCTGGTCTGGGCCGTGGTGGGACAGTGTCTGCCCCGCGCTCTACCACGGCGCCTGCTCTTGGTCAAGCCAGTGAGCTTAGCATGCCTGGTCTTTCGGGGCCGCATGTTTTCCCTGGCTTGCCAGCGGTATCAGCATACCCGCCGTCAAGCTCTGCTGCGTGCTCTCAGGAGGAAGACGAAGGCCTCCGACGATTGGTCGGACACTTGCCAGTGGCTGGTGAGTGTTCGGCCAGACCTGCCCGTGGAGCAGTCGGCTAGCCAGCGAGATCACAGGCCGTGGTTAGCTGGTAAGCCGACTGCAAACGCTATGCCATCTCTGCCGCTGGCTGAGCATGTCGTGGACATGTTCGAGGCGGCGGAGACGTCCATTAAGGCGAATGGGCGTCTCGCGAAGGCCCCTCGCGAGGTGGCCAGGCGTTGCCGCATCGTGCCCCTGGACTACCAGCGGTACGGTGTGGTGCCCAAGCCAAGCGTCGATGACCGCGCGGCTTTGGGCGAAGATGCGCGGCCAGGCTCCCGTTCTGACACGGGTGTCCTGTGCTCGAACGCGTTGCGTTCGGCAAATGCCGCGCTGCGTGATGCGGAGGAGAGTGGGAGAGCGTCGATTGCTGCTCTGTCCCACGTCTCCCAGCTGTTACAGGGGGTGGTAACGGCATCCGCATCGCGCCAACCAAGCCCGGTCACAGTCCAGAGAGCCATCCAGGATGGTATCAACCTGGCTCTGGACTGCTTGACGCGGGCGGTGACCAGGAGTGTCCGGGCGAGGCGCACGTTTGCCTTGGACAATCTGTGCCCGTCCCAGGACCTGTACAATAGGCTACTGCGTACGCCTATGACAGGTCCTGGTCTCTTTGGAGGTGAGGGATGCAAGCACCTCCAGGAGACGGTGACTCTGGTCAACAACCAGAGGGCGCTGCGCGAGCAATTTGAAGTGCTCCGTCGTGCGAGCGTTCGCGCAGCACCCCCTGCGTATCGTCCCCTGCAGGCTCGAGGTGGAGGTGGCCAGGTCAGAGGCCAGCCACCATTGCAGCGACGGCCTAGGCCGCGTGCGATTCGGCCCGCTGCGAGGGGGGCGCAGGCTCCCCAGGCGCAGCCAGTCAGGCAGCCACCCACGCACCGAGGTGCGCGCGGTGCTGGGCATGGCGCGCGGGGATCTGGTCGCGGTAATCGGGCCTGATGGGCCGGTTACCACGGTGGGAACCACTCCGGTGTTTCTGGCCAAGAAGACAGTGCCACTCTCGCACTCCTTATGTCCACCTCTCTCCCTAGGTGGACCGGTGGGCGGCCGATTGGCCGGCCACTTGCCAGAGTGGAAGCGGTTGACTCAGGACCGTTTAGTCTTGCGATGGCTTTCTGTCGGCTATCATCCCGATTGGATGACAGGCCCGCCATCGCGACTGTCTCTCGTGCCGATCTGGACTCCGATTCCGAGAGATCCAGATCAAAGGTTGTGTATCGAGGAGATAAATTCCCTCATACAAAAAGGAGCTATTCAGCCGGCGCAGAGGTGCCCGGGCTTCTATTCAACCGTGTTCTTAGTAACAAAAAACACCGGAGGGTGGAGGCCGATTCTCAACCTCAAGCCATTGAACAAGTTCATAGAGACGCCCAGTTTCAAGATGGAGACTGTGCGCTCGGTGTTGGCGGGGTTAGAGCAGGGAATGTGGACAGCTTCAATAGATTTGAAGGATGCTTATTTCCACATTCCCATAGAGAGGAGTTTCCGTCGCTTCCTGAGATTTGCATTCCAGGGCAGACAGTGGGAATTCAGGGTATTACCCTTCGGAATTTCCACAGCTCCTCGGGTCTTCACCCGTGTGGTTCTCGCGATCACGGCATACCTCCGCAGGAGAAGCATAGCAGTCCACACGTACATAGACGACTGGCTGTTAAAAGCACACACCCAGGAAACGTTATCGGCCAATCTGGAGATTGTTTTGAAAACTCTCACGGACTTGGGCTGGATAATCAATTTCCAAAAATCAGAGCTGACTCCATCCCAGAAGTTTGTTTACCTGGGCATGTTCTTCGATCTGGAGACGGGATATGTTTATCCTACTCAGGAGAGGGTTCAGAGACTCATCTCCTTAATACAGTCGGTGTGCGACAGTCGTCATGTCCTGGCACGGGTTTACTTGAGAATGCTGGGTTTGATGGTTTCATTGGAACCAGTCATTCCGCAGGCGCCCGATCCAGTTGTTTCTCATGACACAGTGGACCCAGAGTTCAGGTTCGCTGGACTCGAACGTGTCAGTGTTGGCGCCTCTAATTCACCACCTGCAATGGTGGTTGAATATAGAGAATCTCTTGCTGGTGGTTTTGCTAACCCCTCCCCACCCTCAGGTGACTGTGTATACAGATGCATCGATGGAGGGGTGGGGAGCTTGTCTGGAAGAGTCCACAATATCAGGGCTTTGGGATCTGGATCAGTCAAAGGAACATATCAATCTACTGGAGCTAAGAGCAGTAGTCCTAGGCCTGGAACATTTCTTACAGACGGTTCAGGGCAAGATTGTTCTTATTCGTTCAGACAACTCAACAGTAGTGACTTACATAAACCGCCAGGGCGGAACGAAGTCGCCCAGTCTCTGTATGATGACTTGGAATCTGCTTTGTTGGTGCCTGGATCACAGGATTACCTTGAGAGCAGTTCATATTCCGGGAAGGCTAAATCTGCTAGCAGACTCATTGAGCCGAAGAATGAGTATTTTACCCACGGAATGGCAACTAAATCAATGTGTGGCGGATCGTCTGTTCGACCATTGGGGGAAGCCCAACATCGATTTGTTCGCAACGAGGAAGAATGCGAAGATGACGACGTACGTCTCTCCGATTCCAGACCCAAGCGCTTTCGCAACAGATGCGTTAGCTATCAGCTGGGCGGGAATGTATGCATACGCATTCCCTCCAGCAATCCTGATTCCAAAGGTGCTTCAGAAAATCAGGCAGCAGGAGTGCCAAGTGCTTCTGATCGCCCCGGATTGGCCAAGCCGATCGTGGTATACGGATCTGCTGGACCTTCTGGTCTGCAGTCCGGTTCCTCTGCCTCTGATGGACGATATTATCTTCCAGGGCAAGGCCCTTCACGACAATCCGTCAATGTTCCGATTGACTGCGTGGATGTTGTCAAGGAATCTAGAATTAAGGAGGGCTTTTCTGAGCAAGCGGCCATGTTTATGGCCAAAGCCAGGAGGGGGTCAACCTCCAGAGCATATAACTATAAAATCAACAGATTTGCAGAGTGGTGCTCAAAAAGATGTATTGCTCCAATGGATTCATCTATTCAGGTAGTAGCTGATTTCCTCTGTCACCTATATGATGCCTGTAGCCTCAAGCCTAACTCTATTGCTGGTTATAAGTCAGCTTTAATGGCTGTTATTCCTTGCTTGGCTAACAGGGGGAGTGATGAAGTAAGTACATTAAATGTATTAATTAAAGGCATGGGCAATCTAAGACCAAGGAATCCACCACTGATTCCAGTTTGGAGTTTATCTCTGGTGCTTCAGGTACTAGGAGATAAGCCTTTTGAACCACTTATTTCCATTTCTATGAAATTGTTGACTCTTAAAACTGTGTTTTTAATTGCTGCGGCCTCGGCAAGGCGTAGGAGTGAGATTCACGCCTTATCAGCCGAGGATGACCGTTTTGTGGTTACAGGGGAATGCCTTAAGCTTCTACCTAGGATTAATTTCTTGGCTAAGAATCAGTCTTTGAAATATCCAGGTCAACCTATTTTTTTGCCATCTTTAACTAGATATGATCCTAATTCTAAAGTATGGTGCCCTGTACGGGCGCTGCTCCGGTACAAACAGCGTACTTCGGAGTGGCATACCGACCAGTCAGCGTTATGGTTGTCATATATTGAACCCCATGGCAGGGCTATTCATGGCCTGTCTAAGGACACCATTTCCAGGTGGATTGTAGAATGTATTCAGTTTTGTCACAAATCCGCCACCGGGAGACAGGTTGATGTGGCCAAGGCTCACAGTGTCCGCGGTGTCGTGGCATCCACTGCCCTGTTTAGTGGGGTCCCTGTGGATGACATTATGTCCGTGGCTCAGTGGCACTGTGAGTCAAGTTTTACAGACCATTACCTCCGTGACACCTCAAATCCTCTCGCCTTGTCGATTTTGAAACAATAATCGCCTGTATGTTTTATGAGGAGCGTTTCCTCGTTGCTTATATACATCACATTTAAGTAATGGTAACACCCACTTGTCGGGACTGCATCAGGCTTCTCTACTGGGAACGTGATGACAGCTTCCAAGTTCAACAAGGTCAGTCTTGTTTATGTGTTGTTCATTGTTAAATGTATTGTCACGTTACCCGTTATTATTAATATGGTGATGGTTTGTGTGGATTGTGGTTCATAGAGAGTATACGAAAATGGAGTACTTTCGTCTCTGTCCTGTAGTACGTGGCACTAGTACGTAGAGAGCGTATAGGACATTGAGGTCATCTAGTCTTCCTCCCAGGAGGGGGGGGGGGGGGGAGCGCATATGACATTCGGTCATCTCTCATGCATCGGTTGTGTTATCCGATGGTTTGTCAAATCCTGACTGTGTTCTCACACAGTTTTCAGACGTTTTTAAGTGCCGTAAACGCGTGAAAGCGTATAGGGAAGAGCTGGTCTTTTGACCTCGCCTCCCTCCCGCCAGATTCACTTTCGAATTCTGGCAATATCAAAAGTATTAGGGAGGTAAGTATACTCTTGATGTGAAATAAACGAAATCTAGGATTTCTTTTTTCACGAGAGAGTTGATACTTACCTCCCTAGATATGGACCCGGCCTCTCCACCCCACAGAGGCTCGGTCTTCAGGCTCTTAGTAGTTGCATGTGTGTCAGCCAATAAATTAGTCAGAGGAAGTAGTAGTCGGCGCATGCGCGGTGGTGGGGCCGGCATCCGCCTGACTACCTCTGTCTACCTGCCCAGTAGGGGCACCTAACTGTTTTTAATCTGAGTGTTTTATTGAGTGAACGCCAATATTTAGCAATATCAAAAGTATTAGGGAGGTAAGTATCAACTCTCTCGTGAAAAAAGAAATCCTAGATTTCGTTTATTATGTCACTGTGACCTTCATATTTAACCCTTTGAGCCCAAATTTATCACACTTCTTCAGAACTCCACGGGCAACCTTCCAGCCATGTTTGCTCAAGAAATCTCCAGTAGTTTCAGAGTTATTAGCAAATTAGTTTTCAAAAAATAAAATTTAATTTTAATTTAGTCACTGTAGCTTTGACCTTTTGACCCCACACATCTTTATGATGCCACTGGCAATGTTTCCCCCTCTCTCTTTTTGTGAAATTGTGTTATTTCATCGTGAGGGAGAAGTGCTTGTGGATATAACACAAGTGTTTCCGGTTCCTGTGTGTAGTCCATGCCCGACACCTGTACCACCTCCCTCACGATTTCACAAAAAGAGAGTTCAAAAATGGAAAAATATCTTCTTCACCCTAGAAGATATTTTTATTCAAATTTGCAACTATGTGTCCGTCAATATAGACCACACCTTATACAGAGCCAAAGAACTGTCTCTCTAGTAAGCGCTTTGATGATGTTCACAGCATGGACAGAAATGTTACAAAGTCTGAACCACAGAATACTGTCGTATTTTTCATCCCAAAATAAATTTTTAAACAGAGAAACAAACATGAGAAAATCTAGTAATCCTACGATGTAAGGAACCATATGTGGAAAACAACAACAAAACCGTTTTTAACAAATTTTGACTAATACGGTTCTGATTGTCTGCAAATCTTGACCAATCAGAATTGAGATCTCCATTAGCAACTTCTCCTGACCAATCCGACGCCTCCAAAATAGGTGGACGGTTGTCATCTTTGGCATAAAAGGAACCAAGAAAGCCGTGTTGAATTGTTCAGAGTTTCATCTACAAAAAGTAGATAGCGTCAGGCTCAAAGCCACTAACACCGTTCACGTAGTAATTAGATTCTGCTAAACAGAAAAACCGCTTTGAATGCTGTATCCAAAATAGATCAGCCATTACCAATTCCGGTATTCAGGGTGTCATTGGAATCTGTTGGTTCATCACTTATTGACATAGTGGAAGCCATTGATGAACCAGCCAAACCGAAAACAAGATGGCCACCGACAAAACCATCTGTGTATCACCACCCAGCACCAGCCCTCCACTAGCGAGAGAAACAGATGAAGCAGCAAACCGGACACAAGATATCCTAGATATCTCACAAACGGTTGAGATTGCTGTGGTTTCAGGAGGAGAACCGGACACCAGTACAAACAGGATACAAAAATCCAGGCAGTTATTGAAATAATAGAAGCCATTGATGAACCGGCCAAACCGGAAACAAGATGGCCACAGACAAAACCATCTGTGTATCACCACCCAGCACCAGCCCTCCACCAGCGATAATCTGTGATTACAAGAGGACAGGCAGGATACAAAGATCCAGGCAGAACCATTCCCACCACCACCACCGGCAGAACCGGAAACTGGCAATCACACAAAATCATCTACCTCATCACCTACAAAAGGTGCAAAAAACAATATGTGGAGGAAACGAAAACGCACCTTTGAGTTCAGAACACAAGAGCACTTATGCTCTATAGTAAATTTTCTAAAAACACATCAGATACGACGCTCCAGTATCTTGACATTTCACAGAAAATGACTCGGAGTGACATACACTATCGTATCTTCCAAGTTCTCTCACCAGACCCAAACAACGACACGTCTACTGTGTGGAGAAAGGCCAAAGAGAACCATTGGATTCACCAAACAAAATTGCATTGTCACCCTGTGCAATCAACTAAGCGGGATATTGTCTACTATGGTCTCCCACCTACGTACTAGTAATTAAGTATGGGAAAAAATAAGTTTGACACATTTCGTCATTTATTGATTGATTAAAACAATTAGGTAGATGATCATTTAGGTAACATCTGTTGGAGCTGTTAATAAGAAGTGGCAAGCCCCTTAATCAAGGGCCAAAACTCTGGTTCATTAAAACTATTTTAAGTGTTGAGCCCTATGGTGAAAATTGATTTGTCTTGTCAATTGTTGATGGATTAAAAGCAAATTTAGCAGATATATTTCTTCAGTCAAATATCTATTTGCCCTATGAATATGAAGAATCCACAACTTGAAATAAGGGCCATAACTCTGGCTCTTTAAGACATTTTAAAATATTGAATCCTGTGGGGAAAATTATCTCATGTTTCGTGAATTGTTAATGGATTAAAACACGATTTATTAGAAATGTTCCCTTGATACATTTGAATCAATTGCCCCATTGATTAACGGTACTCTTCCTGTTTGTGAATCATTCCAATAGCCTTGTATTTCCCCATCCAAATTTTAGACTGTTATCTCACCATTGAGCTTTTGATAAATGTCATTGTTGTGACACTTGAACTATTGATCAATAGAGTCAGTGATGGCTGGCCCATTGATCAATGGTTCTTTTCCTGTTGGTGTATAATGTCAATGACACCAATATTCTTGCATTTCTTCATCCAATTGTTTTACTGGGACCCCATTTTCCCGTTGGTAAATGTCATCTGTTGTATCAATAATGTCATGGATGGGTGGCCCATTGGTCAATGGTACTTTTCCTATTCAAAGACACCAATATTTTTGTAATACCGCCTTAAATATTTGCTTGTGACCATTACCCCATTGGTAAATGGCATCTGTTTGTACACTTGAATTATTTGATAATAGTGTCAAGGATGGCTGGCCCATTGATCAATGTTACTTTTCCTATTGGTTAATAATGTCAAGGATGCCAATATTCTGGAATTGCCTTATCCAGGATTTTTACTGTGACCATTGCCCCATTTGTAAATGGCATTTGTCCCATGAGCCATTGGAGCTTTCTCTGGTGGCCAGTAATGGCAGGCATTAATTATTGTCACGTTTACAGTTCCTTACCAGCTAGTAGGGCTGTAACAATATGCAATACATATTGTGTATTGCAATATTAGCCCTGGCAATACGTGTATTGTATTGTGAACTCTGTACCGTAATATATTACGGTACATAACGTAACTATTTCTAGACCCGCTAACATGTTTGTATTTTATCCATTCATAGACATTCTGTCGATTAATTACTTACGAATGTTGTTTGGAATACAATATATAAAATATAATACAAAAAAAAACCAAATACAGCTAGCAATAAATATACGTGTAACAAAAAGCAAGTGACACAATAAATTATTGCATGAAGTCAAGAACAATTTTCAGTGTAATAACTGTATTGTATTGCATATTGTATTGCATCTCATGTATTGCAATACGTATTGTATTTCGTGAAACTGTATCGTTACAGCCCTACCTACTACGTGAGCACTATGACCCTTGGGCAATTTATTTTAAGATGTATCACTTGAGTAGTTGGCTTGATTCTCGAGCCCATCATTCCCAGTGATACATTTTCAAAACTAGTCTTCTCTTGGCCTATAAATGGGCATACATAGACTGAGCAAAATGTCAATATTTGTAACCAATCACAGTAAAAAATTATTAAAAGGTAGGTTTTGAAATGTTTTATGCATTAGAATTTGATTATTCGATTATTTAATTTTGTATACCCCGCCAAAAGATTTTGTGGGGTATTATGTAATGGCGCCGTCCGTCCAGGCAGGTGGTAGGTCGTGCGGGCTGCAGAGTGGTTTCCGGATGATAACTCCGTTACCGTTTGTCGGATCGCTTTGAAATTTCATAGGGTGGTTAGACTAGGTCTTGGGAAGACACCTATCGAAATCGATGATGATCCCAAATCCAAGAGTGGTGGCCATCTTGAAAATTGGTTTCCGGATAACTTACTGTTTATCGGATCGCTTTGAAACTTCATAGAGTGGTTGGACTAGGTCTGAGGAAGAAAGCTATCGAAATCCAAGATGGCAACCAGCCACCTGGTGGCCATCTTCAAAATTGGTTTCAGAATGATAACGCCATTGCCGTTTATAGGATCGCTTTGAAACTTCATAGGGTGGTTAGACTAGGGCTGGGGAAGAAACCTATCGAAATCGACAATGATCCGAAATCCAAGATGGCAACCAGCCACCGGCGGCCATCTTGAAAATTGGTTTCCAGATGATAACTCCGTTACCGTTTATAGGATCGCTTTGAAACTTCATAGAGTGGTTGGACTGGGTCTGAGGAAGAAACCTATGGAAATCGACAATGATCCGAAATCCAAGATTGCGGCCAGCCACCGGTGGCCATCTTGAAAATTGGTTTCTGTATGATATCTCCATTACCATTTATCGGATCAATTCCTAGGGTTGTTGGAATATGTCTGGTGAAGAAACTTATAGAAATTTACAATAATCCGAAATCCAATATTGCCGCCAGTCAGCGGCAGCCATCTTGAAAATTGGTTTCCGAACAATACCTCCTTGACCGTTTAATGGATCGCTTTGACAGATCATAAGGATGACTGGTCTGATGGGTCTGAGGAAGAAATAAATATTTTCTGATAGCTCTCATTCATTGGTTTGTCATCATGGCGGGGTATTATGCACCGTTTGCGGAGTTCTTGTTATTAATATAAATTTGAGTTAAAAAATAATCGCAATTTTTTATTAAATTACATCATTAGTATATAATATTCTCTACGCAAATATTTAGATATTTTACCATACTGGGTCACTATACAGGATTAACATATCTTGTGTGTTGTTTTTCAGGAGGAAGTTTCTGAAGATGTATCCCAGAATGCATCTACCTATAAACGCTCTCGTTTGTACACTGGCTTTCGGTGGCGCTCTCCCTGTAGCTATTGCGCTGTTTCCGCAAATATCATCTGTAAGTCGTCTTTGCATGGTTATTTTTAGACAAACTTTTCAATGTTTTCAGAAAAATATATGTTTGTGTTTCAATGTTTCTTATGGTAAATACAATGTGCAGGTGGTCCGGGTAGGTGGTGGGTCTCTTGTTTAACCTTTTAGCAGCTACGCCTGCCAAACTGGAGTTTGTAATTTGTCTTGATAAATGTCCATTTGCATGCATAGAGAAGGCTTGAAGTAGTTTTGAAATTTTATATGTGAAATGATTGGTTCGCTAACTGAGCCAATAATTACAGTGGTAAATTATTAATAATAATCTCTTGATCTGCAAATGGACATTCACTATGCAGATTTCAACTTCTTGACTTTTTCGTGATAATTAAAAGGGTAAACATATGTAGAGATTCATGTCAGTTGAAGTGATGTCAGATGAAGGGACGCCAAGTTAGTGACATCAGTTGAAGTGGCATCAGTTAAGGTGATGTCAGTGGGTTAATGACGGCAGACCTGTTTGACAGATGGTAGGATCTTGTTTGACAGATCTGAAGATGTTAATTGACACATGGTAGGATCTTGTTTGACAGATCTGAAGATGTTGATTGACAGATGGTAGGATCTTGTTTGACAGATCTTAAGATGTTGATTGACAGATGGTAGGATCTTGTTTGACAGATCTGAAGATGTTGATTGACCGATGGTAGGATCATGTACACAACCTTTCTCTAATGTGGAATGTCACTATGACTCACAAGGCTTCATGGCTAACACAGACTTCAATGTATTTTAAGAGAAAGATATTTTAATTTTACCACTTTACGAGCCATACAAAATAGAGCCATACATTTCTAGCCAAGCTCCATCCAACTTTATCCACATTTGAATAGATTTTAACACATTGACCTATGAACTTCCAGAATCCCACCATCGAGGTAGCTATGCAGGTACATGTAAGCTCTATTTATATTTTTTTTAACTAATTTAACCTCTGCTCCCTGTCAAATTAATTTCAAAGTATTTAACAGAATGTTTATTAAATTGCAAATTCACCAAAAATATAGAATTCAGACAGTTACTTTCGTACCTTTGACACTTTCATGACAGACTTCCTCAGTTAATTGTAAGGTCAGCTAATAAGTGATGTACTTTCAATATGACGTCATATACTCGAGTGACATATTAGATCCCTCCATCGGATTTATTTGCAAATCTGAGGTTTACACCAGTTTTTCATGAGCTTGTTATCCTCATGTTTTAAAAAAACGTCGGGGATATTGTAATCGCCTCTGTCCGTCTGTGCATCTGTCCGTCCATCCATCATGCTATCTCATCCCAAACCATTGGGTGGAATTAAATCAAATTGTGTATGTGGGTTACTCACATGATTCCGCTTTGCAAGACAGTATTTAGATTTGGCTCTGCTCCCAGTTGGACGTGGCAGGGGTCAAAATTTCAGAGCGGTGAACGTGAGGATTTGCGATGACGCGTCATCGACCAATTACTCTAGTTGTTATTTGTTATCCTATATATATATAAAAGTATTGTTTTCTACTTCATTTAGATTGAGCGCAAAGCATTGGAGGCGGACGTACAAGCGTCTACAGAAGATGAAATGCTTTTCTACAACAAAGGTCTCTGATGAAATCTGAATTATCTCCCCCTACCTCGTGATTTCCATGCTGCAATAACAAAGACGCATTATCAACCAATAAATTTAACCTTTTCATGGTTAAGCTAGCCAAGACCACCTTGTGCAGTGGTTTTGAGGAATGTCCATTTGCAGGCCAAGAGAAGACTATTTTTTGAAAATTTACCACGAGTGACTGGCTCGATTACTGAACCAGTCATTCCATGGTAAATATTCAAAAATAGTCTTCTCTTGGCCTGCAAATGGGCATTGAATAAGTAAATATTTTGGTTTTCTTGACCAAATTTAGCCATTAAAGTGTTAAGTAATTTTTCACTGAGTATTTACTGATAATTCTCTCGGCATATCCTCTGATGGCTTTATCCTTTGATGGAAAGATATAACCACTCGATGAGAGTGATCCATGCAAACTGTCCTGCCAAGTTTGATAATGCTCCACAGCATGTTTATACAGCAAGAACTTTCGATCAGATAATATTCAGATTATTCAGCACATTTCTTATGACGTCTCCCATGTTTTTGTGGGATTTGAGATGGAAAGCAGTAAGTCAGTCTTTCTGTTTCTTTAAGCATTTAATGCTCAGGAAATTTAGACTACATGTATTTACTTGTTCATCGTAAATTTGTATGTCAAGAGAACAGTATTTCTTAAAATTTACCACCACTGACTGGCACCATTATTGAGCCAATCATTTCAGGGATAACATTTCAAAAACGTTTTTCTCTTGGCCCACAAATTACCAGTTGTCAAGACGATTGTAGAGGCCGGTTCTGGCCACTTGAGCATTACCGTGTTAAGACACGCATAACTTTTACATTTTCCTATAGGTATTGTGATCTACCAAAGATGCCACATAATTAGTGCCTTACATAACAGCATTGGTATCTTCAAGCATTTTATATATACAACTAATGTATTCTGTATTGCTAATGTTAACCGTCCTTAGTTGATCGACAGTATGACAGATGTCTTGTGGTGGGGGAACGTGATGCACATCCCAGCCATAGATATGTCTCGGGTTTCATAGACCTATGTCAAATTTGTATGTTAAGAAATGTTAGAAGAGTGGTTAGTAAGTGCCAGATATCTTCTAGTTGTCTACTTGTTTTGTTATCTACTTGCCTTATGCTTATTTTAACATTCCTGTTTATTACATTATTTAGAGAGGGCCAAGACAACGGAGGGATGTGATCTGTCACTCAAGTATATAACGTCATGCTCAATTACGTCACATGTAGACTGACATCACAATACAGGGATGTAGCTAGCTCTGTCATGAACATTGAAATTTCTAAGTGTACAAAGTTTATGTCTACTATTTAATAAACATGTTGTTAAATATTTTGAAACTAATTGCACTGAGGGTTGGGAGGGGTGTGTGGCGTGTTGGTTGGGGTGGGGTTGTAGAGGTGGGGACGGAGCTGCAACAGCACCCTGTCAAATTAGTTTCAGAATACTAACAGCTTGCATGTATAGTTAAATTGAAGTTGCTATTCTGGGAGTTTAGGACTCAATTGATAACTTCCAACACAAAAGGAGCGGAGGTTATCTAGAAATGTGCGGAGCATAGCTAGAGGTGGATCCCTCTATTGCTGCATGGCCTGTAGCCAAGGGCGCATGGGCTGTAGCCAAGGGCGATGATTCCATACAGAAAGTACCAATATATGGTCAAAGCTGATTATTTTGAGTCGTTAAGGCTGGTATGACTAAGCATTAAACACATTATTAGCCCATCGTGAGCTTATGCCATAGCGACTTGTCTGTCCATCAACTTTTACTTTAAAATGCTACTCCTCAACCAATAGGCACATTTTAACCAAATTTGGGTCAAATTACTCTATCCTGCTCAGCTCCAGAACCTACTTTTAGAAGTTTTAATTCAGCAAATTTGTGGGTGAAAATCTTAAATTTTCCTTAAAACATACCAAAACTTGTCAAATCGCTTCTTGACACAGCTTGACTGATTTAACCAGATTTAGCTAGAATGATCATATGGTGGTGTGCTCCCATTCAGAATTTTGATTTGATTTTTTAATGAAAATCTTTGATTCTATGAAAGATTTACCAGAAATTGTCAAATCACATTTTACCAACTTAACCGATTTCAACCAAATTTGTCTAAAAGAATCCTATGGTGAGAGGGTCTAGAACATCCATTCAACCTCGTGTCATCAAATTTTTGTGTGAAAATCCTTTATTAAAGATTTACCAGAAATTGTCAAATTGTTTCTCCTTACAATATTGACCGATTTTGACCAAAATTTGGCTAGATGTCTCCAGAGAAGACTCAGAATTTTTAGTGGTAACTATTTTGGTGAAAATCTTACCAATTTTTTAAGAATTTATTGGAACTTGTCAAAATGCATCTCCTCCTTAACCGCTTGACAAATTTTGCTAGAAGGTGGTAGTCTTCAAACTTCTATTAAGAATTTTGATTAGTTAATTATTTGGGTGAAAATCTAGGATTTTATGCACAATTTGGCTAGAAATTGTCAAAAGTCTATCTCTTTGACTGAATTTGGCTAGTACATGTGGGACCCTATGGTGGTACTCATCAGAACTTCTATGCAGAATTTTGATTGGTCCATTCTTTGGGTGAAAATCTTAGATCTTATGAAAAATTTACCAGAAATTGTCCAAAAGCCATCTCCTTCTTAAGCACTTGATGGATTTCAACCAAATTTGGCTGGAATGATTTTCTGGTACTAGGCTCCAGAACAACTATTCAGAAGATTTGTAAATCTTTCATATGAAAATCTTAATATTATGTAAAATTTACCAGAAATTATCAAGATGCATCTCCGTATCTGCTTGATGGGTTTCAACCTAATTTTGGTGGAAGGGACATCCTCTGGTTGTATGTTCCAGAATTTCTATTCAAAATTTTGACGGTGAAAAACCTTAGATTTATTGAAAATATTCTGGACATTCTTTAAAACGCTACGCATCAGTAATCAAAGGCCTGCTTGTAACAAAATATCGCCAGAAATACCTCATGGTGAATATCTTCTGAAACTACCATTCAGAATTCTGATTAATCACTTTTCACTTCAAGAGTATACTTACCTCCCTAATACTTTTGATATTGCTAAATATTGGCTTTCACTCAATAAACACTCAGATTTAAAACAGTTAGGTGCCCCTACTGGGCAGGGAGTCAGAGCGTAGTCTGGCGGATGCCAGCCCCACCACCGCGCATGCGCAGACTAGCACTTCCTCTTTGCTAGATTATTGGCAGAGAGTTCACACATGTCTTTTTGTGCTGAAGCTTTTTCTTAATCTTAAACTGTCTAAGTGGTGGAGAGAGTTAAGAGGCGTGCAGATGGTGGAGTTCTCCGGTTCGTCACGTTGGATGGTTTGTCTATACAAAGTGTCAGGTATCTAGTTATTGATAATGTGGTGATGTTAATTATTGTAAACAAACAAAGGGAGATAATTAACATTTTTGCCAGAAAAGAGTTATCTATATGTATCTGATGGTTGTGTAGTCGACTTATCCATTCAGCATACAATTCGTCCTTGCACTTGGATGTTTTGTTGGGATCGAATTTTTCCTGTCACGGGATTAATGACGTCATAATCAGCCTGGCTATGTGTTTATCAGCAATTCAAGCGCTATGCTGGTTTCTGATGTATATTGATCTTTATGATCGTTTTCCTTCTCTTTGAGTTGGATTGAGTGTCTAAGCTTAACTAGTTGCTCATACTCCTTGTCCTTTGCCCTGTTTCAGGGACCGGGTTGCGCGTCCTGTGGTCGTTCTCTTAATGAAAAGTTCTGGCCGCATCTGTGCTATCAATGTAGCCCTTGTGGTCCATGGGTTAATTGTGACATATGTAAGCACTGGGGGGGCGAGTTAATGTCCGAATTCTTGTGCTGCTTACAGGCGACGGACAAGGTGGTAGAGGAGGAGAAGAAGAAGAAGCGGAAACGAGAGGTTGTAAGTAGGAAGGGTAAGGGGAAGGTCTCGTCCGCGGTGGATATGGAGGCCTTCCGGACCGAGATGTTGGGAGAGATGAAGAGGACAATAAAGGATTTGGTTCCAGGGTTGCTTCGTGGCATGCTTCCTGGACCAAATCCTTTACTGTCCTCATCATCGGCTTCGGAGCAGGTAATCCCCGCCTCTGGATCGATTTTCCTTAGTCCGCTTCCGTTGTTCGACGATTCAGAGGTGGCCCCATTAGAGGGGGCGTTCCACGGCCCTGGCAGCAGGCTTATTGCCGCGCCGATAGGGGACCGTGGACGGTTGTCGCTGGAACCCGCGGGCTGCTTATCAATCCAGGGGTATCCGCACGCCGCGGTGGCCAGTACCTCCTATGGCACCGTTCCTGGTCAGCCCGGGTTAGCTCTCTTTGCTGACCCGGGGTCTAATCTTTCTGACCAGGGTAATGAGGATTACCTGCTAGGGTCGCCGTCTGACGACGTGGACATGGATGAAGACGTTTGTGCACCCCTCGCGGGGAATACAGGCGCCTTATTCCACGGTTTTACTCACCCTGGAGTAAAGTCCGCGGCTCAGGTGGTGGCCCAGGGCGCTGCTGATGGCCAGCGGTACCGCATACCTCGGCTTGCCGAAGGTGTTGCTGGTGCTGGCCGGGCCCGTGGTGAGACTATATATACCCCGCGCTCTGCCACGGTGCCTGCTCCTGGTCAAACCAGTGATATTCTCATGCCGGTGCTGTCAGGCCCGCGTGTTTTCCCTGGCTTGCCAGGTGTATCAGCATACCCGCCGTCAAGCTCTACTGCTTGCGCTCAGGAGGAAGACGAAGGACCCCGTCTTGTAGAGCGCTCGCAGTTAGCCACGGAGGAGGATTGGTATGACGCTTGCCAGTGGTTGGTGAGCGTTAGGCCTGATCTGCCCGTGGAGCAGTCGGCTAGCCAGCGTGTTCACACGCCATGGTTAGCTGGGAAACCGACTGCTAACGCTATGCCTTCTCTGCCGCTGGCGGAGCATGTCGTTGACATGTTCAAGGCGGCGGAGTCGTCCATTAAGTCGAGTGGACGTCTCGCGAAGGCCCCTCGCGAGGTGGCCAGGCGTTGTCGCATCGTGCCCCTGGATTACCAGCGGTACGGTGTGGTACCCAAGCCCAGCGTGGATGACCGCGCGGCTTTGGGTGAGGATGCGCGGCCAGGCTCCCGTTCTGACACGGGTGTCTTGTGCGCGAACGCGTTCCGTTCGGCGAATACCGCGTTGCGTGATGCGGAGGAGAGTGGGAGGGCTTCGATTGCCGCTCTGTCCCACGTCTCCCAGCTGTTACAGGGGGTAGTAACGGCATCCGCATCGCGCCAGTCAAGTCCGGTCACTGTCCAGCGAACCATCCAGGATGGTATTAACCTGGCGCTGGACTGTATGACTCGGGCGGTGACCAGGAGTGTCAGGGCAAGACGCACGTTTGCCCTGGACAATCTGCCCGTCTCAGGACCTGTACAATAGGCTACTGCGTACGCCTATGACGGGCCCTGGTCTTTTTGGAGGTGAGGGATGTCGCCACCTCCAGGAGACGGTCACCCTGGTGAATAACCAGAGGGCGCTGCGCGAGCAGTTTGATGTGCTGCGTCGTGCTAACGCTCGCGCCGCGGCCCCGGCGTATCGTCCCCTGCAGGCTCGAGGTGGTGCTGGCCAGGTCAGTGGCCAGCCACCGTCGCAGCGTCGGCCTCGGCCGCGTGCGATTCGGCCAGCAGCGAGGGGGGCGCAGGTTCCTCAGGCGGCGTCAGCCAGGCAGCCGCCCGCGCACCGAGGTGCGCGCGGGGCGGGGCGGGGCGCGCGAGGATCTGGGCGTGGTTATCGGACCTGACAGGACGCTTACCGCGGTAAGAACCACTCCGGTGTGTATGGCGACGGAGACAGTGCCGCTCTTGCATGCCTCGTGTCCACCGCGGTCCCTAGGTGGGCCGGTGGGAGGCCGGCTAGCCGGCCACATGCAAGAGTGGGAACGGTTAACTCAGGACCGTTTAGTCTTGCGATGGCTTTCCGTCGGGTATCATCCAGAGTGGGTGACAGGCCCGCCGTCGCGACTGTCTCTGGTGCCAGTCTGGACTCCCATTCCGAGAGATCCAGAGCAAAGGTTGTGTATCGAGGAGGAGATAAATTCCCTCATACAAAAGGGAGCTATTCAGCCGGCACAAAGGTGTCCGGGCTTCTATTCAACCCTGTTCTTAGTAACAAAACGCACCGGAGGGTGGAGACCGATTCTCAACCTCAAGCCATTGAACAAGTTCATCGAGACGCCCAGTTTCAAGATGGAAACGGTGCGCTCGGTGTTGGCGGGGTTGGAGAGGGGGATGTGGACGGCGTCGATAGATTTGAAGGACGCTTATTTCCACATCCCCATCCACGGGAGTTTCTGTCGCTTCCTGAGATTTGCATTCCAGGGCAGACAGTGGGAATTCAGGGTGTTGCCCTTCGGAATTTCCACGGCTCCTCGGGTTTTCACCCGTGTGGTTCTTGCGATCACAGCATACCTCCGCAGGAGAAGCATAGCAGTCCACACGTACATAGACGACTGGCTGTTGAAAGCGCACACCCGGGAAAGTTTGTCCGCCAATCTGGAGATTGTTTTGAAAATTCTCACAGACTTGGGCTGGATGATCAATTTCCCAAAATCAGAGCTGACTCCATCCCAGAAGTTTGTTTACCTGGGGATGTTCTTCGATCTAGAGACAGGATATGTTTATCCTACTCAGGAGAGAGTTCAAAAACTCATCTCATTGATTCAGTCAGTGTGCGACAGTCGTCATGTCCTGGCACGGGTTTACTTGAGAATGCTGGGGTTGATGGTTTCGTTGGAACCAGTCATTCCTCAGGCCGCCTTACGCAGGCGGCCGATCCAGTTGTTTCTCATGACACAATGGACCCAGAGTACAGGTTCGCTGGACTCGAATGTGTCAGTGTTGGCGCCTCTGATTCACCACCTGCAATGGTGGTTGAATACAGAGAATCTCTTGCCGGGGGTTTTGCTAACCCCTCCCCACCCTCAGGTGACTGTGTATACAGATGCATCGATGGAGGGCTGGGGAGCTTGCCTGGAAGAATCCACGATATCAGGGCTTTGGAATCTGGAACAGTCAAAGGAACATATAAATCTACTGGAGCTAAGAGCAGTAGTCCTGGGCCTGGAACATTTCTTACAGAAAGTTCAGGGCAAGATTGTTCTTATTCGTTCAGACAACTCAACAGTTGTGACTTACATAAACCGCCAGGGCGGAACGAAGTCGCCCAGTCTCTGTATGATGACATGGAAACTGCTTTGTTGGTGTCTGGATCACCAGATTACCTTGAAAGCAGTTCATATTCCGGGAAGGTTAAACCTGCTAGCAGACTCATTGAGCCGAAGGATGAGTGTTTTACCCACGGAATGGCAACTAAATCAATGTGTGGCGGATCGTCTGTTCGACCATTGGGGGAAACCCAACATCGATTTGTTCGCAACGAAGAAGAATGCGAAGATGACGACGTACGTCTCTCCGATTCCGGATCCAAGCGCTTTCGCAACAGATGCGTTAGCTATCAGCTGGGGGAGAATGTATGCATACGCATTCCCTCCAGCAATCCTGATTCCAAAAATTCTTCAGAAAATCAGACAAGAGGAATGCCAAGTGCTTCTGATCGCCCCGGATTGGCCAAGCCGATCATGGTATACGGATCTGCTGGACCTTCTGGTCTGCAATCCGGTTCCTCTGCCTCTGATGGACGATATTATCTTCCAGGGCAAGGCCCTTCACAACAATCCGTCAATGTTCAGATTGACTGCGTGGATGTTGTCAAGGAATCTAGAATTAAGGAGGGCTTTTCTGAGCAAGCAGCCATGTTTATGGCCAAAGCCAGGAGGGGGTCAACCTCCAGAGCATATAATTATAAAATCAACAGATTTGCAGAATGGTGCTCAAAAAGATGTATTGATCCAATGGATTCATCTATTCAAGTAGTAGCTGATTTCCTCTGTCACCTCTATGATGCCTATAGCCTCAAGCCTAACTCTATTGCTGGTTATAAGTCAGCATTAATGTCTGTTATTCCTTGCTTGGCTAAGAGGGGAAGTGATGAAGTAAATACATTGAATGTATTAATTAAAGGCATGGGCAATCTAAGACCAAGGAATCCACCTGTGATTCCGTCTTGGAGTTTATCGCTAGTGCTTCAAGTACTAGGTGATAAGCCTTTTGAACCACTTAGTTCCATTTCTATGAAACTATTAACACTGAAGACTGTGTTTTTAATTGCTGCGGCCTCGGCTAGGCGTAGGAGTGAAATTCATGCCTTATCAGCCGAGGATGACCGTTTTGTGGTTTCAGGGGAAGGCCTTAAGCTGCTACCTAGGATTAATTTCTTGGCTAAAAATCAGTCGTTGAAATATCCAGGTCAACCTATTTTTTTGCCTGCTTTAACTAGATATGATCCTAATTCTAAAGCATGGTGTCCCGTCCGGGCGCTGCGCCGGTACAAACAACGTACGGCGGCATGGCGCACCGACCAGTCAGCGTTATGGTTGTCATATATTGAACCCCATGGGAGGGCTTCTAAGGACACCATTTCCAGGTGGATTGTGGAATGCATTCAGTTTTGCCATAAATCCGCCACCGGGAAGCAGGTTGACGTGGCCAAGGCTCACAGTGTCCGCGGCGTAGTGACATCCACGGCCCTATTTAATGGGGTCCCTGTGGATGATATTATGTCGGTGGCTCAGTGGCACTGTGAGTCAAGTTTTACAGACCATTATCTCCGTGACACCTCTAATCCTCTCGCCTTGTCGGTTTTGAAAAAATAAATCGGTTTATATTTTTTGAGGAGGTTTTTCCTCATTACTTATATATTTCACAATTAATTTATGGAAACACCCACTTTTTGGGCCTGCATCAGTCTTTACCGATGGGAAGATGATGTCAGCAGCCATTTTCAACAAGGTCAGTCTTGTTCATGTGTTGTCCGTTGTTGATTGTATTGTCACGATTACCCGTTATTAATATGGTGATGGTTTGTGTATTTGTGTGGTTCATTGTTGAGAGTTACGAAAATGGAGTTTTTTCGTCTCTGTCCTGTAGTACATGGCACTTGTACGTAGAGAGCGTATAGGACATTGAGGTCAGTCGACTCTTCCTCCCAGGAAGGAGGGGGGGGGAGCGCATATGACATTCGGTCATCTCTCATACATCGGTGGTGTTATCCGATGGTTAGTCAAATCCTGACTGTTTTTTCTTACAGTTTCAGAAGTTTAAGTGCCTTAAACGCAGAAAAGCGTATAGGGATGAGCTGGTCTTTTGACCTCGCCTCCCTCCCGCCAGATTCACTTTCGAATTCTGGCAATATCAAAAGTATTAGGGAGGTAAGTATACTCTTGAAGTGAAATAAACGAAATCTAGGATTTCTTTTTTCACGAGAGAGTTGATACTTACCTCCCTAGATACGGACCCGGCCTCTCCACCCCACAGAGGCTCGGTCTTCAGGCTCTTAATAGTTGCATGTGTGTCAGCCAATAATCTAGTCAGAGGAAGTACTAGTCTGCGCATGCGCGGTGGTGGGGCTGGCATCCGCCAGACTACGCTCTGACTCCCTGCCCAGTAGGGGCACCTAACTGTTTTAAATCTGAGTGTTTATTGAGTGAAAGCCAATATTTAGCAATATCAAAAGTATTAGGGAGGTAAGTATCAACTCTCTCGTGAAAAAAGAAATCCTAGATTTCGTTTATTTCCCGGCAGCCATCTTGTTTTTTATGGATTTTAAAGCTAAAATTGTTTTATGTAGGTTTTTAGATATATATATATAATTATTTCAAAATTTCCACTAATTAAATCATCGAATAAGCAGGTTGGTAGCTGTCTTGGATTCCTCCTACCCACACACACCCCATCCCCCACACACACATACACCCCACACCCCCAGTGTAAAGCATAAATCTCGAGAACCGCTAACCTGATTTTAACCAAATTTGGTAGCACACATCCTTGTTCTTGTTGCAATTCTGACACAAACTTTATTGTTCTACATCGAGGCGATGGCGTTTCTAATTGAAATGTCTATGTTACAAGTGAGCGATACAGGCCCATTGTTATATAGAATGAAATATTTGTCCCTGAGGCCTTCTCATCACAAAAGTAAATTAAACAGAAAGTATACACGCATATATATGCAAAAATATTATCCAATAGTATTGCTTTATTGTAATGTATATAATTAGAATGTTTTTAAATATAAATGAGAGTTTTACACATGAAGTGTATAAATTTATGCATGTAATTCTGTTGAATATTTTGAAATTAATTTTACTGGAAGGCAATGTCAAATTAATTCCAAAATAATCAACAGTTTTCCTGTAGAGTAGCATTGAAAATGAGGTACTGGGAATTCATTGGTAATAGGGTTAATAAGGACACACATTATTATTTTCATTCTGCTTTTTGTCAAGCCCTATGTGAAGCATAGGATGGCTCAAAATACTGATCAAAATGGCATACGAGATCATGTGTGTAATGCGGGGTGTGTATCGAGAAATAGGTCAATCGTTTAAGTTTTTCAATGAACATTTAATTCATCAAAGATTTGTTCGATACCACCATTGCATCCAGTCACCATCATAATGAAAATAGTTTTAAAAATGTGTCCACAGCTTTAAATGGGACTTAGTTTAATTATACATGTATGTCTGCACCAAGAAATAGAAGCATGTTAACGTTTTTCAATGGGCATTTAAATTATCATGAGCTTGTCCGATTTCAATAAAATGTGGGTACCCTATTTGATAGCATGGGCAATTAAATCATCATGAGCTTGTCCGATTTCAATAAAATGTGGGTACCCTATTTGATAGCATGGGCATTTAAATTATCATGAGCTTGTCCGATTTCAATAAAATGTGGGTACTCTATTTGATAGCATGGGCATTTAAATCATCATGAGCTTGTCCGATTTCAATAAAAAATTGGGTACCCTATTTGATAGCATGGGCATTTAAATCATCATGAGCTTGTCCGATTTCAATAAAATGTAGGTACCCTATTTGATAGCATGGCCATTTAAATTATCATGAGCTTGTCCGATCGCAATAAAATGTGGGTACCGTATTTGATAGCATGGGAATTTAAATCATCATGAGCTTGTCCGATCTCAATAAAATGTGGGTACCATATTTGATAGTATGGGAATTTAAATCATCATGAGCTTGTCCGATTTCAATAAAATGTGGGTACCCTATTTGATAGCATGGGCATTTAAATTATCATGAGCTTGTCCGATTTCAATAAAATGTGGGTACCCTATTTGATAGCATGGACATTTAAATCATCATGAGCTTGTCCGATTTCAATAAAATGTGGGTACCCTATTTGATAGCATGGGCATTTAAATTATCATGAGCTTGTCCGATCGCAATAAAATGTAGGTACCGTATTTGATAGCATGGGAATTTAAATCATCATGAGCTTGTCCGATCGCAATAAAATGTGGGTACCCTATTTGATAGCATGGGCATTTAAATCATCATGAACTTGTCCAATCTCAATAAAATGTGGATACCCTATTTGATAGCATGGGCATTTAAATCATCATGAGCTTGTCCGATCGCAATAAAATGTGGGTACCGTATTTGATAGCATGGGAATTTAAATCATCATGAGCTTGTCCGATCTCAATAAAATGTGGGTACCATATTTGATAGTATGGGAATTTAAATCATCATGAGCTTGTCCGATTTCAATAAAATGTGGGTACCCTATTTGATAGCATGGGCATTTAAATTATCATGAGCTTGTCTGATTTCAATAAAATGTGGGTACCCTATTTGATAGCATGGACATTTAAATCATCATGAGCTTGTCCGATTTCAATAAAATGTGGGTACCCTATTTGATAGCATGGGCATTTAAATTATCATGAGCTTGTCCGATCGCAATAAAATGTGGGTACCGTATTTGATAGCATGGGAATTTAAATCATCATGAGCTTGTCCGATTTCAATAAAATGTGGGTACCCTATTTGATAGCATGGGCATTTAAATCATCATGAACTTGTCCAATCTCAATAAAATGTGGATACCCTATTTGATAGCATGGGCATTTAAATCATCATGAGCTTGTCCGATCGCAATAACACACGTGTCATGCG